>BSBM01000159.1:3127500-3590000 GCA_027924585.1 Larix kaempferi | reverse complement strand
TAACTTGTTTGACATTGTTTTCGAAGTTGTCTAGGAGAGAGAGAGAGGTAGAACATACTGTAACAATATACAAATTGTTTCATTTTTTAAACAAAGAGTAGACAAACAAAATACCAACAATATTCACTCGAATAAAAAAATCAATAATTATATGCATACCATAATAATTACCTTCATGAAGACATGCCAATCATGCGTTTTCACCCCCGCAAAATCACCTTTCTTTGTTATGATATTCTTCATGTTCGCACAAAATCCGGTGGGAAAATTAATTTTTCGCATGACTTCTTTTACAACATTACTTTTTTGCCTCGTTAACATCCATGGAAGTGAGTTTATATTAATTTGGTCTCCGTTTCTATGAAATTGAATGACGTCTTTCATTGCATGGTTTCCTTCTTGAATGTCTTTGCAAATTTTGACAATTTTTTCTTTCTCACTCCTTCCATCCAATATTCGCAATAATGTTTCAGTCACATTCTTTATGATATGCATTGTATCAAACATATGAGCAATTTCTAGGTTCTCATAGTAGGGAAACCTACTGAATTGTCTAGGATAACTTTTCATTCCTCGTGGAATCCCATTAATGCCTTCATGATCACACCGACCATCATGAATCGTAGTTTATAAAGAAATTACATAAATAAATGTCAATTACAATAAACAACACACAATAAAAAAAATACATAACATTTCATATACGATGATTCATATGTACCTTGACGATTTCTATTATATTGCAACTTCCATAGGTGAGGTATCATTCTCTGTGGTTTTAATGCATTCTCTTGCTTGCCATTGAACAAATGTTTTTCGGTAGTTCGATACTTGTGATTCTTAGAGAAGAAGTGCCTATACTCATCAAACACCTCCTTTCCTAAGCCTTTTGAACGACGAGATTTGATCTTAGGACCACAAACTGGACATGGAAATTTTTCCTTTGTCTGAAGACCTACATAAAGAGATGGAATATCTATGTCAATTACAATTATATAAAAAATGAATGGATTATTTAGAAAAACATGCGTGCGTAGTATATTAACTAGTTCATAAAATTAAATGCAAATAAAGTGGAACTTATAATTACAAACTGCAAAAATGGGTTAACCCTGGGGCATCATGTATTATCCATACAAGCATTGCATGGAATTGAAATTGCCTTTGTCGTATTGGTCTAGATACATCATACATAGTGATGCCATTCCTTAACTTTAGTAGCTCATCAATAAGAGGTTCGATATATACATTCATATCTTTAACTTGGTACTTACCTGATTGATTTGAACATATAAAATATATAATTATGAGTACTATTTAGATATATAAACCATATTGCACAAGAGAAAAATAAAAATATATATATATGACATTATGCAACAAAATACGACAAATGAGATGCCACTACATTAAAAAAAAAAAGTTGTAGACACAATATACCTGGAACAATCATCATCAACATTATGTGCTCCCTCTTTATTGACAACCATGGAGGAATGTTATTGTTGATAACAAAAATAGGCCACATCGAGTAAACAAATCTCATCTCTGCAAATGGATTGACACCATCTACTTCCAAAGAAATCCTAAGATTACGAGGTTCTTCTTTAGAGTGAGGCCATTTTTCCTCCATATCTCTAAATGCGGACCCATCTGCAGGCATTCGAATAATGTCATCTTGACTTCTGTTCCGTGCATGGTAATCCATAAATTGCGCTATGTTTTTGCACCTGAACAGTCATTGCAAATGTGGAATAATGGGAATATAACGAAGAACCTTGCGAGGCACCTTTTTTGTTACTTGATCTGTTCGATATCTACTAGTATGACACTCCGGACATTCTGTTGCAAATTCATGCTGATTATAATATATAACATGGTCATCGAGGCATGCATGAATTGCTTCATACTGCATTCCAATTTCTTTCATGATGGCAGAAAATCTTGATATGTGCGAGGTAAAATATTGGACGGTGGTAACAAAAATTCATCTATCAAGCTACAACAAATTAAAATAAAAATATAGTTAATATAATATATAAATAATATTAATGAAACACATTTCATCCATATTAATTTGACTTATGAATTAACAATAAAATTACTAGGCGAACGGTGATAACCTTTAGCGTGATCATATATATTATGTGATGGAATATACATACCTTAACATCCGTCTGACCGATATGTTTGAAATACCATCATAACCTTCAAGTTCATTATCAACAATATAGCAGAGAGAATATTTGTGTTGGAGCCCTCATAAAGGGGCTCGTATTCCTTTTCAAGAAGAGGTAAATCATGAATATCATCAAAATGATCATCATCGTCATCATCATCCATTCTAACATTAAATGAATCATGGATCAAAGTATTTGTACCATCATCTTCAACTATGTTATCAGTATGATCATCTTCTTCAATATGATCATTAACTTGTTCTCCATTATTCATAGCTCCATGTTACTCCGGTACTTGTTCTGAAAGAACTTCCTCCGGACAATATGTCGTAGGATGTCTTTCCTTTATAATTACATGAAACCATCAATAGATAAAAGTTAATATAAGAAATATTAAAATAATACATACATTTACAAAAACAATCAATATAAAAACATATATAATGCAAAACTTACAAATGGACGATATTCATTGCCCCCCTCAGCGTGTCCATGTTCCCTACAATGTTTTCTGGCTGTTGTGATCTTTATTCTTCTCCTCTTAAAGCCCTTGCATTGACTACATGGACAATAACATTTCCCATCACCCTTTCTTTTCAGTCCATCCCACAATCTAGCAAGCAATTGACGGTTTGTTCGTCTGGATCAGGAATATTGCTATTTGACATTTTCTCATAAAGAGCTTGAATGAACATTATTGATCTTAGAAAATAAAGCTCCACACTTCGCTATTTTTAATCACAAAAACAATAGAAATAATGATGTATTCTTTTACGGAAAACAGTCTACCGAAGAATAAAATAATTTCCGCAAACCATCGCTTGTATAGCAAACATGTTGGAATGTTTCAAAATTTATAGATTTTAAAATATAAATGGTCGTCGGATCTCCGATGACTTAAACATAGTTATTGTTATGAAATTCATGTCAGATATCCGACCACTTCAGCATAGTTACCGTTATAAAATACATGTCAGATATCCGACAACTTGAGCATCGTCGGAGTTGTTGGATTTTCAAAAACTATTGTCGAATATCCGACCGACCCTTCTATCAATTAAAAAAAAAAATCTAATTTCGTAATTTTGAAGGTGAAATCCAACGACATGGTCCTTTTCATCGCATTTCGTCGGATTTTGGGTCATAATTCCATAGTTGAGGATGTTGTAGTCGATTTCTGCGTCGATTACTTCGATATAGATCATAACCATCTTGCCCCCAGCTCTATGGGGACATTTTGGTACAATCCTCTTGGTTGGGATGGTCTCCCATCATATGCGTGAAGGGCGATAGACAAGGGGACCAACTCAGGTGATCCTAATCGTTTCCAGACTTTTGCAGACATGACGCAAGTGGATGCGCCTTCGTCAATGATGCAGCGATGGATCATGATGTTTTTTACCATGACTGGAACTTGGAATGCAACTGACGATGGTAGTCGTGGGTCACCTTTGTCAATATCAAATGTCATGAGGTGTGATTCAGAAGGGTCGACAGCACCAAGTGCATTGAGTAATTCCTTTCTCTGTGTTGGGAAAGACTGTAACACTTCTAATGTGGACATGGTCGTGGGGGATTGAGCCAAGTCATCCAAAATGCTGTAACTATGGGTAGATTTTATGTGGGGGTTATTAGGGGTATGCTTGAGTGGAGCTTTTGAAATCCATTGGATTTGTTCGGTATTCAGGTGTGGTATTTGTAGAGGGCCCCCTGAGGGGATAGAAACGTCTTCCACTTGGGGGGTGGAAGGCACATTAGAACCCTTGGCTCACGTCTGAAGGTTTATATCCAGCGTGTAGATATTTTGGAAAGAGCCATCATCGGGTGGGCGAGGATCTTTTTCTTGTGTAACTACCCCTTGATTGGAAAAGGGTTGTTGTAACACTGTTGTTTGTCGTTGGGGAGGATTCGTTTCTTGAGGAGGGTTCGTCACCATATTCTTTTTAGCTTACACTAACTGTTGGCAGTCATGGATAAGAGGACAATGATGTGTGTAATGACCATAATCATCGCAAATGGAGCAGCAATAATTGGTTCTCATGGGGGGATTATTCCCTTGTTTGGGGGGGGATTGTTAGTCCCTGTATTTGGATCACTCGTATTTTTGTTTTGCTAGGGAGGGGGATTGTCCCCTTGTCCTGACTGTTGATTCTGTTTTTTGTTACCTTTATTCTTCCATTGATTATATGGATTCTAGGGGTTTACGGCATTCAATTGCTCAAATTGTTGATATTGTTGAATGTAAGAAGGTTGAACTAAGTTAACCCCTATGTGGGGGGAAGGTTGCTGACTGGTTGGACATGGGAAAGGGTAATACAGATTATATCCCTGCGGTGGGAAAAATGTCATTTGCGCTCCATAAGAGGTGGATGTAGGAATGACTTGCGCCATTGGAGATGTAGGAATCATCATTGTTTGGGTATGTAGGACTGTATGGTCCATACTGTAAGTGACTAAATGATGGTGTTGGTACCAGTGTAGGGGGTACCGATGCAGGTTGCATGAATGGGTAGTACGGGACCATGTTGAATGGGAAATGGGAAATGGACCCAATAATCCCATCCTCCGAATGTGATTATCCCGAAGGTGTACAATCCAATGACCGATGGAGAGGGGCATCAGGGAGTATTGTGTAAACGTATTCAGATTGCGCATATATGAGGTTGAAATGTTGTGCTTTCAGAATGGCATCTTCCTCGCTTTGTGGCATGGAGGTGGAAACATCTTTAGCTATGGAGTATTGGAGAGATTTGATAAACCAATCCAACAAAAAGGGGGGTTGTATTTTGATCTTTCATAGTGTGCAGCATCTACACCACTCATGGACGTGGTCCACGATGTGGGTGTAATAATTTTGACAAAACTTAGAGAGAACTTCGAGGCCTAGATCATGTCGTATTGGCAATTGAAATTACATAAGAAATGCGGTGGCCAACGTCACAAATGTTGAATGGGTTCCACTTTCTAGTTTGATGTATCACTTTGTTGTTGTTCCGGTGACCGTACGCTGGAAGAGGCGAAGCCTCATGGGGTCATCCACTACGCTGTTAGATGAACACCATAAGTGGAAAGACATAACGTGGTTGGCGGGATCGTCTCCCTGTTTTCCTTCAAATTTGGGAATGTCGGAAGGAATCTTGTAGGGGCATAGCCTGCCATGTTGCATCATGAGCGAAGGGATCATTAGTCAGTTTGGCCAAATATGGTATATATAAACTAGCCATAAATGGTAAGGTAGGGATTGATTTCCATGAGGGGGAGACCCAGGTGGTGTTGTAAACAACAGTTGACCTCCTATGATGGAAGATGGTTCAAATGGACCTGAGCGATCTCCTTAGGGAGAAGCCAGCAGGGTACTACTTCAGATGGGGGAAGAAGTGGTGTAATTAATAGATTATTTAAGGGGAGAAAATGTACCTAGAAAGGCTTGGTGTTGACTAGATGATCCTATCAATGCTTCCTGGGAACGGCCCCGGATTGAATTCCCTCCGCGTGTAACACGGGGGAACGGTGTCAAAACGCCCCTTGAGAGAGGGGATAGGACTTGCAATCTATGAGACTGTCTTAGGATGTTTTTTTGTTCCTCAATGGTGAAGGATTTGTGTCAATATGATAGTGATAGTGGAATGAACACAATTGAACAAATGGAAAAATATGCCAACCACAACATATGCAAAATGGTGCGATAAGTGAGTGATATGTGCAATGTCAGTTTTCGTACATGAGTCCCCACATGTAGGTTCTTTTTATTACAAGTTTAGTGAACTTGTAGTTAAAAAGAAAATAAATGTAAATTCCCTAGAAGACCTAACATCCTTCCTCTCAAATGTAATTGGTCCTCCCAAAAGCACAATTGATGGTGATAATGGTATCCACTCACCAATCAACTAGTGGAGGTAACAAAGAGTTAGTTCTACTGGCGATGAGGCCAATGATACAATCAAGAAGACTTGGAAACACCTTCCAATAGCAATAGATGACTTTAGGAGTCAATTTAACTCACAATTGATCCTTGGTGATATCCTAAGTTTGTCCACTAAGATACCTTGTGTAAAGTGTGGATTAGTGGTTCGGCCTGCATGGTATAGTGTCGTCTCCCTACAACAAGCTGAGTGGCTTGTAGGGGAGAGCAGGGAAACTATACCTCGTCATTCACCTTCTTGGTCACGGCGCACTTATGATCTGGGTTTTCTTTTAACACTTGCTTATAGCAATATTTTTTCCATGTACCCATCCCATTAGCACCTTGGTCAAGTCACTAGCCCATTAGATTCCCATGGGACCTAGTGAAAATCATCAGAAATTTGGGAATTAAGGATTTTCCTAAGTTTTCCTAGCACAACATGGAAACAAATTATTAAAGGAAAATTAATCTAAGTCAACTAAGGAATCCTAAGCAATGTTGGGGAGGAGGCATCATAGGAATCTTATCCAAGGTGTGGAAAGGTTCATTAAACATCAAGAAGATTAGTGGAATATTTTAAGAAAGTAATAATTGCCTAGTAATTAATTGCTCATGATGCTCATCAAATGTGGGACCAAGTCCCTATCCCATCTAGTCCCTATGGGTTTAGGAGAAGAAAATATTAATTGTTGGGATTAATTTTGAACAAGGCATTAGTATATAGGAAATTTAATATTTCTAATGTTTGTGATGATCCATAGTATTTTTATTTTCATGAATAAAGTAATGTTTTGATAAATATTAATTATTATGTGGCCAAGAAGGCGCATAGAGATAAGGCTTGTCTATAAGAATATTTCCAAAGAAGGAAGTTAGAAGAAAGCAGTCAAGTCTAGAAAGCGATAAAAAAAGAAGGAAAGTAGATAAAGCAAGGAAAAGCTAGGAGAAAGTAGAAAAGTAGAAAAAGCAATGCAAAGCAAAAAACAATGAAAAAGCATACCAAAGCAGTAAAAGCAAGAAAAGTAGGCTTAAAGAAAAAAAGTAGTGGAAAAGCGAAATAAAGTAGTAAAAGCAAGAAAGCATAATAAAATCAATAAAGCAGGATAAAGCAAGTAAAGCAGAAAGCAAAAAATAAAAGCTTCATAAAGCAACAAGTTCTAAACTTACTCATGAAGGCACATTGGGCTAGGTAACTTGCACAAGAAAGCATAGAGAGATTTCCTAATTTTTTAAGATAAGAGATATTGGTAAAAGCAGGAAAGAAGGAAAAAGGATCAAGGAATGCAACATAGGATAAATTTATCCAAGGAGGGCGAATTCATGAGGCAAGTGGGTCCAAAATTCAAAATCAACTTGTCAAAGAAGCCCCACTCATCACTAAATTCGAATTTCATAGATGGCAAGTCCGAGAAAGCAAGAAGATAAGTTCAATTATGAAGGAGAAGTTTATAAAAAGGATGATTACAACTCCATTTCACATATTTTGACATATATTTCATTAATATTTGAGAGATCTGAGCTTTCAATTGACTTGGGAGATGTGCTCCTAGTCATCAGCTGGGAGATGTGCCCCTGTTGCTTCTTATGCTAATTGATTATTCAGCTAGGATTCTTGGAGGTTGGCATCCAGCCATCATCACTGAGCTTATCAGGTTATTCAAGTGTTTGTAGGTATTATTTAATGATTTGAAGAAGAATTACATTGCCATTTAGTTCGAATTCTAGAGATCCTTGTTTTTCACAATCTTTATTGGATGTAATGAATGTAGCAAGTGCTATGACTATGCTATGATTGTTCTAAGCAACCAATGAGAATATATATGCTTTAATTTATGTTATGAACACTCTCCATATCATTTATGTACTGAATTCCATAAATAATTATATTTTGATTAGAGTTCTACAAACCCTTCCTAAATCTTATGGCAATTTTGACTAGTTTTCCAATTTTATGTGGTTAACTGAATTCTAGTCAACGAATTTGCATTTTGTCAACTTTTTATGTTAGATAATAGTCTAAAGAACATAATGAAATTTGTTTCTCAATGATTCGTGAACCTTTGATTCCCTCAAATTCAAGTTGTAAGTCTTCCTCTTGCATCATCCTGAAACTGTCTTTCTCTTCCTAAGCTTCCAAAAGGTATCCCATTCAGTCTTAACATGTCAATTTGAGTATGATTAGTGGGTTGGGACTAGGAACATGTGATTCACCTTCCAATTGCTCCAGAATCTAATTGTGAAGTTCGGGTGGGTTTAGCAGAGTCTATGACTAGTTGCCTCAACACTAGTCTTAATAACTAGTTCACCATTTTTTATTGAAAATTACCGATTTAAAAACTTGGTGATTATTTAATATTCTCATAATCTGATTTGGGGATATTACAATTCTATAAGTACCCTATGATACAACAATGTTATGTTTTAAAATATTGTTAATGAAACTAGATTGGTGGGCATTAATGGATGCCTAGCCCAATCAATCCTACCTAACTAAAATATTGTTTTGTGACCTCCTATGGAGGATTTTAGTTGGTTAAGACAATTACAATGTTGATTTTAAGGGGTTTGAATGTTTCACTTATGGAGTGTAAGAGGGGTATTTCATAATCCCTACCTTTCTGATTCACCAAGCTCACATGAAGTGTGAGGTCAAGAGCATACTAGGATTGGAAGAGTCTTTATACCTTTTATTGTGTGCTATTGGTGCAAACACTTGTGATGAAAGAAAAAAAGGAATTTATCAGCAAATTAACTAAAAGAGTATATCAAGTAATGTGTACTTCTAACTCTAAGAGATGCTCATGGCGCTTTGCAAAATCAAATATTTCTAACAAACAGACAAGTGTGCAATGGAGGTATTTCACACTCCTCACCCTTTTTCTGATTCACCAAGCTCACATGAAGTGCGAGGTGAAGAGCATACTTAGGGAGACAAGTGTCTTTAGGTCCTTTCTTGTGTGCAAAAAGTGTTTTCTGCACTAGCAATACTACTAAAAACAACATGTCAATTGATGCATAAACAAGAAATGGTCTTGAATAATAATGACAACAATGGGGCTCGTTGAAAGCCTCAAATTTGGTTACCTAGGTAAGCTTCAAGAGAGATATACACTTTACTTCCTAATATTGGTCTAGGTGCACTAATTACTAAAAAATTAAGTAATTGGGTGAATTATCGTTAATTTAAGTTCACTAGTAAGCAACAATTGGGCTACCAAACTAGGCTATGCAGATAAAAAGCAAATAATCAACATTAGTGCAGCTAAACCAAACTCTACCGCTCATACCGCATGGGTTAATACAAAACATACACGATGTAGCGCGATTAATACACTAACCTTATACGCGGGTGCGATGGGCGATGTAACCCAAAGTCTGACATTGATAACTTGTGCTATGCGCACGACTATCTAAGTCGATTCTGCGTTATCAGTATGGTAGAGACGTCGGGAATTGTGTGGCTGTGGAAAAATAAATGGGGCCATGATGGGGCCAAATTATGGAAGCAAGAGGTGGAATACTTGATCTCCTGCAAGTGACAAATACCCATAATCATCTACTTATCATAAAACAACTTGGTTTAAAAAAAAAATTAAGAAAAATAAGTATGGTCTCCATTAGAACTATTGTGGAAAAAATTGCACAAGTGCACTCTTCCACTTTGTAAGGAGCTAATCCTTATAGGTTGTTGCAAGGACTCACTCCTTGAAGGTCCTTTTGATGTGGTTTGGTATTCCTCCAAGTTATCCTGCAAGAGATTGTTAGTGTAGTTCATATCCAAACATGAAAATATTGATAAAAACAAAATGAAAGAGATGGGGGGGAATGCCAACTTCAACAACAACCAAAGATATTCTAAACCACTCTTACATTTCCAAATGGAATAGTTGTACAACACCTAGGAGGTGAGGGCTTCAAGGGAAGCCAACAATATCCCTTAGGGAGGCCTTTCTTGTCCAAAATAAATGCTAAGTAGATGGAAGAACAATGGAGAGAAACACTTTCCCCTTAATGGTAGGTGACAAGCAAGCTTGGGAATACTCATGATGGTAGGAAATGGTAGGCTATGAGGAAGCTCCAACTCAAATCCAGTAGCATAAATTTTCTCTAATTTCTCTCTACAAAATGCATGCCAATGGCTTCCTTTTATAGGCCAAGAGGTAGCCATCAAACAACTAGATCCAAATGTGAACTCTCATCCTTCATGAACTAGTTCCAAGGTACACAAGGGGGGCTGATTAATGCCCCCCAAGTGTGTGAGGAGCCAAATTTTGATCCTTAGGGAGGATTGAGTCTTTAATGTGCCGCTGGGAGTGAGTGGTCCCATCATTTTGACAGTAGCACGATTATCAAAGGAAAATTTATGTGGGTGTAGCACGGGCATTGTTTAGGTAATCTGCGCTATAGCACGGGTCAACTGTGTAATACCTGTGCTACCCCTTGTTTTGACTATTTCTTGGCACTTACGGACTCATGTTGTGTTTTGGATCTATTGAGGCATGTGGTGAGATGCATTATTTATGTTGATGACGCATTACTGGATGAATCGTTGAAATATCGCATGTGTACGACTTTTAGGCATTAACATGGAGTATGCACAGATCCCACAAAGTTTTAATACCGCAAGGGTGCATTACCCACAAGGGATAGTACAACATAGGTCATAGACACATCAAGTTGAAGTATAAGATTGCACACATACCTTAAGGAAATGGTACACCAAGAGCGCAAAGGTGCACCACCAAGGTGTAAAGTACCACTAAGTTTTGGACCATGAGGGCGCTTGACACACCAAATATGACACATCAATAGCGCAGAAGTTAACACGTGGCATATGTACAATCCATGAAGTATGGAAGAAGGGATGCCATGACCAACTTGTGAGCATACAATCCTTGCAAGACCTGTATAAATAGATATGCAAGTTGGAGATTTGAAGTAAGCTTGATGGCGAGAGTATAAGAGCTTCAAGTGTAAGTTTCAATTTGATTTTCGGGGCATCAAGGGGCTCGTGGACATAACATAATGGTCTAGTGAAGATTCCAATTCGCACATGCAGCAGAATGAAGTTTTGATGGTGCGCAAAATGATGCTATAGATAACATGCTATACAACGTGATGAAAAATTTATACTCAAAATGAGAAATCTAGCCATAAAAAACACCAAAAAACAACCCTGAATCAAAAAGCACCACTTTTTGATTTGAGGTCAAAAATATAGAAATGAACCAAAACATTTGTTATTGTTGTTTGCAAAAGCCTTAAAACCAAGGTCTAAATTGAAAACTAATGCTACTGGTAGCACACTTTTTCAAAAAATGGCATTTTTATATGATTTTATCAAAATTGAAAATTGTGCTTATTTAATCTATTGGTAACACTATATACAAATTGCATTGAGTTAAACACAAATTATTCAATAAATAATTTAACCACTTTTTTCATATAAAATACAAAAATTTATGATATTCATTAGAAAATCATATAATAAACCATAAGACGTAGAAGTAATTCATATCAAAATCCAAGCACTCCTTTAGAGTTTCCATACAAACAATGGAATATTAATAAAAAAGACAAAATGTTTCATGTGCGAATATTCAAATCAACACATGGATTCTAACACACCATCAAAAGCTACATTTTCTTCAGATGAATGACTGGATGAAGATGTAGATGACCCGTATTCTTCTCTAGTATCAATGAGTGCACCATATGAATCTTCATGTATGCCCAACATTTCATATGCCATATTCCTTCTAGATCTATGCCTTGATTTAGCAAACTCCCATGTTGCAACTATTTCTGGTGCCAACAACCTTTTGATAATCTCTATACTCTTGGAGTGAAGAGTTCCTTTCCTTGTCAACTGGAATTCATAAACTAGTTTGTCAACATCCTCTAATTTCAAAATGTCTATGCAACGATGATTTACATTTTGAACCTTTATTTTTCTCTTTTTGCAAACCATTTTCTCGATCACCATCTCCGGCTTGTACACACCATCAAATGGGTGTGTGTCTGTTGCATACCAATGTACTTCAATAGATATAACTTCTTCATTTTCTTTATTGACCTTCATAACTTTTTCAATCCAGAATGGATAACCACGTGGATCTTCTGTGGCCAAAACTGCAATCATGCAACCCTCCTTAATATCTTGTACTGAGCCTCTGTAAAGGTCTTTCATCACCTCACGCCGTGCAGATGATCTTCTAGACCCAATGTACATTTCCCTTTCTTCTGGTTGAGAAGGATCAACACCTTCAGGCTCAACATTTCTCTCCTCATTTTCATTTGACATACTTTGTGGCCAACCAAATGGAGTCTTCAAAAAATATCTCCATTTGTAGAGTTTGTAATTATGTCATTTTTCTCCATGAAAAATGACTCACACCAAACAGAATCAACAACCTCAAAATAGTCATATGTATCTTTGATAGACTTTTTTATTTCTTCCAAGCATTGAGAAGAATCAACATCTCTATTGTGCCAGCGTGAATGTTGAATCTCAACAACTAATTGCAACAACGATAACTTTGAAGCATACATTTGACGACCTGAGATGAATTTCAGAAATGCTAAACCTAATGTAGGCCCCCATTCTGCATTTGTTGAGTACTTCTTACCCCATAGTAGTGTTTTCCCATCATTTTTTTTATACAAAATTGATGTTGAAAGATAGTGTCATTAAGTTTCTCAATGCACCTTTCTTCACTGTGCGAACCGAAAATGAATCTTCGCATGTCAATAGTTTCCTCCAATGTTAGCACAACAGGCTCTGAACTATATGTTTTTCTAATAATTTCAGTTAATGATGGCAGGCTCCCAACATTATTCCTCCCCAATGTCACTGCAAAACAGCTAAACATCTAATCAATATGGTCATGTGTATGCCCAACAAGAAGGAAACCAACTTTAACCTTTTGAAAAATTCCCAATTCAACAAGCATGTTCAGATAACCAAACATGATCTGATTTTTGTTTTCCCGGTTGGTGTTGTCCAATTGCAGATATAGAAGTCAAGTAAGATTACCAGACCAATGATTCAGCACATGGTGAATTATCGTAATGGTCAGATTTGCATCATTATGAATATTGGGAGCTGTAAAGTAAACCTTTGGAGACATTTGACCATTAAAAACCATACAACCAACCAAGTGAAACTGAATAAAATTTTCCTCCTTTAAATTCTTTGGTACACGAACAAAATGTGGCAAAAGTGTTTTTTTCTGATCCATGCCATCAATTATCAAACCCATATACTTATGTGGTTCATCATAACACTTCTTGCGATGTTTTTATAACTTTTTTTGTTCAGCTGATTGTTGATTGTGATGTGCTTGAAGTTCTTTAACAACAAAATCTACAAATAAAATAAAAACAAAACATTGGTGAGCTTTCGTAAGAGATATTTATTCAAAAAAATAAAGTTGTTAGAGACATACCTCTCTCTATCCCTTCTGATTTATCCCTTCTTTGTTTAAGAGAAGCACATATACTGCAAACCCCCATCCTTGACCTCTTAGGAATACAGACATTGTTGAACTCTGTTTTCCATAGTCTTGTAAAATATGCATATCTAATGAAATTGTTATTTCCTTCTACATTTTGAACAAATGCCTTGTACAAGTTGTAGATTTCCTACCTTGAGAAATTATCTGGAATGTGTATGGTTTCTCTATCTGGCATACTCTCTCTATGCTTAGAAAAGAAGTCATGCATCCATGACATTGCAATGTTTGTTAATGGCCCACTAGCTCGTGAATGATAATCTTTAGAATAAAATGTAGGATCCTTTTCTAGCCTTGTCTGGATTCTTGATAGTCTAAGATTACCAATTGAGTGGATTCTTTTGAATGCCCTTCTGCAAAGCAAAATACTTCCAATGTGATAATCATAACCTGCCTTTGTAGAAATCATGCACCCTACCAAATATGAATTTTGCATATTTTTGTTCATTGATGGATATGCTCGTATTTTCTCAAAAGCATAAGTGTAGTGTATTTTTTTCAGACAATTTTTTTGGCAACACTCACTTGAAATCAAATCAGTAATAGATCTGGGACTTGTGAGCAAATATTTCCTAGACCTTGTATAACTAGAATGATTTGGATTAATATAAAATGGCCTAGTCCTACACTTAATCTTGCTCATTGGTACAATTTTCCTTTGTATTTCATGAACCATTAAATCATCCTCATTAGAATGAATATCCTCATCAATGTGAGGAATATCATCCCTCTCATTGAGATTAACATCACCAAAATTAGTAGGAGAATGAGTATCTGCATCAGTATCAATTTTATCACTTAAGGTTAAATCAACATCATTGGCGGGTTCATCGTCCCCAAAATCATCATTTGTCCCATTAAAATCCTCACTTGGAGGGAAATCATCATCAATGCCATCAAAATCCTTGCTTGGAGGAAAATAACCTTCATCATTATTGGTGCATACATCCTCATCGGAATCCTCACTTGTCCCTTTAAAATCCTCTCTTGGAAGAAAAACATCATTAGTTCCATCAAAATCCTCTCTTGGAGGAAAATCATCATCGATGCCATCAGAATCCTCGCTCGAAGGAAATTCACCTTCACCATTATTGGTTCCCTCATCCTCACCAACTTCATCATCTGTCCCATTAAAATTCTCGCTTGGAGGAATATCATCATTGTTGCCATTAAAATCCTCGCTTGGAGGAAAATCATCTTCGCTACCATCATAATCCTTGCTTGGAGGAAAATCATCTTCACCATTATTGGTGCCTTCATCCTCAACAAAATCATCATTTGTCCCATTAAAATACTCACTTGGAGGAAAATCATCATTAGAGCCATCAAAATCCTGGCTGGGAGGAAAACCATCTTCAACATTGTTGTTGCTTTTATCCTCACCAAAATCATCATCTGTCCCATTAAAATCCTCGCTTGGAGGAAAATCATCATTTGTGCCATCAAAATCCTCACTTGGAGGAAAATCACCATCAGTTCCATCAAAATCCTTGCTTGGGGGAAGAACATTATCAATCCCATTAAAATCCTCGCTTGGAGGAAAATCATTATCGGTGCCATTGAAATCCTCGCTTGAAGTAAAATCATCTACACCATCATTAGTGCCTTCATACTCACCAAAATTACTATCTATCCCATCAAAATCCTCGCTTGGAGGAAAATCAAGTTTGTTGTTTTGTAAATCCTCGCTTGGAGGAAAATCTTGGCTTGGAGGGAAATCATCGTTTGTGCCTTGAAAATACTCGCTTGGAGGAAAATCAATGTTATTTCCTTTAAATTTGTGAGATGTAGAACAGTCGGTGGCGGGTGATGGCTAAGACACCCCTAAGCAGAAAGGTCTTCGGTTCGAAACCCCACGGATACTAAAATCCAACCATACTAAGGGTTGGTGCGGTCTAGGCCGGGTGCAACCCCCGGGTGATTTTGATGGATTAGATGCCCCTAATTCGTGGTCTCTAAGCCAATGGAGAACCCTGCTAGTCAGGGGGTACTACCACTTGCCAAAAAAAAAATGTTAGTGCCTTGAAAATCAACGCTTGGAGGAAAATCATTGTTGATGCTTTGAGAATCATTTCCCTGAGCAAAATCATCATTGGTGCCTTGAAAATCGTCACTTGGAGGAAAATTTCCATCATCTTCCTCAATGTCTTTAAAATATCCACATGGAGGAAGCTCTTCATCATCATCATTAATGCCTTTAAAATCCTCACTTGAAGGTAAATCATCATCGGTGCCTTTGAAATCCCCACTTAAATCAAAATTTCCACAATCTTCAGACATTGAGATTGATTCAGACGAGTCCATGACTTTTCACTAAAAAGTTTAAGAGAATGAAATTTTCTCACACTCCTCACCAAAAAATACAACAGTGCAATTATCAACCCCTAACAATCTTATAGCTAAAAGAATGAAATTTTCCCTCCCAAATTTTTCCTCCCAAACATTCCCTCCAAAATTTCCCTGCAAAGTATATCACACATTTCAAACATAATTATAACACTATTAAAAGTAATTTAATTTATCGTATAACAATTGTAATAATATTAATAAAATGACATTTAAACAATGATATCCAAACTTCTTAATACAATATTAGTTATTTATATTAATTTTTTAAACCAAAAGTCACAACACTAGTCAAATTTCATTTAATGTCTTCTTCTCTAAATTTAGAAATAATGAATTATCTAATTACACAGTTTTTAATCCCACATTCATAAAACGGTAAAAAAAACCTATTTTATGTTATATTAACGCCTATAGCCACCATTTGCAAACAATGATCCACAAGGATTTGGAGACCATCGAATAGCTTCAAACATTGTGAAGGTTAGTTAAATTAAATTTTTTATGTTTTAATGTAAAAAAAATTCCTTTGGGCTTCGGCATGCCCTCTGTAAAACCTGGGTAATTTTTTATTTTTTTTGGCCCGAGGGCATAGGAACCTTAACCCCCATTGCATATCCCAAACGGGCTCCCATTTCATATCCTACCCAACGGGCTCCCATTGCATAGCCCATGGGCTATGCATTGGGTGCCCAAAGGGCACCCAGGGGGAGGAGCAAAGCTCCTCCCCGCTACCAAAGGGGCAGGTTTTGACCTACCCCTTTGGTAGCGGGGAAGAGCTCCACTCCTCCCCCCGGGCGCCCACAACTCCCAATGGACGGGCGCTGTGGGCTCCTAGAGGGGTCCTGGGGATGGAGCTACGGCCCCCTCTAGGCGCCCACAACGCCCCCTTGTCGGGCGGCGCGATTCTCATCATCGCGTCGCCCGAAGGGGGGCGCTATGGGTACCCTAGGGTTGTTTATTGGGTGCCCTTTGCATATCTCTCAAGCGATGCTATGGGCACCCTTTTTCATAGCCCAAGGGTTATGCATTGGTCGCAGGAAAGGAAAATCCCAAGGGCTAACCATTGGCCGCGGGAAAGGCAAAGCCCAAGGGATATGCATTGGCCACAGGAAAGGAAAATCCCAAGGGCTATGCATTGGCCACGGGGGCACCAATGCATAGCCCTTGGACTATGTTAATCCAGCAAATGTTGATCCCTTGGGCTACTATATGTTAACAATTTTTTTTAGTGCAACTATTTTTTTAAAACATATACTAATTTTTTTTTGCTTTGTTTCTTACTATAGGGAAAATGACATCAAGAAAGCTATATATAAACATCTCTAGAGCGAGATCGTCGATGAAGTCATCGAAAAACATAGTTGATCCATCTAACAATGTTGCACGTGATGAAGTCGTTCCCAGTGATGATTTAAAATCCAAGAATGTTAGAGAATGGAAACATGCACAGCTGAAGAGAAACTTGACTATTCTTGGTATCTAAAAGAGAAATATCAAGGCAACTCAGAAAGTATTCACTTATATTGTGTTGGATTTGCATATCTTAAAAATGATTATCACTCATTGGGATTGTTGCGAGATATTTGTTCACTGTCAGGTAAAGACATTGTTTATGCACTAGTGAAACAAGCTAAAACCTTTGTCAAAATCCAATATTCTTTGAAGGTTACAAACTATAAGATGGAAGAAAATTTCACAGAATTTTGTGCAGGAGTCATGCACGATATTGAGCGCAATAGTGTAAGCTTCTATATTTTTATATCTTTTTGAATTTCTTATACTTTGAATTATATGACAATGTAATAGATTTAATACAATGATTTTTTTTATTTCACAGGATTTTGCTATGCCACTTTCCAATATTCTAAATGGAATTTATTGTATAGAAGAAAATCCGATGGATGTCATTAATGCCCCTCTTCATAAGGGAGAAGCACCAAAGAAGGGAGAAACACCAAAGCAAAAATGAGTGCAAAATGTTCCTGAAGAAGTACAAGCACGAAAAAGAAAAGGAATCCAACAATCAAATGAAGTACCTAGGAAGGTTACATTCAAAATCATATCTTGCCCAACTGAACATGATCGACGAATTGTTGGTGATGACAATGTTACTTCTGCTGGTAAGAGAAATAGACACTCTTCTAAAAGACCTATTGATGAGTATTTTTCCATTCTTGATCAACAAGTTTTTCTTTTAGATACAACTGCTTCAAGACATAAAAGGAGGAGATAAAATGTTCAATCCAATGTTGAAAATCATAGTGAGAACTCAGGGGACAGTTTGGAAATCATTACTCCAAGTGGTGATCTAGATGATGGTGTTGTTAAGACAAAACAAAATTCTATTCGAGATCGATTGCGGATGGATAAGTTGCTTCACAATGGACATACATTTGATTTAAATGTAAAACAACTTTATAGACACACAAAAGTCCAAGATAAGTATCAAATTAGGAAACCACATCGCTTGCATGTTCATAAATTGAAAGCATTGATGAGGCATAATCCCTATGCACATGTGGTTGACTACCTGGTTCTTGTTGACCCAAAAGATGTTCATGTTAGAGATGCATTTGAAGAATCAAAATGTTTTGATTACAACTACTATGTTTTGGGGGGAAATCATTATGCGGAAGCTGGAAGAGAATTGATGCAAGAGTTTCCAAAACACCCTATTTTTCAAACAGTGAAATGCATCATTTACGTTGGTTTAACAGATGTGGAAGCAAAACTATTGGCATGGGATCACAACACAGATAGTG
Organism: Larix kaempferi; assembly: GCA_027924585.1. NCBI lineage: Eukaryota > Viridiplantae > Streptophyta > Pinopsida > Pinales > Pinaceae > Larix > Larix kaempferi. The sequence goes on along the minus strand of BSBM01000159.1, from coordinate 3,571,291 downwards.
ACTATAGGATGCCCATGAAATTTGTTCAAAGGCTTAGATTTATCCACAATGAATTTGAACAAATATGTGGTGGGGATAGATCGAAAGTTGATGCATATTTCCAGAAACAATGTTGTATGGAAATAGGTATCCCTATTAAAGAGGACAATGTGAAACATAAAGGTTTGAAAGGAAGTGATGCATTCGTAGCTGTAGATAACTATTTTCAGTTGGCATTTAGAACGGGCCCCATATGGGATTTGATTGATGACATATTTAGCATGTGGGAGAATATTGGTGTAAAAAATCAGAAGGTAAAAAAAAGTAAAGCAGTTTCATGGAGCAGTAGTCAAGGAGGCCTTGATGTTAAGAACTTGCCAAAAGATATGACTATAACACCTTGGAGATCATTGCAAGGTGTGAAGGATGAAACACTTATATCTACAATACTATCACGTGTAAATTCGAGTGAATTATCCATGGAAAAAATGTGCAATGATTTTGAAAAGTAAGTTTATAAGTTGTTTTTATTTTTTAAGTTTATTTTTTGAGTTTAAATTTTTTTATTAAATAAGCATTGTGTTATTATTAGATGTCATTGTTAACGCCATTTATTTTTCCATCATGTAGTCATAAGGTTTACATGAAAATACAAGAGGATATGGTTATAATGTTGGGTGAGAAGAGTTGGGATGATGTCAGATGCAACTATCCAAATTCAAGCCTCATGGAAAGCTTAAAAGATTTTTTTGTTTCATACCAAAAGGTATGATGGTTTATGATATTTTCTATTTTATTTATTTCTAAGTGAATTCATTTCTATTTATTACTTATAGATATAAAAAAAAATTCAAAGATGTCAAAGAAGAATACAGTACCAGAGTCTTTCAAAATTCATATTCAAAGAGCCAAAATAGAATGACAAAGAAAACAACGTCTTGCAAACGTTGAACCTGATGACACCCTTGATCATCACGTTTGGAATGGACTCGACATTGTGCAATATAAAGTGATTTTGAGCGATTGTGCAAACATTGCAAATCTTGTTCCCAAAAAGGAGTACTCCTTAGTTATTGCAAATATCCCTCATGGATACAAGATCAAAAACATTATTTATGATTGTGAGCCTTATACATACCAGTAATTCAATAAAGTGGTTTCAGATTTCTAGACGTCACAACATCACCTCTATGGAGATTTCTTGTTTTCCATTCAAATGTACAAGGAGGAGTAGTGCTAACAACAATCAAGGACAAAGCGAACTCAAGGAAACAATTGTATTGGTAAGATATTTGTAGATATTATTAAACATTTGAATTTAGAAACCAAAATTATTTTTCTATAAGTTAATTAGATTCTTATCTATTTTTGTTACAGGCATAAGCCTAACATTCGTAGCTCCAACACTGATCCATTTATGAGTGATACTGAAAACATACATCTTGCATGTTGGAAAAAAGATGAGACCTATGATACTCTTTTAATCAATGAAAAGAGTGAAGGAAAATATAGTCAAATATTGTCTTATAATGTTGTGGTTAACAAGTTGACATATGAAGAAAGAGATTTGGAATGAGAGACTGTAAACATCTACCAGAAGCCACAAGCATTGATTAATTATCTCATAGATACTTTTTCAAGAGAAGGAGATTGGGCTTTCGATTTGTTCTTGGGATCAAGTAATATTTCTGATGTTACATATGAAACTAGTGACGTAATCTAAATTCAATAATATATATTTTTTAAATTTATGTTTCATTATGTTATTTATATTTTTTTGTTTTGTATGTGTTGATTAGGTACAACAATAGCATGTTCATTACACAAAGGAAGAAATTGCATATCCATTGAGAATGATCTACTACAGTGCAATTATATCAAGCAAAGAATTAATGCTATGAAAGTTCTTCCAGATGAAATGCAAGAATTTGGTTTGAAGAAAGGAATTTAGTGAGTCACTTGTGGCAAAGATGTCAAAAGAGCCTCAGCCTCCTTTAAAAGGGAGGTTCGGAAAATATCACTTTGGGCATTTTGTAGAAGTAGAGGACCCAATGGAAGAACACATTGAGGTCCAGGAAGAGATCCAACCAACATAAAATGTCAATTTCGATGAAGAGTTCAGGATGCATGATATTGTTGTTTAGTTTCATATTGTTGAGGAAAATGTCAAAGTTGACAATTTTTTGATAAGATATTTTGTAATGTTTTGAATTGAAGATTTTATTTTGAGAATAACTGTTATGTTTTTAATATGCTATTTAGAAATATATGGTATACGTTTTGTCGAGTTTATGTGAATCATCACTTTATGGAAAATGATGTTAAAGAGTGTCATTTTTATACATCAAATAGCAGAAAATACGTTGAAAAATGGTTTGAAATGTCTTTTTTTCTTATGTTCTTTAGAAGTTTGCCCAAAAAATGACTTCTTTAAGATAAAAGTATAATGAAAAAAAATTGAAAATGCATGTATTTTTCGTTCTAACTAGCTTTTAAATCGTACAAAAATTCAAAAAAGTGTGTATTTTTTTACTATAGCTAGCTATTAAATGTATATTTTTTTGTAAAGTTTGGAAAATGGCCCTTGTAAATAAAAGTTATAATTTTCTTATGACCAAGAAGTTTCAAAATCACAAAAAAATGGCTCAAAATGAAAAATGGTGCTACTAGTATACACCCTTTTTGAAACGGAGGTCAAAACAGCTACTAAAACTGACCCCCAAAAAAATGAGAACAATTTCGGGTTCTCATCAAGTTGTATAACATGTTAGATATGTGACAAATGCACAAGTACTGAAAGGAAGAACTACTGAAGTATGCCTAAGTGCTTGATTTTTCGAAGGACAACATTACAGTCAACATGTCGATAGTCACAGATGTTGTAGAGATAGAAGTGCAAAGACAGAACCAAAGTTTATCAGACAATGCGCAGATGTCTAGCTTATGCATATGAGCAGAAGTGAAAGTGTGCAAAGTTGAGAACTCCATCTGATGTGCAACGACAGAACAGTAGAAGCATATGATAGGCTCATCATGATGCAGATGATCTGAGACGAGTGCGTTAAACAAAACGGATAAATCATTTGATGCACAAGACGTCGCAAATTGTTTGAATGACTACAACACTTAAACAGAACGGACACATCAGTAAGTGTGCACTTCCATCTGTTACTAGTGTTTCATTTCAAAACAACAAACTATCAATTGAAAGCACGGTATCAGTTGGGTATTGCAATCACACAGAACAGAATGTTGAGATAACAAGTAACGCAAACTACAGTATCAGCGAGCACACATTGCATGAAGTAAGTCATCAGCGGAAGTGTGATTTGAGAAGTTTGAGAAGTCAAGTGATGAATGCAGCGCACTGACAGAGTATAGACTACATACGAAGACAGTGCACAACAGAATCATCAGCAGAAGATCAAAAGAGTGAGCAGATTTGAAGTTCAGTAAGACAGCAACACATATTGGACATCACGGCAGTCGGATAAGGCAAGGAGACAGGGAGTTGGTGCTTCCTTCAAGTTGGTGCCTGTAAAACGGCAAGGAGACAGGGAGTTTAATCTTCCTTCATGTTGGTGCCTCTAAAAAAAAATAAGACAGGGGGTCAGTGCCTCCTTCTAGTTGGTGTTGAATAAATGCAAGGAGTTGTAGCTTCCTTCAGGTTGGAGCCTGTAAAACCAGGGGGTCGGTGCCTCCTTCCAGTTGGTGCTGGTAAACACAGGAAGTTGGTGCTTCCTTGAATGTATTCTTTCTCATTATAAAGAATCATTATGTGGTTTTCTCCCATTTTGGTTTCCACAAAATCGTGTGTGTTATGTGTTGTTTATGTGGTGCATATATGTGTATGTTTATTTTATGATGCATAACTGAAGATAAAGATTAAGTAAAAGGCCAATCTGTTAAAGAAGATCAAAACTGTTGATAACTGCACTAACACTTATTCACCCCCCCTTCTCAGTATTAAATTGATTCCAACAATTGGTATCAGAGCGGGTGTCTTCAGTAACAGATTAACATCTGGAAGATAGATCAGTGCACAGTTATGGAGAGGAAAGGTTCTCTAAGCGAAGCATCATGGTAATAGGAAGACGGTTGTTTAGGAAAGCTCTCTGTCACAGAAGCACGAGACATCATTCGAACACAGAGAGAGACGATAGAATAATTTAAGAAGATAGAAACCAAGACTTTAAATATCTTAAATGAGAGAGAAGCAGAATCCAAGGAATTGGTAGCATCCCTTACCGGCTAGTTGCAGGAAGTTAATGAGACCGGTCAGAATGAAAAATTGACGAACAAAACCTTGTTGAACAAATTAAAGAAGTTGGCTGCAGAAAATCAGAAGCTTGAGAGTGAGATTACCTTTCTAAAGGGAGAATTGGGAAAATTCTTAGAAGAAAAGGAAGAAAAAACCAAGGAATCCATGTCATTGAAAGATCAGCTACAAAAACAATGTGAAAGCCAAGATCATATTCAAGTAATTCAACTAGAATTTATTTCTCTCAAATAAAGGAATTTAGAGTATGATAAATTGTTTGACGAACAACAAATCACATTACAAGAAAAGTAAGAAGAATTGAAAAAGATACAAGACCGAGTCATGGTAACAAAAAGATTTGCTAAAATGATAGAGGTACTAAATGAGATTCTCAGCAAGCAAAGATCTCCTCACAACAAAACTGGTATAGGTTTTGAGAATGATTGTGAGAGGGTCGTAAAGGAGGAAACGCAAATAAAGAAGGTCAACTTTTGCAAATCAGTTCATTGTTGGAAACGCACAATGACCGAACATATTGTAAAATATCGCAACAATGTTGCATGTTACAAGTGCAACAAAATTGGTCACGAGGCTCAGAGCTGTGGGAAATCAATAAAGTCTGTAAAATGTTGGATAAAGAAGGATGATAAATATTTTCAATCAGATAGCAAATGCAGTACCTTTGAAGATCAAATAAAATATCATTTCTGCAAGATGGTATGGAGGAAGAAAAATTTGAATGCTGAGCCTGCACCAAGCAGACTTCAGAATGAAGGAACACAGGACTTGGGGGACACATTTGTCTCCACTCCAACACGAAACTAACTCATTGTCAGTCAAACCCATCGTAGTAGGTCACATGTGCGATATCATAAACTGCAACAATGGGTGGAACATTAATGAGTTAGTGGATCAGTGGCACGAGCGACATTAAATACTCAAACGAAAACAAAATTAATGATGAGAAATGGTTAAGTGAATTTGGACAAAGATCAAATCAAATTGACACTTTCTAATTTCCAAAAATAGACCAAATCCTGACAAATCCGCAAAAGATGTAAATCATTAATGAAGGGAATTATAAATCAAGAAAATGCTCAGTCTGAACCATTGTTCCTATTCAGAGCAAGATCTCTTGAGTAAATAGTGGTTATTGAAGTAATAGTTGAAGATCATGGCACCCATAAGACAATGCAGAACCAAGAACCCGTTTGTGAAGAAGCAGGAAGACTCTGTGAAACTTGAACGTGATTATCTCTTGGCTCGGAAACCTGATGTGTCAAACATGACTCTGTTGGAAGTATAAGACACATAGTTGTCGGATTGAATGAGGTCTAAAGGCGTATTTGTTGAAGGAAACCTGCATGGCATGCTGCATAGGTTCACATTTGCATATCATGATGTTACTAATGAAGAAAAATTTCCTGGGTTAGCCATGGATAAGTACATGGACAAAAATGAAAGCTCAGACCCCAGGATTCCAACTGTAATGGTGCTCGAATAATGGTCTTACGAACTTTTAAGAACAGGGGTACTGAATCTACTAGAAATACCTCATTTTGGAAGATCTCCACAAGTCAATAGGTGCGCCAAAATACTACTATCACAGGTACATGATGGATATTTATGGTTGAAGAAACCTATTCCCATCAATACCAAGACTATAGAAGAAATTACTAGGCTACCCTCAGTTGGGGAGGATATAAGTCCTCTGATGAGCAGAAGTCAATAAAAAACTCTAGGCAAGAAATGAATGAAAAATACGAAACCCAACGAGCAATCAGAGGGTTCTCAGTAACACGGATAAAAGATGATGCAGTAAGATTCATCGCCCAGCTACTGGCATGCAAGTTGTTCTGAAAGATCCGCCAGGATCAGGTCTCAGCAGCAATTATTGCAACAACAGAAAAATGTGTCAAGGGAGTCTAGATGAACTGGTCAGCTTTCCTACTGAATGAGTTTCTTGAATATTGTCTGGAAGCGCAAGAAAAAGGTAACCCCTTTCACTATACCTGGCTATTAATTTGTATTGCACTCACTGGTTAGAAGGAGCCTAGGGGAAGTCAGTTCTTTAACATAAATAGAAGACCCTTTCAAGTTGCAAGGTATACTAACATGTGGTTCTATGAGATTAAGGACAGACAAAAAGAAAACAACATCAATTTATTCTTATACTGTGATGAAATCAAGTTTATTCTACAAATTCTCCATGCATATCTCCTCATGTCGTTGAAACATAGAAGGGAATCATACACTTCAAGATCGGAATGCATCACACCTATATACAATCAAAAGGGGACCCCAGTAAATGATGGTGGCATACTAGATTCGTTTTCTCTAAAGAAGACATTGCAAAAATTGTTCAAAATTGGGACACGGAATGGAGGGTTCTGTTAACTGAAGAAGAGGAAGCAGAACAGTAGAAACAGTCAACCGCAACAGTAGAAGAGACAAACAATTCAGAAATTCCTTCCAAGCCGGTGCAACAGACTGTGGAAACCAAGAAAATAAAATAAATGGTTCAAGGTGAGGGATCGTCAAAGAAATAAGCAAAGATATCTAAACCTGGATCGACCCAACCACTGACAACTAACTGATGATCTTGAACGAATTGGCACAGAAGCCAGAAATGCAGTTGAAGAGGCAATCAAGAACAACTACAAAGGGCGATATTGAAAATCTTGTTTCACAACAAAGAGAAACCCTGACGAAGATTGATGAACAGTCTGAAATATTAAATCAATTGGTGAAGAAAAACTGGGGATAACAGAAGATTGTTGAATCAACTCATAACAATTTAACATCTCTCCCCACTGGGTAGATGAAGGAGATAGATCTGCTTCAAAAGTTGAAGATTTCATCTGCGGCTATGACATTTCCTACCCAAGAAATGCAAAATGAGGTAAGTTATGTAGAATTAACTCTATCATAGTTAACCTTGTATGAGTTACATGTACTACATACATCTACTGCACAAGAAATCAGAAGGATACATGAAGCAGTTGCGTCTAAGTTAGATACATATCAAAGGGAGAAGAATTCCCTACAAGAAGAATGTGTACAGCTAAGGACTGAAAAGGGTTTAACTGCACAGAAGATAGTGCGGCTAGAAAAGGAAGCAAAGGAAGCAACTGCACAAGGCAGTTCATTAAAACATGAACTGGAAAAGGAACATCAAGATGCATGTAGTATGCAAAAGGCAGTAGAATAAGTATACTGCATACTTCCATAAGCTCACAAGAACGAATATATCTCCTCAGAAAGAAAGATGATGATAATAGGAGAATCCATTCAGAAATTACAAACCAAAGTTGGAAGTCAAGTATCAGAAACTCCTCCAGAATTTGAAAAGGAACCTGAAAAGATAAATACTACAATTGAAGGCCTTAAAACTATGGAAGTAAGATGTGCAGAACTACATGAAGAAAGTGTTCAATTATGGACAAGTCTAGTTGAGGATGAGCAGCTGAAAGAAGTGAATAAAAGGCTACATATGGAACAAGACCTAGAACGAAAGATTCTTAACAGTCTGACCATTCTTTCAATAATAGAAATGACTAGCGAAATGGGAGACTGTAAGAAGCGGCAGCAAGAGGTGAACAAGTTACGTGAAGAACAATGAAAGATTAATTAAAGACTCGAACCTTTACAAGAAGAAGCTTTTAGTATTACAAAATCTTGTCCCTTTCTGCAAAATGAAATTAAAGAGGCTATCAATGATTATTTAGAAACTTTGAAATCAATTTCCCATGAGAAAGTGGAAATAGCTATTGTGGAAAAAGAAGAAAATTTTAAAGAAAAGGTTGCATCTATAACAACAAATCTGCAAAATATTAAGTCTACCATTCATACAGGAACATAAAAGAAATGAAGCATGAAGACAGGGGGAGTCATCCCTAGATGCAGTCATGATAGAGTCCAACACAAAACAAACAAAAGAATCTACATTGCGCAAGTAAAAGGCACCTGTTTTCCGTTGATGTCAAAGGGGGGGAGATGCATGAAGCTGGGGCATGAAATAAGCTGACATGAAAAGGTTGAGACATGAAAAGATGCATGAAGTCAGCAGGATAGAATGAAAGGATAAATTCATGAAGTTGAGGCATACATGATGAGGCTGGACATAGAAGCGATGCATGAATTCAGTAGGACAACATGAAAGGAGGAGAATAACAAATCATCAAAGGGACCACATGAAGCCTTAGCAGATGTGAAAGAGCATGAAGCAAATCATCAAAGGAACAACATGAAGCTATAGCAGGTGTGAAACAGTGTGAAGCATATCACTTGAAGAAATGACATGAAGATGACTGAGTCTGCACAAAAATAACAGAAAGCAGCACGGTTCATGCAGAAGAAATGGAAGTACTAACAACAAAGAATGCAGTAGCCAAAATCCCAAAGAACTCAGGAGGAGTATATACACAGGGGGGAGCACTGCGACCAAGTACAAATGAATCATATAGTTCAAATAAGATCAGGTACAGATTCATAAGGTGTTGACATCAATGCCAAAGGGGAATATTGTTGAAATTTAGTTGTCATTGATGTCAACCAATGTCAAAGAGGATGTCAACTGATTCAGTCTGTTTCATTAATATCAATTGATGTTAAAGTGGATACAACATTCTTGCATAACTGTGAAGAAGTGTATGGGAGCCACTTTGAAGATGTATATGTGCATGATGAACAAGAACATGAATACCAAGAGTATATGTGCATGATGAAGAAGAACATGAATACCAGAAGTATATGTGCAAGATGGTGAAGGTGACAGATATGGATGCAAGTTTGAAGCAGTATATCCAGAAGTGCATCCAATCTGAAGATGTGAGTCCAAGGATACATCATGCATGATGAGTTTGAAGAAACACATAAGAAGATACATCATGCAGATCCAGTTCAAGAAAGAACAAAAGTAATGTATCTTATAGCATGTGGTCCTTGCGCAAATATCAAGTCCACCAAATCTTACTCTCTCATGGTAGCAGTCAAAGGAGTTGGTTGGATAGTAGTTCAAGTGCACAAGCAGCCAAGGAGTTGGTTGAAAAAATAGTACGAGTATGCAAGCAAGCCTGAGCGTTGCTTTTTCAATGGTTGGAAGTGCGCAAGCAGTTAGAAACGAAAAATGGTTGGACAATCCTGAAAGTGCACAAACTTACCCAACTAGAAGATGATTTTAGAAAGTGGAACGCACACAAGTTCCTAGAAGGGTACAATAGTTGAAGAACATCTATGAGGATATTCCACAGACGACTACACAACAGGTGCACAAGCCCCACAAGTGATAACAAATCAAGGGTCATAATCCCACCAAGTAGAAGTTGGAGTATGCGCAGATCCCGCAAAGTTTTAATACCGCAAGGGCGAATTACCCACAAGGGATGGTACAACATAGATCATAGACACATTAAGATGAAGTATAAGATTGTGCACATACCTTAAGGAAGTGGTACATCAAGAGCGCAAAGGTGCACCACCAAGGTGTAAATTCCCACTAAGTTGTGGACCATGAGGGCGCTTGACACACCAAAGATGACACATCAATAGCTTAGAAGATGAAACGTGGCATATGCACAATCCATGAAGTATGGAAGAAGGGATGCCATGACCAACTTATGAACATACAATCGGTGCAGGACCTATATAAATAGAGATGCAAGTTGGATATTTGAAGTAATATTGATGGCAAGAGTATAAGAGCTTCGAGTGTAAGTTTCAATTTGATTTTCAAGGCATCAAGGGGCTCATGGACTGAATAGAATGATCTAGCGAAGAGTCGAATGCGCACATGAAGAAAAATGAAATTTTGATGGTGTGTAGAATGTTGTTGTAAATCTGTGACAGATGCGCGAGTAATGAAAGGAATAAATATTGAAGTATGCACAAGTGCTTGATGTTTCAAAGGATAGCATTACAATCAACACGTTGATAGTCATAGATGTTGTGGAGATAGAATCACAGAGACAAAACCGAAGTTTATGAGACAATGCGTAGATGTCTAGCTTATGCATATGAGCAGAAGTGAAGGTGTGGGAAGTTGGGAACTCCATATGATGCACAACGACAGAACAGTAGCAGGATCCGATAGGTGCATCATGATGCATATGATCTAAGATGAGTGCATTAAACAGAACATACTAATCATTTGATGCACAGGACATCGTAGATTATCTAAAAGAATGCAACACTTAAACAGAATAGACACATCAGTAAGTGCGCAGTTCCATATGTTACTAGTGCTTCATTTCAGAAAAACAAACTATTAATTGAAAGCACAGTATCAATTAGGTATCGCAGTCACGCAGAACAGAATGTCGAGATAACCAGTAACGCAAACTACATTATCAGCAAGCACACATTGCATGAATTAAGTCATGAGCAGAAGTGTGATTTAAGAAGTTCGAGAAGTCAAATGATGTATGCAGTGCAGTGACAGAGTATAGATTGCATATGAAGACAGTGCGCAACATAATCATCAGCAAAAGATCAAAAGAGTGCCCAAAGTTGAATTTCAGTAAGACAACAACACATATTGGACATCAAGGAAGTCAGACGGGGCAAGGAGACATGGAGTTGGAGCTTCATTCAGGTTGGTTCCTGTAAAATGACAAGGAGATGGGGAGTTGAATCTTCCTTCGGGTTGGTTCCTGTAATACATCAAGAAGACAAGGGTTCGGCGCCTCCTTCCATCTGGTTGTGGAGAAACACGAGGAGTTGTAGCTTCCTTCAGGTTGGATCTTATAAAACCAGTGGGTTGGTGCCTCCTTCGAGTTGGTGCTGGTAAACACATAAAGTTGTTGCTTCCTGGAATGTATTCTTTCTCATTATAAAGAAGCATTCTTTGGTTTTCTCCCGTTTGGGTTTCCACGTAAAAATCATGTGTGTTATGAGTTGTTTATGTGGTGCATATATGTGGATGTTTATTTTTTGATGCATAACTGAAGATAAAGATTAAGTAAAAAGCTAATATGTTAAAGAAGGTAAAAACTGTTGATAACTGCACTATTACTGATTCATCCCCCTCTCAGTATTAAGTCGATTCCAACATATATCCCCCTCAAAGACATTGCTATATGTTATAGTGCATAGTTGTATCATAGATGATGGCTCAGCTAGCACTTGTTTTAATCTGTGTGCATATTGAAAACGAAATCAAATGGGGAGAAAGACAGTTTTTTAACAAACTTCAAATTATTAAAATAAAGTCCTACAACAAGTATAAGCGAATGGAAAAGAAAAATATTAAATGATATCTCAATTGCTAAGTAAAGGAAAAAAGAAGAAAAGCCAATAAAAAGAAAAATGCAAATCAATGCAGCAATTGGAGGACATTACCTCTTTGAAATGTTTGTTCCTGTGTTTGTCAAAGGAACCGATGTTACTACTATGTTATTTGTCTTTGGAAGATATTGTGAAGAAGATAGACTTATTTCCATTGGAGAACTGTTTGATGTCGATGTCATTGGAAAAGTATCTAGCTGGTACAGTTGTTGTTTTTGTTTTTAATTGTTTCTTTGATACGAAGAGAAAATATTGTCCAATCTGCAAATACGACAAACTCTTAAAGGAGTGTACATATTCGGAAGATATGTTTCATATATCAAAACAAGTAAAGAACAAATATAAGTAATAGATGCAGACAGAAGAACATATCAAGTACCATTTTTCTTTTCTTCTTTTTTTTTCCTATGTTTTTTTTTACAGGATACTAGTTGATACCCATCAATATTTTTTCGAAGAGACATTCACATATATATTTGGGAAATGGAATTTATTACAAATACAAATGTGAAGCATGAAACGCAGTTCAATATGCTAAATCACAAGGAGCGAACCCAATGTATGAAAGAGAAATTTACAAAGAGCATCAGAATGTTTGAAGGTACAACCCATTGTTATTTCAATAGCCTAGATATTTGACATTAGCAGTTTCAATGGAATGATGCAAATTTGCTAAAAATAGATGTTATTTGACATGTTATCAAGTGAATGTTTTTTTTTTCCTTTTTGGTTTTGTTTAATTGGGCTCCAAAGTGTTTACCTAGTAATTTTTTCCCTGCATAACTGGATAAGATATATCAACAGCGGGTCTGGAAAAAAATGAGAAAGAAAAGGTTACAATACAGAAACATTTTTCAAAATGAAGATTCAGCTGCAAAAGGGAGACATGTGGAAATTGCTAGTTTGTATTTTTGTGAAAATCCTTGTAGTGGAATTAGCGAAGATGCATGTGCGTTATGCATAGCTTTGGGTTTCAATGGGAATTTGTTGAAGGTACAGGAGTTGGAAGTAGGAAAAATTGTCAATGGCATCAGGGATTGAAAACAAACAAGGCAGGGAGAATGTTACAATAAGATGATGCTGGAGGAAAAAAACAAATCAAATACATATCATTTACAAGTCAAGGGTATCGATAAAAAAGTAGTAAAATGATCAGGCCAATACGCATCTGAAACTGTAAATGAAATTTTGTCAATGTCTTTGTCTGTCCAAAAGTGATCAATCATAGAACCATAATTTGTTGTACCATTATGTGTTATTAATTTTAGCTTGTTCAGGTCCATAAACATCTCCATTTTTTTGAAGGTGTTTCTTTCAACATGTCGATGTTGAAGTCACTAGTTACTATGATTGATGTTTCATTGTTTTTTTCTAACATAATAGAATTCAAAACATGGAGTAGTCTCTCAATAATGTTATTTGGCTTGTTATAAATATTCACAAGCTTCACGATGTTGTTGGGAAGCTTAAGCTCCGTGACAATTGCTTCAACGGATGGCTCGTTATAAGTGACTGTTTTCAGAATGGGAATCTCTTTTTTTATAGATGTGAGGAGGTCGTGGACGGAGTTTTTCGAAATGCAATTGAATCGGTTTGTGAATGTTGCAATGTTGGTAGGCATGTGCATGTGGGTTTCTTACAGACATAGAATGTACGATTGCATTAGTTTGTTGTCATTTTCAACATCATCAATGTGTGCAATCAAGTTGTGTGTGTTAAGAGAGGCAATGAACATGTGGTCAGCACCTGCAATTTATTGAAGGCCATATTGAAATTGTAAAGGAGCATGTTTCTCTAATCAGGTCATTTCAATAACAAATTTTGATGAAATTGAAATTTCTTTAGCTTGTAGCTTATTTATAAGATATATACATTCAATGTTCTTTACATGAGACAATGCAGTGTAAACAAGGCCATGTTTTGTCACCCCTATTGGATCAAATGCCAATTTTTCTAATGTCAATCCTTGTTCTATATGTATTGTTCGTGCACACGCCAATTGAACTGGACACTAAACCCAAATGAAATTTCTTCCATTGCCAAGCAATATTGTGTTGGCATTCATTTGATGGGTGTCCAATTGGACATGATGGAATCAGTTTAAAGATGTTGCATTGTAGCCCGTGTTATTGCTCCGATTTTTTTGATCTGAAACTCGATCCAGATAATTAATGTATGGTGTTGTTTGAATATAGTGTTTGAATATACCTTCAGCTCTATTGACAAGGCCATCTTCAATTGAGTAGTTTCCAACAATTATTTCAACAAGCATATTTTTTTCAAAGTGATTCTAGGGGGGAGATGGGATTTATTCTAGCGATAAAAAATGTTTTCAATTTGTTCAACTTTGGTGTCAATGGCTACAAAAGTAAATGCTTCTATGTTTACAAGGGACAACATTTTAGAATTATGTTTCTCAACATATTTGTTGGAATAATAAAGAAAGTGAAACATAGGATAAAATGGTGGTTGTTTGTAACAATAGTGATTCAAGTATTGAATGTCTTCGAATGTTTGTTTCCCTATCCTTATCTTGTTCAAAATCGAGATGATTATTTCATCTTTTTGTCTCACAACAATTTTCAGCTCATGGTATTTTATAAAGTCATTCCAAAAGCTATAAGGAAATTTCTGTTGATGGAAGCTTGGCAATTCAAAAATCCAGGAATCATGAACGGGCTCTCCTTGGAAGAGATCGCCACAAAAAATGACATCAAGATTTCCAAAAGGTTTTGTTGGAGTGTACATGGTCTCGCATAGTCATTTTTTCTATTTTATAGAGCATTCAAGATCCTATTAAAGAAACTCCATCTATTAAAAATACTCGAAGTTGTTCATAGTCTTTGCTTAAAATATCTAGTGTGTTTGAACTCAATGGAATCAGCTCTGTGGAACCTAAGGGGAGTTTAAATGAAAAGTGAACTGTAATCCCATTTTCATGGTATGGCACTTTTCCCCTGAATGCAACAACAAGGCCATTTTTTTTCAATGGATCACTACCAAGTTCCTTGTCATAGAAGAGCACAAGGGCATCGAAAATCATTTTTGTTGTATGGGTTTTTCCTGTTCCCGCACTTCCTGTTAAGAACAAATGGATCGGTTTGGAAGGATTGTTTTTTTTCCTTGTAATAATTTATTTAACAATAGATTGTTGCTTTGCGTTTAGGATTTCTCTAGTTGCAAGATATTCATCTATACAAGGAAGAAATGGCTTGTCTGCTAGATTGCAAGTTGTTGAGTCTTTAGACATTTTTTTTGTTTTTCTATGGACAATATCATTACAAATGTCATATTTTTCAATAAGATTGGGATTTGTTTTTTCTCCATTTTCAATTGTCAATTCATTTTCCATTTGGGGTTGTGATTCAACCTTGTCTTTTGCAATGTCAATATCTCCCCATTTCATTGTAGTTGTGGCAACAAACTGGCTCTCAATCTTTGATATTTGTTCCTTGTAAATTTCATATGCTTTTGACCATGTTTGGAGCGGATGTTCCAGCAAGTTGCAGAGGCTTCAGAAAGGCACAAAAAGAAAGAGCCTTTTCCCTGTAAAAGTTTTAAGGATCTTTTTTTTTGTTGTAACGAATATACCGAATGACACATGGTCTACTTCTCTTGATTTTTTTTTCATTAATGAGACAATAAAAAGATGCATATTCAGCTAAAGAAAGATTTTCAAGTTCATGGGGACGATCAATGTACTTTTCTATAATAGATGGACAAATGATGTCTTCAGAATCATCAGGCTCTTTCTGTAGAAGAGAGGGTTTCTTTAAAACACGTGCTCTTTTATCATTTGGTGCATTATTGATAAAAATTGTTCTTCTTGATGAAGAGTGTAGAGGCAAGGAAAGAACAATGTGTACAGCTTGTCTAATTGACATTTGTTGCATGTTCAATCATGTATTTCCAATCCTTTGTATTGTTTCAAGCTGGCCACAATTGTTTCAAAGGGACTCCTTGATTTTTTTTAATGTTGTTGTCATAGGCTTGTCTAATTTGGTTATATAAGAGATTACATATTTTGTCGTAGCATATGCATCTAAAATGAATTGATCAGCATCAGTATTTGCTTGCCACAAGTCCGGGATGCCTTTTGCAAATGGTTTTATCCAAATATCTGAAGCGTCCCTTTTTAGTATTAACGTAGGTTGATCTATTGAAGGGCTCAACAATATGATATAGTCAGCTTTGCTCAAATTTAGCTCCTGTAAAAATGAATCAAAGGACATGTTTTTGGGGTATTCTTTACATTCAAAAATAGAGCAAATGGACTTTACTTTGTCATGTAATATATCCGAGCTATTTTTGAGAGGATCCAAAACCATGGTAGTACACTGGTAGTATCAATAGGGAACATCGAGAAGTGAAATCTACATTTTGAATGTTTGTGTTTTGTACATGCTCTTGTGTGTCTATGAGTTTGAATCTCTACAAATTATTTTCTAAGCAATGTTGAATTCGTTGATATGTAGTGATCGAAAAAAGAATTTATTTCATCATTAGTGTTTTTTCCATAAACTGGTACACCTTCAATCCATAGGAGGCCATGTTCATGTTCATTTCCTCTTTGTTGAAATTCAGTTGTAAAGAAATAGTCAACCACCTTGCCAAAGAGAAGATTATTTTTCAAGATCAAGCATTTGAATGCATTCATTTTGTGTCTATAGTAATGAATGCAAACAATTGGGTGTTTTCTTATCAAAACATCAATGTCATTGTCAAGGAACAGGCCAAGAGACATTTCAAGACCTTTGATTTCAAGTTGTCGCAAAGCATCACACAAAGGTTTCAAAAGATGTTTAGCAGTTGTGAAACTTGCAAAAAACGTTGGTGGCCCTAGCTATCGAATCATTGAAAAAATATTTTTATTCATTCCATCGAAATAGTCAGGAGATGTTCGAATAGCTTTCAATGTGCGATAAGCAATTGGTGATTTCATAATTTTTTGAAGACTGGACTGGGATTTAACATCTTTTGCTTTTAACTTTTTCCCTTTCAATTCACCTATATGAATAGATATCCAGGAAGTACTTGATATTTGATGTATCAATACTTTAATTGTTTTGGAAAAAATATTCATTGGATGTGCTTCGAAGTCCATGCTTTCATGCTCAAGCTACCACTCTGTTATTGTTGGTATCGATATCTTTTGTAAATGTCATCGGGCCGGCTGCAACCAAAGAAAAGTGTAGGGAAGTTGAGTTCCTCTGAAAACCTGTCTTGGAAAATTCCCAATGGTCGGAAGTCTTTGGAAGGTGCAATTTCTATAATCTTGTTGTCCAAATCATCGATTAGATGGGTTTCTCCATATCCATGCACCAATGTCTCTATCACAGGTTCTATATCTGTTTCTTAAATGGCTTTATTGGTTTCTTGGACGTTTGCACAAGCACCATCTTCATCAATTGAAGTTGCAATCAAAATGTTATTCGACTCTTTCTTTTCCAGTTCATGGAATTTTTCCTCCCAATCAGCAATGACATGAACATTTTCCAATTTGTAAAGTTCCATATCACAAAGAGTTCTCAATGCAAGCATCATAATATTTGATTGAACATTTCTGGAAACAAAAGCATTTTTGTATTCCAATTTGTGCTTTGGCATAACTGCAATTGTCATGTCATCATCAAGATTTCTAGGCAATGTGTTCTAAACTTTGTCCAAAGCTTAGGGTACATTGATGACTATTCCAGTCAAGCCTAATTGAGCTCTTTTATATCCTAGTTGTTGTATTTGTGCAAAAGCAATCCTTGGGGACACAAGGCGTTCATCTAAAGGTGTCAAAAGATCCACATAGGGTATGGTAGTATTATGACAAATGTTAAGAGGAGTTGCAAAGACCAGTGTCTCTGAATCTGAAATGTTTTTTTGCAGTATCTGCATATATATTTGTGCAAGGCAATGGAGACATGCATATTGTTCCATGGGAAGCATTTCAATGCATAGAAGGTGTTTTCATTGATGTTGTGAATATCCTTTTTAAATTGTAAGCGTTTACAAACCGAACATGCATGGATATGTGTATCTTGAATTGTTTTGTAATATTGTTTGGTTGCTTGTCTAACCTTTTCATATTCCCTTTGCTTTTTTGAAGAATGGGGCACTTGAAGGCGCATGGCCTTCTTCATTGAATGGAAGTTTTTTTATGGTTCATTGACAAGTTCTTGATGCATGTAACCATGTTGATGCTGACATGTTTCATAAACAGTCATTACATTCAAGGTTGGGAACATTTTTTTTGCATATTTTTTCAAGGTTTCTTTTTTGGAACAAGTTCTTTGTCATTTCTTAGATTTTTGGCAAGGGAGTTCTTTGTGTAGTTTTATGGAAAGATTCTTATCAATGGTTGGTTTAACAACAAAGCAATGGTGACTGTTATTGTTGATTTCAATTAGATCAAGGGTGGAGGTATTTGACATGGAGAGTGCCATACTGAGGGATGGTAGGTGAGGAGTTGTTTGCAACAATGGGTGAAAATGTGAATGGCATGTATCAATTTCTTCATGCAAAAGATACAGAGATGTATTAGAAGTGTTTGTACAATAGAATCATTTTTTAAAAGTGTGTGAATGTGTGCTACAAAGGAGTATGTTAATTTCCAACATCTCACTCAACCATTGGAGGGGAAATTGACCATCATCTATATCGCCAATTGAAAAAGGCTCTGCCAAATTAACAATAAAGGCTTCCCAATTCGAAACAAGTTGTTTCTATTGCAAAATTCCTATATGCAAATATGTTTTTAAACATTTCAATGCTCTTGAATCATTAGATTCCATGCAATTGAAAAAAAATTGTGCAACAACATTTCTAAGGCTTAAACTATCAAAGGTTTTTGTCAACTTTGAAATTGAGTCAAACAAGGGGTCATGACAATGGCCTTCAAATGAACAGAAGATAGAAAATACCTGTTGTGAAAGCATTTCTTGACTAACAGACACTTCAGAAAGGTTGTTAGAACAAGATCTATTGAAATTGTTTGTTGCTATTTGAAAATGGAGAGCTTGGCTAGGTCCCATTGATTTATAAGAAAGAAATGGTTCAAAGTGTCTAGCAGCTAGTGTGTGATCATGAAACAAAATGTTGTAGCAATAGCCAGGAAATGCGGAGTTGAAGTGTAGATATTTTTTTATGACAACAACCATACATCAATAGGAACATTCAACCAATTTGCAAACCATTTAATGCAGAAGATATCACCCCATATACCGTAAATAATTTATTCATCTAGTTTTTATGTAGTTTGGGACATTTGTCAAAGATAAAGATGCCTATCTATCCAGCCATGCAAATCCGACAAGTATTCAGGAGCTAGCTCCAGGTTTAATGAAGCCATTGTGAAAGGATATTCTTGAGCAAGTCGAAGTCGAAAATGATTTACAATTTCTTCTCGAATTTATATAGATGTGTACCGAAAATGCAATAGCACGACCAATGCATCGAAGAGACAATCTCCATTTCGGTAATGGAAAGCCTCTAAACGAAACAAAAAGTTTCTTGACAATACAATGTCAATTTACTCATGCACTGCGCGTCTAATTGGAACAGTAGTTGCTTTGTCAATGCATTGCTCTATGAGCGCTATCTTTTCCATTGTCCACGGAAATGAAAAGGGAAGGCCTTCAATGCAAATGCAAAAAAAAAAACAGGATGTGGCACAACATTTGTATAGACTAGGAAATTGAACAACTTGAAGTTGACCAAGCAAATTGCAAAGGAAAAAGAGTAAGAAAAAGAAAAGAAAAGTATGCAAAAAAGGAAGAAGAACTTTAGACATGTTTTCGTTAATTTGAAAAGGAACACCAAGACAATTGCTTGAAGCAATGACTATTAAAAACCAACAATCGAAAAAACAAAGAGCACATTTGAATAGAACAAGAAATTTGTGAAATGGTTGAAGGTACAGGCTTCAAACTCAAGGATCTATATAGAGGAGATGTTTTGGCATGTGAAAATGAGAAGATCAAAACTCTTAATTGGTTGAACCATGGATATATTAAATTCCGGTTAAAGTCATGTGCAGCCTGCCTCTTTAAAGAGGCATGAAAATACGGGTCAATGCCTCTGTAATATGGACTTTCTAAACAACTGCTTTGCCTTAAGGATATTTTGGTATATCAATTATTGTACTATCAATTGTCTAATATATTACATCTTATGTGTGATTTTGTTTTTAAATCTAAGAAACAGTACGTAGTAAACTTTAAATATTGTATGTAGAAATTCAAGGAACAATGCATCATGAAATCCATGAAATTTGTTCACTAACATTAATGCAATAAAATCACACATAAATATAACTTAAAATTCTAAAGCCTTTGTTCATTTTCACCTTCATCATATCTACTATTTATGACAAAGACAACAGCTAGGCAATGTTTATAGCGTTGTTAATGCGACGCCTTTGTCTACTTCCAAAGAGGGAGTCCTTCAACTTGATACCAAAGAGGACATCAATACGTCAACGGTTGTAAATGTCTAGATAGCAACATTTATGCAATCAGGCCAATGCAAAGATATTTACATATCGATTTGTAAGGGATGGATTTAATTGTTTGAACCCTATGCTACTACTTTTACAACATGCAATTCTTTTTGAGGTCATTGATGTGGGTATGTTTCAGAGGAAGTATTTACAACTAGGCGACTTGGATGGGATAACAAGATGCATTGGAAAACAATTGTCACCTAGACTGGGTGATGTTGTCCTTTCACCTCAATTTATAGGAAGAGAAAAAAAAAAACCTAATGGCAAGTGTATCACATTCAGTTAGAGTACGATCTTGAGCCATTTCAATATGTGTATCAATAAATACATTGAACATGATATGTGAAACGAAAATAACAAACATGTCTAGAACACCACAAAGAAGTCGCCAATGTTATAGCAAAGGCCATGATAAGAATGAAGCATATGACAATTGGATGCATATTAATCTCATCAATCAACAAACAGAACCAGCATATGAAATGAATGTGTTCATTGTGTAAAGCTATACAATGACAAAGAATGGAATCAAAATCTAGAAGTGAATATGTTCAATGGAATCCATACCGGTTGATTGATGTTGGATCTATGGAACATATTTATGTGTTGTTTTATTAGGGATTTTACATTGTATTCCAAGCTTCTTTTGGAACAGAATTGGAATTAGACACTTTCAAATGACAATATGGCATGAGACAAACAACTAGCAAAATGAAGGGGAAATTCCCAATTGCATATTGTTCATATTAACTAATTTATTCCTTGCGTAGAACAATAAAAAGTTCATTGGAAACATCCCATACATAGCACACACAAACTGAAGATGTAAATAGAAACCTTCAAGCAGCAGCATGAAAGGTTAATTTGTGATGCCAAACATCATAATGTTTTTTTTGCTACAAACAAAAACCCTTTGTTCAAGCCAACGAAATTGAAGCACGGAAAATTTCAAGGACACTTGTGGCAGGCAAGAATCAATTTTGAAATTTCATTGTCTAATACAAACATGAAAAAGGAGAAATGCTTTCATCAATTTGTAGTGAAAAATGAACAAAGAAGTAGATAAATAGAGCTACAAAAGGCATGACTCTTCAAGGTAAACAGTGGGAGAACAAGGAAAAATAAAACAACAAAGAAATCGAATGAAAGAAGCAGTTGGAAGCAAACTATTGGCAATGGAAGTTCTCATGTAAAAGGTAAAAACATGTGTACCAACAAATAAAAAAGGAAAATAGTGAATTTTTCCTCTTTACACTAATAGTGCATCCATAGGATGGGGAATCGAATGGAATTTCAAGAACAGGAGCAAGATTCATCACAGGATGAAGTACGTTATATCAAGATCTGCGATAACAGTGCGGATTTATGGTGAATATGAGGAGAAACTACATAGTTGGGTGCATCAGAGCTGAGCACTATTGATACTGAGCGGAGCACCTTTGACACCGGATTATGGCACGAGATTGATTATCCGATGAGCAAGATACAACTAATCTGCAGACCTGTCATCTACAATCCTTTCACCCTACTCAGCTTGTAATTTTGATTCTGGAATTGGCCGGGGGCGTGAGAGCAAGTCATAGATTGATGTTGTTTGTTATATTATGGATTTGAGAATGCATAGAGGATATATGGTGGATTTGAGCAGGAGGATGGCTGAGACTCATGCAGTGTGGTAATTGAATTCAAGATTCAACAAACCGTCTTGGAACATCAAGACCGAATTGATTGAAGGCCGTGAGCTTGATTACAGGGGAACTGATGATTTCTGCTGCTGATGTTCTGATTGGATGTGATTACCGATGAGCAATTTAAGGAATGGGAACTGTGGATGATTTTCTTGGACGAATGCAACATTGGTCTGGGAACTTGGGATTCTGAACACAGTTTGAGGGCATCTGGAATCTGGAGATTTAGACCTGTTCAGCTGATTCTGGGCTTGTTTCTTGGTATCGTGTGGAGTAATGATGGATGCCCCGGGGGGAGGATATTATTTGCATGTTAACGATTCCCAACTTCGAACAGGGATCACTGCTAAGGCTGACTCACTCAAAAACCATGTTAAGAGGGTCAAAGAAAGACAGAGACAGGACTTGTTGGTACTGGGGGTGGATGTTACGTTGGAAGAGGCGGAGGACTTCTCTCACACTGTTGTGGTTGGACATGTTAGGGGCAGAAGATTTGGTCGTGGATTTCTTCGGCGATGGGCGGCTGAGCAGTGGAAGAACTTGGTGTCATCAGCCCCTGAGGTTCGTGTTTTGACGAAAGGATGGTTTTCATTCATCTTTATGAACAGAGGGGAGGTCAATGCAGTATTAAGTAGACAATGGTTGATTCTGGGAGTCCCTCTTGTTTTGAAAAGCTGGTCCCCATTCTTCGACTCAAAATCGAAGAAAATTGCTAAAGAACCGTTGTGGGTGAAGCTTCCTGGGTTTCCCATGCATATGTGGAATGAAACTCGGTTTGCTGAGATTGGAAATTTTCTTGGTGATTATGTATGTTCAGATTCCACCTATATTAAGACTGGCATCTACACGGTAGCTAAGATCTTGGTTAATATCGATCTTCGGATGGGACTTTCTGCTGAGATTAAAGTTCATTACAAGGATGGGGACTTTGTTCAAAAACTAGATTATGTGGGTGTGCCATTTAGGTGTCATCGCTGCCACGCTCTTGGACATCTGGTAGCCTGTTGCCCTTTATCGTTTCGGACTTGTAAGCCTCTAACTGATGAAACAGCTGAAGTAGTCGCAGATCCAGTGTCGATGGTGAACTCTCAGGCGGGGGTGGATGATGGGAGTAGGCCTGCTTTAGACGGGGGGGTGATATTAGATTCTGTGGTACCATCAGATTTCTGTGGGCGGCTTGGAACAGAGGAAATGTTGCCACCGTTGGTGAACACTAGAAAGGAGAATAATGGGAGTGCGCCTCCTGAAGCTGAGGGGGATTCTTTGTGTTCCGTGATTTCTACTACTCGGGCCACCACCAAATTACTACAGGAGCTGCCCATTCGTCGGGGTACATCTGCGAACTCCTTGGGTATATCTCATTTCCTTTCTCCTGCTGTTTCCTTTTTAGATGACTCTATTGTTTTGGGGGGGGTAGTCTTGGGTATCCTCCTCGCTCGGATGCTCCTTGTCTGCGGTCTGATGTGGATAGTATTGTCACGCCGTCAATTGTCTCCACCAATCACTCTACCAGCTCCGAGGGTAGAAGTATCCGATATGCTCTTCGTAGTAGGGAGATACCTGCAGATGGAACGGGGGGCAAGGGACTTCCTGAATTGGCCTATAGTGTTGGGGGGAAAGGACGGGGCCGCAAATCCCTTTTGTCTAAAGCTCAAGATCGGGCTAAAGTGGATTTAGTGATGGGTACACAATCTTCTATTGAGTGGGCACTTAGAGCAGTGAAAGCCCAGGATGGGGATATTTTATGAAACTTATGTCCTTCAACTGTCGTGGGTTGGCGAGCCCCATAAAAAAATCGTCGCTTAGGAGGCTGGTAGACTTAAATCAGCCGGATGTATTATTGCTGCAAGAAACTTTGGGTGGCAGTGAGGAGGTTGTACGAGCTTTAGAATCTTTGCTTCCTGGTTGGAAGTTTGTTGGAGTGGATGCTCGGGGGCGTTCTGGAGGGCTGGCCTCGGGGTGGAAGGTTAAGAGCTGTCGTTGTGATTGTTCTTGGGGAATCTCCTCTGGTATCGGTTTGGAAGTTTGGGATGCTGAGATTGGTCGGACGATCACGGTTCTAAATATATACGGGCCCTATTTAAATAGGGTGGGCTACTGGGACTCCTTGTTATGTATGGATCTTTTTGATGGCAGGGATGTGATTTTGGGTGGGGATTTCAATCTTTCTCTGGGGTCTTCTGTAGTATGGGGGCCTCAGGATGCTCCGGATACATTAGCAAATTATTTCATTCAAGCCTTTGTCAGGAAGGATCTTCTGGAAATTTTACCATCCAAGTTAACTCCAACTTGGAGGAATAAGAGAGCAGGGGAACATAGGGTGGCAAAACGACTGGATAGGTTTCTGGTGGCCGAAGTATTGGCACTGGGAGTAGATGTTGTCAGACAGTGGGTAGGGTCAGGTGGGATATCTGACCATTGTCCCATCTTCCTGGAGTTATGAGGTAACAGGAAAAAACCTCCTAGCCCTTTCAAATTCAATCCTAGCTGGATGAAGGAGGACGCTTTTATTAAGCCGATTCAGGAACAATGGGTTCATCGACCACATGATTCTCAGATGCATGTGGGTGCACACTTTCATCACAATCTTAAGCGAATAAAAGAGGCAACTATTTCCTGGGCTCATGACAAAAGGGTGATTGATGATCAGACTTTGCGGGCTGCTGAGCTAAACATCAATAGGATTCTAAATAGTTTGGGCATGGGATTTTTGGATGAACAGCAGAAAGGCGAGCTGTTGGAGTGGGAGAGACGCAGGAATGTGATCTTGTGTGAGCAAGAAGAGCTGTGGAGAATGAAAAGTAGGGTGATTTGGTTTCAGTGCGGTGATGAGAATACAAAAAATTTTCAAGCATATGCTAAGGGGAGAAAATTCACAAACTCTATTTGGGAACTATCTTCAGAAGCAGGGGAAGCTTTGATGGATTAGCAGAGATGGGGGTTCGACATTTTGGAGATTTATTCACTGCACAACCTGGAGTCTCCATTGCTGAGGTTATTCGGGTGACTCAGCTTTTTCCACCTTTTTGTGGGGAAGGCTGATAATAGACTGCTGATGGAGGAGGTGACGCCGATGGAGCTCTTGCTGGTAATGCAATCCTTTCAAAAAGATGAAAGCCCGGGGCCAGATGGCTGGCCTATAGAATTCTTCTTAGGATTCTATGACTTCTTCGGGGAGGAAATATTGAATGTGGTGGAAGAATCGCGAAAGGATGGGTTTGTACATGGCCCCTTCAACTCCACCTTTTTAGCTCTTATACCAAAGAAGGACAAGCCTGACAGCTTTGATGAATTCAGACCTTTTTCTCTCTGCAATTGTATCTATAAGATCATCTCTAAGGTTATGGCGAGGAGACTCAAGAATATTTTGTCCAAGCATATTTCTTGTGAGCAATTTGGCTTCTTGGAAGGCCGCCAAATTCATGAGGCCATTCGAGTTGCACGGGAAGGATTACACACTCTGAAAGTGCGGAAGCAGAAGGGTGCTGTGATTAAGATTGATCTATCAAAAGCATTTGATAGGGTTAGTTGGCTATATATCCGGATACTTTTAACTCATCTGGGGTTCTGCTACGAATTTATTAGATGGATTATGGCCTGCCTCACAACGGTGAGCTTTGCTGTACTAATCAATGGTTCTGCTAGCCCATTCTTCCAGGCGGGAAGGGGGCTTAGACAGGGATGTCCCCTCTCTCCGCTGCTGTTTCTACTTGTTGTTGAAGGACTCAGTCGTTTTATTCTGAATGCAATAGCTGATGGTTCCTTTCGAGGCATATCCATTTCCCAGGTATTGTTTATTACACATCTTCTTTTTGTTGATGACATTCTGATATTCTGTGATGGCACGCGACAGGATATTGACAAGGTGGTTGAAGGTCTCCAATTAGTGCAAGTTGCAGCGGGTATGTTAGTGAATATTGACAAATCTACTATCACTTGCTCGAATTTAACCGAGCAGGAGATTCATAGAATGGTTAACAAACTACCCTACAGGACTTTGGATATTGATGACGGATTAAAGTACCTTGGCTTTCAACTGAAACCGTATGCTTATCTGAAGGCTGATTGGAACTGGCTAATAGCAAAATTAGAACAGCGCCTTAATGGATGGAGCCATAAATGGCTCTCTCGGGCTGGGAGGCTGGTCCTGATTAAATCAGTCTTGGAAGCAATTCCGGTGTATTGGATGTCTCTTGCTTGGATTCCCATTGGCGTTCTGGAGCAGATCCGGAGATTGTGTTTTGCCTTTCTTTGGAAGGGATCGAGTGAGCATCAAGCATTGGTGTGGGTCAAATGGGATAAAATTGTTGTCCCAAAAGCATTGGGAGGATGGGGGTTAAAGAATATTTTTCTGTTTGCAAAAGCCTTGGGGGCCAAAGTGTCGTGGCGACTAATACATACACAGAGTCTTTGGACTAGAGTGGTATATCATAAATATATTGCCCCTCTTACTCTTCTTGAATGGATCCGGCTGGGCAATAAGTCGAGGGCAAATTGCTCTGTGGTCTGGAAAGCGGTGGTGCAGCATTTCTCTTTGGTCGGTTCTGGATTAGTGTGGAGGATCGGCAATGGGCGTCTCCTTCGTATTGGGTTGGACGCTTGGGTTGGCTGCAAGGGAGGTCATGTCCTTTCTGTGGAATTGAGGACTATTTTGGCTGCTAGAGGATGTCATTTTCTGGCGGATATAGAGGATCCGGGATCATCTACTCTATGGCAACAGGGGTGGATCTCTGCTCGGCGACTTGAGATCTCTGTAGAACTGCAGGGGGCCTGGGAGGAATATCTATGGATCTTAAGACATACAAATATTCGACTGACCAACAGGGTTGATGAACTTATCTGGGATCACCATCCCTCGAGAATATACTCACCTAAAAATGGATATATCCAACTGAATGTGGAAGTACATAATAGGGAATTGGTGTGGTGGTGGAAATATCTGTGGAAGTTACGATGTCCGGGTAAAGCAAAATTACTCTTCTGGGCTCTACTGGAAAATAAGGCTCCTACCTGGGACATCCTGCAAAAACGTTTCCTCCAGGGTCCGGGGATCTGTCCACTTTGCCGGGATGCGGAAGAGACCATTGCTCATATTTTTATTCACTGTCGTTTTTCACAGGCTGTTTGGAATGCTACCAGTAGATTTTTGGATTTGCAGGTGCGGTGGAGGGGAGAGAGCGTCCTGGAAGCGTTCCATGAGTGGTGGTATTTTCATAAATCCACTTCCTTACGGGCCTTCCCGTGTATATACGCATGGGGCATTTGGATTACATGCAACAAGTTGATTTTCCATGATTGCAGGGTTCCGTTGGAGTCTCTCGTGGCTCAAGCTGTAGCGTTTTTACATCATTTCGAGGCTCCTGTCCATGTGAGCCGAACACGACCTGTGCGGGTGGAACAGATTGACAAAACCATGTCGTGGGCATTTTTCGATGGTGCCTCATTAAACCATCAATCGGTGTGTGGAGGGGGGGGAGCCCTTTACAAAACTGAGTCCCATTACTTCCATCTCGTGGCTGGTTTGGGGAGAGGAACAAATAACTATGCTGAACTCATGTCTCTTAAACTGCTGATGTTATTTGCACTTGAACAAGGATGCCTATCTCTACAGATTTTCGGCGACTCCATGATTGTTATCAACTGGGCAAAGGAGATCACACAATGTCATGTGATGGTACTATTACCAATCCTGGAGGAGGTGATCCGGTTAAAGCTGTCTTTCAACCACATTACATTTACACATATCTACAGGGAGAGGAATGGGTTGGCCGATAAACTCTCCAAGGAAGCGACGCAGCAGGAATTAGTACTTGGAACATGGAGGATTACTATTCATTCACCGGGGGGCACATTCAGCTATTATCACAGACCTTTTTATGATGATATTGAGGCACAGCACTGAGCTACAGCTCAGCTTTTGATGATCAATGATGGTTATGTTATTCCATTTCTGTTTACAGATTTTATGTAATAGGATATATGTGGGTTGTATGGACAGCAGTATGTTTTTGCTGTATGTATGGGACATGAGATAAGATGATAATATGGGACTATTAAGATGTGACAATGTAGGGATCTAGGTGATTCTACTACATTTGCTGAATGTAATTTTGTTCATCTATTTGAAATAAAATTACGATTTTTTCCGAGGAAAAAAAAAAAAAAAGGAAAATAGAAAGAAAAAAAAGGTAAAAAGGGAGAAAAATATTCGCAACAAACCTTCAGCTTGATTCAATGACAATGCTTCGAGAGATGAATATTTCATATAAATACTGTAAATAGAGCTTGGACAGCATGCATGAGAACATGCTACAAGTGATAATGCAGGTTGCCTGGCTAAATATGTAGAGGACTGGAAACAATTCAAATTGTCTGAATGAGATGAACCATATCCATTGTTCAAAGACATTAGCCAATGGATTGAAAATATGTAGAAATAAATAGGCCAATTCAAAACATCTTTCCAGAAATTGATTTCAATGGGCGTAAGAATGTAATTAAAGTATCAAGAACTGGACATAGTAGCCAATTAGTAAAATGGTGTTTTTTCCATTTAATCTTTGGATTTTTCATAAAGAAATCAAGAAGTAGCTTGTAGCCACTGACAGTCTGGCATAAACAGGAAATTGGTAAAGAACTCTTATTGAATCAAATATAACAACTCTTTGGAGTTCAATGTCTTAAAAAAAAAGCAAAAAAGAACACTCAGGCATAAACAATATCAAGCTATAGTTATTTTATGTTCGATCATGACTAAATCAATGGAAGAGTAAAAATACAAAGAAGTATCCTTACAAAGATAATGAACATTCGACAGTGTGAAAGCCTCAAAGCAGTGTGAAGAATTTCTTTGATAAGTCTATAGAATATACATGAAGGTAACAGGAAAAGAAATAATGCAACCAAAAATTTCTACGTTAATGACCCATCAAAAGAGGTTGATCATGACATAGTACAAGTCTTATGACCCTATTAACATGTCTAATGGCCATGTTTACAAATCCAGTGAATGATAAAATGAGAGGAGATATAAAAGACATATGCAGTCATTACGAACAAATCAAATGCATTGGAAGAGGACTAAGAAGATCAAACAAGTATAAGCACATAAGGTGTAAAAGTAGATGTTTGCTGAAAGTTCCATATTGTCTTCACATAACAATAAATAAGGGAAAAAGAAATTCCATATCACATCATCCAAGGTACAATGTCTAGTAGGGAACAAGGAAATTTGGTAGGGAAGAAGGAGACACTACATACTCTGTATATGAAATCGAAATGATAAGGGAAATAACAATGTGAATTTTCCAATGGACTTTATTTTGACCAAGGGATGGAAATCCCTGAAGTTTTCAAAAATAGATAAAGGGTCCAAAGGGCCCAAGCCTGTAAATTATTGAGTTCAAATCACATAACCAAATGTGATATCAATGTACAAATGCCAAAGCAAGGGTTCAGAGGTTCTTTTTCTCCTATGTGGACAAGACTCATGTCGAGTTACCAAACCCCAAGAACTAAAATCTATGGCATGAATAGTAGTTTCTAACAAGCACCGATAGAGTTGTGAATTTCAATAGAGAGACAGGGAAAGCAATGCATGTGCCAACCTCTTCAACTTGTAACCAAATAGAGCAGGACAATGGTGGTCAATTCCCTAGAAGGGTATGGAGATAGGCTCGAGTCCTTGCTAAACAATGTGTACATAACTTATCAACAAGCCAAAACACTTATTATAGGCATGCAACATGTCCACACGACATTTAACATAGTTCACAAGCATGAAGGCATAAAAACCACAGCTGCAAGATAGCAACTAACTGATTGAATGACTCTACATCCAATGATGAAACAACATAGACACTGGGATCGTATCAAAGGATCCAGAAACGATAAATATTTTTGTTGCTTACTATGGAAATCGGTTGACGAAGGTTGATTTTAGAGCTAGTAAAATAGCGTCATTTTTTTCTCCTTTTAACAAATTTGCTCATGCAAATTTTTTTATTCATAAACTAATTATATAATTTGGAAGAAAGAAAGCTTACAACAATTCTATATTCATAAATATGTATTAAAATCGAAATGGACAAATAATCTAAGCAGGGACTCTGTTTTGACAATGTCTTTAAACAACTCTATAGTTCATTTGTTCACCAATTGTCTTACTATGCTTTTCACTATAGAACCTGGCGAGAACCAAATGTCATGACGTAGGAAGGCCGTGCATTTTGTCAATACCAAGAAGTGAGGTTTGTGAATCAGAGCATCTACGGTTCTCTCTGAAACACTTGTCAACCAACGCTATGGTAGACATGCACTATCGTTGACAATAAATAGTCTGCAGACTTGGCATACAGTACAACTTGATAACTAGATTACTTTGCAGTGAGAGCATAGCACTAAAATCCCTCTCACGAGTCTAATTTATTCTAGGCCTAGACGTTTCATTTGCACACTCAGAGGGTTTACCCTTGCGTTGTTAGGAAGGGTTTTGTTCCCCTCAAATTATCTTTGGCTCGGGAATGTGAGAGACTCATTGTACAGAACAGGGTTTTCTCCCAAGTAATTCCTGTATTTACATTTTATGATCATCGTTTGCCCCATAGCAATTCTTCCTTGAGAATTTGTGATAAGAGATAAATTGTTATTAACGGGGTTTCTCCTGTCACTTATAGATATTTGAAAGGAGCTATATTATTTGGTCTTTTGTTTCGAGGAGGAGTGCCACATACTCCTGAGTAGCCCATAGGGTAACTACCAAACCCTATCTATCTATTACTGGGTTTTATGTCATTTGCATTTCCTTTCAAGGATTTATTGTGAATTAACCATGTTATTAATGTACTAATCTAGTTCACTTCTTCTTGGGTAAAACGCTCAATGCACTGATGAATGGGGAACACAAAACAATGTAGGCGCTTGTTCAGGTATGTTTCAATTCTTGGATTCTCTCAAGGGTTATCCATGAGCCATGAGCCCTTTGAGTCTTTGGCAAGCTTTAGCTCAGTTCTGAGATTCCTTATTGAAGTATTTGCCCAGTAATGTTTTGCCTAGACATTGTCTAAAGAATTTAATATTATTTACAAGGTTGGTGACCCTAAGTCATTTTGTTAATCCTTTGTATCATGGATAAACCATGCATTACAATTTTTCCTTATAATTAATGATACTCTATTCATTTTCGGCCAACGGCTCTTTTCTACTCTCATTGTAGTTTTTAACAGAGATTAGTTTAAATTTCTGGGTCTTTTAAATGTACAAAGAATTATTGATTGCACCGAGAGAAATGAGGTGCTCTATAGCCCAGTATGGGGGAGATGTTGTAACGTTTGTTACTAACAAAATAATTAAAAAAATTCATGTCGGCTTATAAAATAAAAAATTATGGAAAGTATTTAGAAAAATCCATGTTGGTTCATAAAATAAAATATTATGAAAAGTAATTAGAAAATAGATGTTCGTTTATAAAATAAAAACTTAAAACTTAAACCCGGATCTATCAATCAAGAGAGATCAAATTTCTCGAGTTTAAATTTTAAAAAAAAAATACACCTCAAGAAATTGGATCCTTCTCGATGCTTAATAGATATGAGTTTAAGATGGGTCTATGCTGGTATATATTCATTTACTTTGTTTAAGGTTTTCCATTTTTCTTTACAATTATTTGAAGCTTGTACTCAACCAGACATCGTATTGATGTCGTTGGTTCAGCCAACTCAATATCCTGCGAGAGTTTTAATCTCGCATCATCTCATAGTAGCAAGATTTAATATATAGGTAAACCCTTATGTAGGACTATGGGACTCTCATCTAATATTGATACTATTTTATTTACTAACAATTGCCCCAAAAGGTGCAAAGTTACACCGAAAGGAAAAAAAATGGGAAGTAAGGTGAATGTGATGAAACGACAAAGAAAACAATAAAAAATATGTCATGAAGAAAACAACAAAATAAAAGAAAATTTTGGGTGGTTCACTTCATTTATGAGAAGATATCAAGACAAATGTTTCACTATTAATAAGTCGCAGATAACCTTACACAAATCAAGAAATGATAAAATGGTGATGCAAACAAAGGGAATAGCAACAATTATGCATTGAGGGCAAAGAGAGTAGTGCACTTGCTTATCTTCACTTCTTGTTATTCAGTCTTGCACCCAACTTCTCTCAAATGTGATTATTGTTGTTAGACATCTTGAGAAGATACAAAAAAACAAATTTGGAAACCAATTTTTCTTTAAATGCAAGCTTAATTACCTTCAAAATTAGCTCATGCCAAGTAACAATTCTAAAAGACACATTGATTAAAGATTCTAGTAGAATTTATTACAAGCACTATTGACTATAGTTTAGATTTGAAAATTTATTAAGGGATGGAGACACGGATAGATTTGAAAATTTAGGAAATTTTGTGTTATGTCCATCCCATAGTTAATCAATTGTGTCATGAAGAATTTTTTTATTTATATGGATTAAAAATTATGCAAGATTCAAATGTTATACCAAGGGAGTTGTTTTAAGATGCCACATGTAGTTCAATCATAGCTATAACATTTATGTATATTCAACTTTCATTTCAACGATGATCTCAAACAATCACTAATTGGATTATTTATTAGAGTTATTTTCTTTAAGATGAATATGCATGTACTTTAATGGAAAACAATCACTAATTGGATTATTTATTAGAGTTATTTTCTTTAAGATGAATATGCATGTACTTTAATGGATATAGAAAGTATATTCTATAGAGAAGGCACGCGCGGACACACACACACACACATATACACACACACTTTAAGTTGAATATGCAAAAAAATGTAAGATAAATATGCATGTACTTTAAAATGAATATGCACGTGGTTTAGTAAATAAAACAAATTATTGTGTGTGTGTGTGTGTGTGTTTCATAAAAGAACCTAAACTAAAATATTAAATTGTCTATATTTGTTTTCACCGAAAATAGTACTATAGTTGTTATTAAAAGAGATCCAACTATATATAAAACTGTTCATGATCGCCTTCTGTAGAAATCAGACTACAACATCCAAAATAAAAAAGAACCTAAAGTCAAAAACACATCATCAAGAATACTCAGTCTCACAAACTATTACCGCAGATCAACAGGATAGCCTCAAGGACCAGCCATATATGGAATCTCGACAAGAAAAAAGAAAGGGATTGTGTATCGAGTGTTTATATTCCTATGATGATTTCATATCTCAAATTGTTTATATAAAAGCTATACTACTTCATTTAATTTTTTATATTCCTATGACTAAAACTATTTAGTAGAAATAATATACCATCTCCAACATTAGAGAAGAAAAAATAAAGAGAGACAAAAGAATTAAAAGGAGCTAGGAAAAAAAGAATATTGTAGAGATGTATTTTAATTTTAATTTTTAATTTATATGTAATAATTTTTATAGGAAAAAAATGATTGAGAAAAAAAAGTACATAATTAAAAAGAGTTGGGAAAAAAATTGTGAAGAATGGTGTGGAGGCACATTTTAATCTATATTTTTAATCATTTATATAATAATTTCATTATATTATATGATTTTGTAAAGAAAAGAAAATGATAGTTGATCCATTAGATTTTATAAAACAATGAAAATAGTTGTTGATGCATTAATCACACATGACTAAAAACAAGTTTATATTAATTGCAAAAATGGTTTTTGATGAATAATTGTAAGCAAAAAAAATTGCATTCATATTTTTTTGGTTTGAACCAAATTGTAAGCAATTTAAGATAAATGCAAGCCAACATTTTCCAAATAATATAAAGTATTTGAGAAAGTTAAATAAAGGTATTTTTACGCCGAAAGCGTTTTCTCAATGAAAAAAGCTTTCTCAGTACTGTAGCTAGATTCCTCGTCTATCAAACGAATAGGATTTAGCCACGTGCATCTAACTCTTTAGGTCAAATTTACGAGTTCCATCGAATTTACCATTGATTTCTTGCAAATTTCCATAAAGATAGCGCGGCAAGCCGACGAATAATGTGGTCCTGAAGTTACGGACCCCGCGTTCGAGTTTTGGAGACCCTACAATACGGGGTTTGTCGTTCGAGTTTTGGGAGAGCGATGCAGATTCCTCAGCAGGGGGTTTCTTCTAGCTTCCCAACATTTTCAACAATATCAGGCTCGGGCCTAGGTGGCGGCCCGCGGGGTCTTGTTGGCGCTCTTAGGAGTCTTATTCGGCATTTTCGTCCAGCCATTTTGGCCACTAGATTCTGCCCCTGGTCGTCGTCTTCCAGCCTTGCAGAGCAAGTATTTTCGATGTGAAAGCTTCAATCTTTGGGCGATTTCTGTGGAGAACTCTCATTTGGGTTCCCGGATCTGCTACTTTTATCGATACCCACGCACAGAACCGTGGGTTTTCTTAATCTTGGGAGCTCAACAAAGCCAGGTTTGATTCAATATATCCGGCAGTTTTGGAAATGCCTATGTATTGCAGAAATGGACACCATATGTGCGATTCTCGTAACCCACTTTTAATTTATTTTTTATATCGGGACGCAGTGTATTTGATAAGCTTTCCAACTATTTGTTCCAAGATATGCAGTCACCCGTACCCTGGCTGTCAAGAGTGGCTTCATGAACGTATCTCCCCCAAACTTCCAAGAAGAAAGGCAAGCCCTCACAAATTTTCAAAATCTCGTCTAGAGATGGTTTATGTGGATGGAAAGCATGATGGAAGAAGAGCTCTTGGGCATGCTCTGTATCCAATGCCTTTACCTCATACAATGAACTATCTCCTAGTAAAGACTTATTACGAGATGTAATCAAAATGAGACTACCACAACCCACCTTATTGATATCTAGAAGACGATCTATTTCATCCATATGTTCAACTTGATCCAGAACAATCAGAACTCGGTGGCCACTGAAACACTTTCCTAACATGTCCTTCACTTCACTGCGATTCTCCCAAGCAGCTTGTCATTCTGTTTGAAAGCATGCATCCAATGCCTATGGTTTGTAGAGATCCCTTTTCCAGTGGCGTTGGATGCCCAGTTCTTGCCATCATGTCGGGGGATGCAGGGGAAAGCGTGAAAACCTTCGAACAACGAACAACGAGGAAGGAAAACCTACGGCATGTTTGCTCTAGAACTACCGAAACCCTTCAAAAATGCAAGAAATGAGAGAAAATCCAAAGCTAGAAGATAACAGAGAAAATCTTCACGGAAATAATCGAATCCCACCTCCTCTTCTCAGTGCCTCACTTGCAAATCGAGTCACCACCATGAAAAATATGCATCTTTGAGTGAAATTGGGTCACCATGGCCACCTCTGTTCCAGCCACTACATCCACCATATACACCACTGCCATATCCACCATCGCCTCTGCCTCTACCACCTCTATCGCTTCCACTGTCACCCTCAACAAAGGCACCATCAGGACCAGTAACATCTAGGGCCTTTTTTCTTCCACCATGCTCTTGCTTGACCTTGTACTCGGCGCCCTCTCCTCAACCAGCCCCGTAAATCAATGCATGCTTACAATTACAAAAGCCAAACCATGGAATCTCAATGAAGACGTGAGGTGACAAGCACAACATTCAAAGAAGTAGAGGTGACAACGAACCAAATCGCTAAAATAGCAGACTGTGGTTAAAATTCGTTTGTTGATTTTCATTGGGCCGACGTACAAGGAATAATGAACAGTGTCCTACGCATCCTACTCCTCCTATCATGTTGGAATGAGCTCTGAAAATGGTGGCAAAAAAAAAATGAGCTTCTAAACAAAACCCTTGACACCCTAAATATTGTTGAGCCTTCGTCGGGAGAACGGTGAAATACAAAGTAAATTCCCGCACAAGCAATAGCAATCTACAGATGCAGACGTAGTGAAATTGAAATTCTCGTACATGGAACTGGGCAAAACTTCTTCAGCACGCAGCGATCCGCAAACGTTGGCTTATCGAAATCGATGGACAAAGGTTCAAGGGGTTTTTACCTTGAGATTTGACCTCAGCATGGAGTCTTATTCAAGGGGTTTTATTTACGGAGATTTCGTCTAAGCTTGGAGTTTGATTCGATGCTTTGTCTCTTAGTATTGGATTTGATTAGAGGTAGCATTTTGGAGTAGTTTATTACATTTCCCCTGTAATGGAGCTGAGTGGGAGCTGATTTGCCATAAATCATTTGTTGGAGAAAGAAGACAGAGAGGGCATGGAAACACCCAACCCCACAAGGAGATTCAGAGGAATAAAGTCTTGGGGAGGATTTCCCCAATCTTTTTTGGCTCCAAGCTGTAAAAGGTTTCCCCTGCACTCTTTTGATGTAGACTCCAGTGGGTTTTTCGTTGAGTATTTTGCCCCAGGATCTAGATGGAAATCACATAGATTACCCATGCTTTAATAGTGTCATTGTAGGGGACACGACATTGGTAAGACATAGATATGTTTTGAGTTTAATTTTGTCTATTTTTAGTTTCATTCGGTTACAATAACGGTTTAAAATTCGATGAAAAAGGGAAGCCAACGCTGAAGCATCATCATACCTGGGGATTTTGAGAAGAATACCTGGGGATTTTGAGAAAAAACATGAGTGTGAGTGAAATATTGATCACATTAAATCTTCTCTATTGTTTATTGTATTAAATCATGTCTTTTAGAGGCTAACATTAATTTTATATGCTCAAACATATTTGAATTCTACAACAGTTTTAGATTCCAGCTGTTGATATTTAGATTTGATTTAAATACTTGTATATCAAAGTGTCATAACTGAAAAATATTTCAATGATTTTGACGATGAACCTTTGCAGAAAGAGAGTCAAGAATAAGAGTTTGACTCATATGAGCCACCGTCTCATGAAGAAACAACAACATATGAAACACGATTCCGTGAAAGCAATGGTGAAAATGGAGGCAACCGGCTTCTTCAGGATTCAAATGAGCATGCTACACGTTTGCAATAATTTAGTAAAAATATAAGCATGATACTAGCATGCTCCAATTCTCATTCAAGTGAACATATTTATAAATCTAGCATTTGAGCTCATGTGTATCAAAAATATCAAAGATTAATTAAGCATGAAAACTTATAAAATGCATGTTCTGTTTTCCAGACTCTCCAAGGAGCAACTTGTCTCTAATGTCACACACAGATGTTTCAGCTGATGAAATGGTTGAACTTGATCTGAAATTTGCTGGTAAAGTCATGACTTGCAAAGGTATGGTTTTGCTTCTATGTTTAGGCCATATGCACATTGAAGTTTTGTCCAATTCCAAGACATTGCAACTCAAGTTTAGGATAGATGCAAGTTGTTGACATAGAATCATTAGACTTTTCATGTGTAGAAGCAATTTGTAAAATCCTAAGACTTTAGTAAAAATATGCTCATTTGCATTGAACATACCCATGCTTGCTTTATAAATATGCTCATTAAAAAATATGCTCACTTGTAAGAATTTAGTAAAATGAGTTAGTTTTGTTTTGAGGTTCCAAGAAGAATTCAAGATGCTAATTCTAAAACACTTAAAGGTTGATACATCTAAAATCAAAGATAGATGTGGTGATACATTTAAAGTAAAAAACCAGAGTGTTTTCTATACACAAAAACATTTTTGAACCTTGATAAGGTTAGGTATTTGGAAAAAGAGTTTTCAAACATGAATTCTAAATTCAGAAATCCTTCAATAATCAATTTATCCCATGCTTGTATGAGAGTCCATAAAAATAAATAGTTAGTAGCAGGATTATGCGACAAATGGATGTGTTTGAAACTTTGAGCAAGATGGACTAATGCAGCAGCAATCCAATTCTACCGTGTCACAGGTGGATCGGCATAGTCAAACTTGATCAGCGATTGAGGCACACCAACCATAAGTGGTTAGAAGCAGTTGAACTCAACACATGTTTTGGGAGTGCAATCATCAAGGGATGTGAAGGCCAAGTCAATTTTTATCATTTATCAATATAAATGTATGAATTTGAAGGCATAAAGCAAGTATGAGGTTGATCACTATAATTTATACATTTATACGGTGGTGTGGTGATATTAGAGTAAATCTATATTCATTTGTTGTATATGGAGACAATGAGCTTGTAGAATTTGTGCTACAATCCTGTCACCTGTGTGATTGTATTTGTGCGCCATCAGAGGTGCAAGCATTTAACAAAGCCTCAAGTGATACATTGGTTGTAAAATGTGTTGTTGATATTGAGGCATACAATTACATATTATTGAGTGAGCCCTGCACAATATAAACATACAATGGTTTCTGCATATGTATTCTATTTGCAGTGTTTCATCTAACATAAGTCTTTAGCTTTAATGCAAGTATATTAAGCAATATTATGTGAATGTTTAGTTATGTGTTTTTTGTGAAGATCTCCTTTATCTAAATGAAGGCTTTATTCATTTCACATCAATGTCAATTGTTTAACAATAACACAAACTCAAGAGAGCACCCCTAGTGGACCTAACTGCACAGGAAAATGAATCTTGTATATAGAGTGGACCTAGCTGCACAGTCCAAACTTGATGCACCTTGGACCTATATGTGTGGCATCTTACATTTATTAGATCTTTTATTGAATATCTTAGTTTTCACACCCATTGTAAAGATTCATTTTGTAATGTTTTTATCTTGGCTTCTAAGTCATTAGATCTATTAATCATAGGATATTTTTCAAATCCATGGGTTGATTCATATTTGGTTGTAAAATTTTAGTGCTCTTGTTAATGTTTTCAGAAGCTAAAGTTTTGTTGCAGCGGTAAAGTCCATGAAGAAACACCCATTTGTCTCGGTTTTTCATGGATACCCATTGAATTGCATGTGTAAAGCTCTAGGCTTGCAGTTCTTACTTCAGTTTTATTTGAAAAGGAATTATAGAACATAAAGTTTGAGTGAATGGAACTTGGATTTTGCATAAACAAAGCAACAATAGTAAAAGTTGGGGCAATTCACAAGATTGTAAATTTGTAATGCTTTTGCAAGCCTCAAATGAGTCTGTTACAGAACCTGTAGTTGCAAATTTCCTATTCTTGTCAGCCCTTGATGTGAATAAGCCTATAAGTGGATCATCTTGCACAATTCCCTTCTTGTTTAATATCATGCAGCACAGAAGTACACAGGGAAGTAAGGATTCACTCAGGGCTCTCTACAACTTATCAATATGTCATACAAATGTCGAACTAATTGTGGATACAGGTGTGGTTGATTTTTTGCTAAATATGATTGAAGATATGGTTGTACCAGAACAACAACCACAAAGGAAGGGGCAGAATCCATTGCAAAGGACGATCAAGATTGATAGATGTGCTTACCCGATTTCCAGCAATGGAGGTTTCTCAGAGTTGTTTCACCCCCGATTTCCAACAATGGCAGCTTCTTAGGGTTATTTATATTCACATGGTGAACAATTTCTATTTTCTGACTATTAATACCAGGTTCTATTTATATGCAATTATTTTTTTGTATTATTTAGTAATTTTTGGCCGTTGCAAATTTCCAGTGATTTGGAGCCAAAACTCGAATGATCAGTGTCCATTTCGAGAATTTCAGCGATTATTAGCCAGGTATTCCATTCAGGAATCAAATATTACCCACTGGTTTTAATTAATTACAATTGCATTAAGAATTTATGGATGTTTAGCATCCAAAGTTCCCAACTTTATTGATTTTGCACATGTGATTTTGCACAGGGTTTTTATTCATTTTTTTATGGTTTCTCTATGAATTTCTTTCAGGTCATTTGTTGTGAATGCGCTTAAATTTTTAAAATGTCCTTAACATACCTTCTAAGATATTTTAAAAATAATAATTTAAGGTATTACAGTACACAATGTATATCATTTTCTTTCATTATGCAATGGCCCTAGGTTTTTTGGTAAAGGTTTTGTTGTATTGATGTCCTCGAGCCATTTCAGAATGGGAAAGCTTTCCACTGAGTGAGAAATTAACCCCAATAATTAAATGTGTTTAATGTTTTTATTTTTCTTTTCAAACTAATATTATAATTAATCATGTTATTGATGGAATAAAGGAAGATTTAATACCATCAGGTTTTGTCTATCTTTAACATACCTTTTATGGAAAGGTATTTTAAATAAATACTGAAAGGTATTACATTTACTCTTTACATAATATAGTTAAACATTGTCAATTTGTTTTATTTTCCAAGCAAATATTTCCATATTAGGATGAAATAAAAACAAACAAGTAGAACCTAAGAAGTTGAGATGAAAATAGACTTAGCTAGCCTCTGAAAAGGAAGACATAAATTTTGCATCAACTGGGAGGCATCATTAGTGATCTCGAGTCCTTCATTAATGCAATGATCTCAAGTCCTTCATTAATTCAAGGGAAAGAATGAGTAGATCCTACACAAATATTGGTTAAAATGTGGTATGTGACGTTGAAGCAAAGACCTCTTGCCAATTGATTGATTTTAATCATGCACTGTTATCTCATATGTAACCGGTCTTATGGTTCCTTTGATACAATGGTTGAGGTAAGTTTGTTAAGTTGTGTATTATAGTTCAACAATTCAAAAAAGTGTATATCATCTAGAGGAGGTCATGGTAGTAATAAAAGTATGCACTGTCATTGTGTTATAGCTCTAGAGGACACAAAAATGATCATATCCAAAAAAATTATCCTCAAATAAAGGCAGGAGATAC
Source organism: Larix kaempferi (assembly GCA_027924585.1). Lineage (NCBI taxonomy): Eukaryota > Viridiplantae > Streptophyta > Pinopsida > Pinales > Pinaceae > Larix > Larix kaempferi. Next base: position 3,530,941 of record BSBM01000159.1, on the reverse strand, counting down.
TGCTATGTTTAGTTGACGCAACAAAACTAATAAATCTATGTTATTGCTTGGTGGATTTTATAGTCCCATTTGGAAGCAGATTGTTAGAAGAAGGAAGACATAAATTTTATAACAGCTGGGAAGCATCATCAATGATCTCCAATCCTTCATTAATGCAAGTAAAAGAATGAGTATACACAAATATTGGGTGTAATGTGACATGTGAAGTGGAAGCAAAGAACTCTTGATAAATACTTATTTTAGTCATGCACTGCTATAATACTTATTTGATAAATACTTATTTTAGTCATGCACTGCTATAATACTTATTTTAGTCATGCACTGCTATCTCATATGTTCATATGAGATAGATTCCACCATATTATAGATTATATATGGATATCTTTTATAACATGTTAATTGTATTATGTTATATATTAACATATTGTATATTTAAGATAGTGGGTTAGATTGAGTGAATATTATGAGCTCACTTAGATAGCAAATTAATTCTACTTATTAAATATATTATTGATATCATTCCATCATTTAAATTAAAGTTAAAAGCTCAAATTTATATTGTTTTTCAAGGTAGAGCTAATTTATGTGAAGTTTTTTTATTTCATTGAAATTTAAATATTATTATATATAATTTTTAATTTTATAATACATTAATACATTTTAAAATAAAGTAAGTATCATTCTCGACCTTTAAACATTACAAATATGACAAATCTATCCTCCCATTAAGTTGTAGAGTTTGTCTAACACCTAATTTCACTATAGATCTTATGAGAGTTTATAGCTATTTTAGCAATATTGATTTTTTTTAAAGTTAACTATACTAGAAATATGTTTTTCAGCTTTTAGATTATGGTAAATGACATAATTATAATCCCTTAATTTTTTTCTTACCCACTATTTATTCATTACACCATAAACCTCATTTACTATCCAATAGATTAGCCAATAATTAGATTCATTATGCTAACCCTCCTTAGACTTGAGAAGCCTTTGACTAAAAGTTGAAGCATTCTTGAGAAGTATCATGTCTTTCATATTACTTATTCTTTGTTGGTACATTAGGTGTCTAGTAAGAGCTATACTCCTAATGGGTGAAAGAACAAGGATTAGATAAGGTGCATTTCTTTTAATTTTAAAGTTATAAATTCTAAAACACTTATGGAGTTTATCGAATTTTTCTAGAAGATAATCTAAATATACTTCAAACCCAAAATTCAAAAAATGTTAGTGTTGAGATGTACAAATAGTCCTTAATTCCAATGTTGTTTTATTAAATAACTAGGAATTAGTATAAAATTATAACTCATGACTTATGTTTCACAATTTTGACTAGTGGTTGCTTGACTTATAAACATTATTATTAAAAATTAATGTTAAATTATGGAAATTCATATATTTTTTAATGGTGAAATGCTTTGCCCATTAAATATATTTAGAGACATGTTTTACACTAATGACAATTTTTATTTCAAGAAAATAGGGGATGAGAACATGGCTCCATAAAAAAAAAATCGAAGATGATAATTGCCATTTGGATATTATTTTTCAAAATTTTCCAAAATTGATTTGCTAATTGAAAATGAATATTTGTTCAAATTTATATACAATGAAATTATTTTACTTGATTTTTTTTCTATAATATATATAAAATATTTTTGAAGTCAGACAATTTTACAACCTTTTTGCCAAAATTTACAATCTTTTTGTCAATAATTAATAGTTGTCATTTTGAAGATTATAGATATTTTTATTTTTGTGTACTTACAACAATTATATAGTGATCAAATTTTCTATTTTTTTTCTCGTTCATATCAAGCAAGTCTTTATGAGCCATTTCAACATATATAGAGACCAACATCTCGCTAATAACAACAATTTGGGTTTTAAATTCTCTTTGCCAATGGGATTTTTCTAGTTAATGAGAAATTATGTACCAATAAAAATAAAATATTGATCGGTAAGGAGGATGTAGGGAAATGGTAAAACAACACACTCCATGTATGAGCATGAAGGCTCAAAATAGTTAGATTTCATACATCATGAATACAGATGAGAATGTATAAACTATATGTAAATTCAAATCATTATTTAGTTTTAGAGAGTAGACATTTCAAATTTATGAATTATTTATATTTAAAAACATCAATACATCTCATAAATTTAGAGATAATGACCACTAGGGAGGTATTGTCATAAAGGTTTACATGATTATGATAGCGCATCATAATATCAAATTGTTATAAAAATGATATTATTTAAACTATTTTAAAGTTTAAATTTATTAAAAAATATAGTATTAATACTATGTGTGTGAGAGATTTTTATTGTATATCTTGAATCTTGATTCTTATGAATATGTTACTCTTTTTACTAGATTCTTTTGGCAATGACCATTCTCCCCACTTGTTCAATCTACTCTCCAATATGTTTAGCTCACATTGTGGTAGCATCTTTGATGCACTTCAAATCAACAAACTTGTTGTGTAATGGATGTGCGCAGAGTGCCATTATACTTTGGCATGCACCCAAGGATATGCATGGACAACTTAGTTTGTGTAGGCACGTTGGCAAGGATGGACAATTAAATGAATGATTATGAATGGAAGCCCAATAATCATAATGGCTCGTTATATTATTTTTCACTTCATCTTCCAAAATTTTGCACACTATATTTTATTGTTGACATATGAACAATATGAGTTGTGAAATACTCTATACACACATAACAAGTTTATTTAGACATCTTTCTCATATTATAATAGGTTGAGTGTAGTAGTACAATCAATTCAATTCATTTGAATTCATGGAACTGGTGATAATGATAAATGGATTATAGTTGTTAGTTTGTAAAGTTTCGTATTATTCATATTATTGTTGTATAAACTTATTTCTTAATCAATCTTTAAGTTGACCTTTTGAGTTTGTATGTAATCATACTAAATTTGCAATTGTTGGTATGTATGTGCTTATTTACGTTAGGTGTAGTTTAGGATTATGAGAGGTACCAAATTCTTTGGAGGACAAGGAAGAAGTTATGATAATTGGTTATCAATGCCATGTTTATTGCTATAGATGTCGGATGGAAGGGCCAAATTTATCAACTCTGAAAATAAGTTAAATCACTAACTTGTGAGATGGGTGTAGTTCTTATAGAGATACACATTTGGGGTGAAGTATAAGGTGGAAAAATACAATTATGTTGATGTTATAAGTAGAAGAGTGCTACTATTAGAAGTGAAAAATGAAAAATGAAATAATTGGATTTGAGTAGATCAAGGATTTGACATGGAGTTTGGATAGGTCACATGGATGTGTAGGTGCTCGACATTGTAAGATGTGAAAACACAATTAGATAATTGTATTATCTAGGATGCGTGTATATTCAAACGATGGGGATTGTGTATAGACCCAAAGGATCAATGGGAGCAAATTTGATTTGAGAATTGGATAGCGACATTTTTGGTGCAACAAGACATGGGTTTTACTAGAGGAAGGATATCATTGGTCCAATATGAATAAGAATGTCAATAGGTTTTTGAAGCGGTGTAAAATTTACTAAATGGAAACATACGTATTTACTAAATGGAAACATACGTGAGTCGAAATATATGATTGTACAGGTCATTGTCCATACCAAAGATGTATTGGAAGATACTATCATGATCTTTGTTCTTTGCTTTGATTGCTAAGAACAAAACTCATAAATTATTCGATATCTATTGAGGTTGAAAGGTTTTTAAAGATGGCACACTTTTGCCTTGTATGAAGATTGGTGATGTGAACTATTACATGAATTTACTCTTCAAGGAGATCATGAGAATTCATGGATTGTTAAACATGATCACTTTAGACACGGATACCAAATTCTTAAATCATTTTTTTATAGAAGTTGTGGAAGTAGAGAGACATGTAGGAAATCTTTTGAAATGAGCATAGTCTGTACTCCAAATGACTTGCCAAATATGTTATTACTTCTTTACTTGTTTATAATTTCATATTTCATCATGTTGTAAATCATTATCCTTCCTTATGTTTTTTTCCACTCGGCGTTCCTTTTGCCCCTCATGGGGCAATTGCTAGTGTATATTATGTGTGTGAAAGAGAGAGTTTAATTATTAAAGGAGAGATTACTTTATAAGGGGAGATTAATCTGGAAGACCAAACGTACCTCTCTATCATAACTAGTTCAAAGAAGAAAATTAATAGAGCCAAGATAAGAACAAACTCCCATGAGCTTCATAGTGAAACATGACGATAAACAATTCCTAAAACACCATGGGAGAAAAGGATCTATCAGCTCTGTGAGTCCATGAACATTGAGAACGAATCCCACTTTCTTTTAGAGTGCCCTGCATACACCCACATTCGATCACAGTTTCCTAATCTTTGCTACAAATCTAATCTCCATGATATTCTAACTTGTCAAAATTATGGGAACCTAGGAATGTTTCTTTCTTAGCTTTTCCTTCATATGAATCAAATTTTACAAAAATCCAAGTAATTCATTTATCTTCTCTTCAGGTCCTATAGACCAAAGGGTCTCAGTGGACGTTAATCATCATCATCATCATCATTTCTCATTTTAATTTCATGTCATTTTTTAACATGACTTTTTTTCTTTCTCTATTCAAAATCATACGAATTTTCATTTATCATTCAAAATTATAACATATATTCAAATCCCCTATTAATATTTTATCTTTCAAAATTATCACGATTATTCTTCTGATTCTATTTTTTTTCTTTTAAAAACATTTCAAAATACCATGATAATAATCTTTAATTTATTAACATAATATTAATTTAATTTCAAAATTATCACAATCCATGATAATTACAATTACAATAAACATTGTTAACATAATATTAATTTAATTTTTCAAAATTATCACACTCGTCAAAATTACAATTACAACAATAACCATTCTTTGATATTCCACTTTCAATCATAAAAAAACATATTTTCAAAGTTCCACTATTCCAATTTTATTTATTTTTTTAAATTCTCAATTTCAAGGCCAGTATAGATCTATCTTAACTACAAATTTAATTATTCTTTGGGATCTAATTATTCTTTGGGATATATGGCTATAGATGATTAATTACTTTTGCAAGTATCAATCTTAAACATTGCCTTATAATGTTCCAAGTTTTTATAGCTCAAAACACTGACTTTTACTGTTTCCAACTCTTACTTTTAATGTTTCCAACTTTAAAACTCTCTTATGATAATGTTCAACTTTTTTCTTTCACAACCTTGTGTGAGTCATGACTTCCTTTTCTTCTCCAATATCATATATTATATATATTTATTTATGTAATTTTTTTTATAGAATTGTAATCAATTTTTTTTAATTTATGTAAAAAAAATTATATAAAAATATATTCAATTTTTTTTCTTTATTTGAGTATAAAAATAATTATAGTAATAGCATATCAAAAATCATTCTAAACTATTCTTTAATATAAACAAAGACCTTCTAAACTATTCTAAATAATATTATAAAGGAGAACGAATTGGAAAACCAAACCACTTATTATTTCAAAATACACATTTTCAATGTTGTGAAAGAGAAACTCCTCTTCTCTTCTTCGATATATGAACCTTTGATAACATTGAGAAACTAAGAATAATCTATCTTTTTCTTTTTTAACAGTATTTGAATTTATAACATAAAGAAAGATTTAGGATGGCCATTCACACTATCAAACTTGCTTGAATTTAGCTTATATGGCCACCACAGGATTGTAGGTTGCTCATTCGATTGATATGTTTGATATGCAAAAAATCTGGTGAAGACACAGGTTCAGGAATTTTCTCAGCTTATTCACAAATAAATGCATGGAAGGCGGCCTGACTGACTCCCAAGTGATTAGAGGACGACTCAATGAAAACCAGACCCATAGACCAGTTGTTTCGTTGTTTATCATCATGAAATATGGAGGCCAGCCACAATTTTAGAGAGAGAGTCTGTCCACGGCTCTGCCAACGCTGACTGCTCAGAAGGGACGCGATTGATCATAAAGGATGACCACTCTGTTGGAAAATGTAGATTGAAAATAACCACCTAAGAAGATATAAATCTAAGTCTCTAATCCTTGCGAAATGTTCATGACCAGTGTAAACAAGTAAAATAAAATAACATCGAAAACAAAAGACTTATTACTTTAAAATACACAAGAAAAAAACCTTCAACAAAAGTAAAGAGACATAAACAACTCGATTGATGCCATCACGCCCTATGTGATTGCACAATTTCCAGTTGAAATCATTTGCTTGGTGGAAGTGCTTGGTCAATCTTGACTACTGAAACTCTCGTAGGCTGTGGGATCATATACGCGTCTGTTGAAATCAGTCTAGGTTGATCTCACTCTTTGAGCATCCCTTCTCTCCATACTCAAATCCAGTCCACCTTTTGTTGTTTGGATAATATCATGTGTATATATAATGACTTCATAAAAATCGATATCCTGCCATAAGTTGGACAATGCAGTTGACATGACAATAAACCAAACTCATACATCCTGCAGGATTTTTACAAAATTGAAGTGGGGACCAATAAAAATTTTATTATTCTAATCAAAAGGCTTATGTAAAAAACCCTGTATAGCAACCTCCAGTATTTAGATTTATATAAACTAAATTCAGAGTTTTTCTTGCGAAAACTGCCAAGATCAAATTATGATATCATACATGAGCGTTGTTATGTTAAATTCCAAGTATATTATTGTGTATCAAGTCGATGCTTGAAATTGTAAAAAAAAATTGAAAAGTTGAAAACAATCCTAACATTAATTCCAAGTCAACAGTAAAGTTGTATGGTAACTTACATGTCAAGTTCCTTGAGGTTGAAAGCCTCTTGAACGAGTCTTTCCAGAGAATTGTCATCCATTTTCCATTCTGCAAAGCTTAGCTTATCTCTCCGAGCCAGATATTGTTTCACAACTTCTCTCCATTTCCTGCATACAATGCTTACCCTGTAGACACAATGTAAGTCAGAAACCTTAATTTAAAAAATAGAAACAAAAACACATGATACTTGTTGAAAACTATCAACCAATAATACCACGTACGACAATCAATTAGGACCACAAAGCAAGAACCATAATTGAAAACAACAATTAGCAGAGGAATAAATTGCATAACAATTGAATGAATTGAATTATTATGGCTCAAGCCTTTGAAAGAAATCCAGAAATTAAAAAGACACAAGCAGGAAAAAAGGAAGAAATATATTGAAAAATGATGAAACATTCCTTTGACTAAATTTTAAAAATGTAGATAAATGACTAAAATTGTAGAAGAGGAAAAAAGAATGATAAACTTACTAATCCAAGTCCTTGAAGGAGGATAATGAGAGGGAGCAATGAGCAAGAGAATCATCCAAGGAAGCACCTCAATTGCAAAGACCTCAACCTGGTCCTCCATTCCCAAAACAAAATCACTACTCTACCTTCCACTCTCTCTTATTTTTCCCATTTTATTGCATTGAACTTTGGTCATCTAGTAATACAAGGATGGAAAAATTATGAGCTCGTCATATCCTCATTTAGCATTATGTTTTCTTTATACATACAAATCATAGAGCATGTACAGTATTGTTGGTTAGGATGTAGCAACTAACTCTAGTTTAAATGTTAGCAAATACATTACTGGAAACAAGTTCTCGTTCTGAAGAGGTGAGCCATAATTGTCTTTCTAGCAATACCCTTATCTGTCATTCCATACATTAGATGTTTGACATATAAAGTTGGATGTTCTGGATGTCTTCTCAAATAAAAGAAAGATATTCTCAAGAATAAGTTATTCTAAGACCTCTAAGATCTATGTAACATTATTAGCCCATGCCAAATGTAGTAGGCATTTTGTTGAATGTTTATTAGTTCACTTTCATTTTGATTTAGTTTTTTTTCTAATATATGAATCTATGTTACATCAATTGCTAGTATAAATAGTACAGCTGCTAGTTTTCCTTCAGTTTATAAAGGAAAGACAACAATAAGATGATTGATAGTGAGTAAATAAAATTTGTTGTTACAACTTATAAATTCGATTAATCTATTAGATTGTTTACTTCTTAGATTGTTTACTTCTGGAAAAAGATTATAGCCTCTCGGTACACATTTGGACATCCAAATCATAGTTTAAAAAAATGAGAGAGCTGAATCTAGAAAAAAAAATTCCCATATATCCCAATGCAAAAATCAAACAAGTAAGAGATAAATCATGCTTTCATAAACCTTGAATTTAGTTAGGACCAAGCAAAGAAAGGAACACATTTTACTTAATGATCTGTAAAAAAAATGGTTATGTCAGAACTAATGGTTATTTGAGATTCCTAATTTAGATTTTCAAGTCTCATTTATGACAACTATAGCTTTGTGGTTTCTACTACTTCAAAACATCATTTGGATAATCCATATTTAGCTCCATACATACAGAGCTAATACTTAGTAAGTACCCATATACATTTATACATAAACCTTAAAAACTTTAAGGATATATGAGATTTGTAATTTAAAACTACTTAGACATCGACATGATTTCTACTTCAGGCCAATATTTCAAAAGTTAGATGTTTGTACAGAAGCTCTTCAATAAGAAAAATAAGAAAATAAAGATAGTTGGATCAAAATATAGAGACCAAATTTCATATCCTCCATTCCACTTCCTAAAAACTATTTCTAAGGTATAAATCACAATGTAAAACTCCTAGTAAGATAGAAGATGATATTAATAAGGTCTGGCCAGAAAAATCTGAAGCATATATTCTCATATCAAATGCTTCAAACATAGACATATCAATAGGTGAAGGAATTCAAAATTAATTGAAACAATACGTTGTGACGCATGCCACATTTTTTTTTAAAAGATCTATCCCTTTCTACAGGACCTTGTCTATCTCAGTTGAATGGGAAGAGCTAATGCCATACTCAAAGCTCCTACTACCAGCACTATCTAAATGAGTGAATCCTAGGTGACCCCATCTAGAAGTGGCCTTGAATGGCTCAGGAAGACTGTATAAGTAATATCAAGTGTCAGTATGTGTAAGTTCATATTAGATCAAGAGTATAAAGTCTTTTAAGGTTCATAAATTGTCGTAAAGACAGTCCAATGTACAATCTGATTTCAACTCTGAAATATAAAGTTTTTTTTTGGAAAACAACCAAATATGTGAGTCCAATGTATAATTTGATTTCAACTCTGAAATATAACGTTTTTTTTTGGAAAATAACCAAATGTGTGTGTGTGTTTTGGGGGGGAGGGGAGGGGAGGTCTATGTGTCCTATGTTAAGACACTCAAATCCACATGTCCCAATGTCATGTGACTTAGGTTAGCTAAGAAAGACAAAATATATTGTTGAAGATCTCAAAGAGGATGCTCACTTCTTTATACATTTTGATTTCAAAGAGGAGTGCTTTAATATTTATGAAGATAGATGTAGCAAACAATGAAGTCAATTCTTCACTATAGTCGTGTGCATATCATTATTCAAACTGCTAAAGCTATAGAAATTAAACAAATGGCTAAGGATACAGGAAAATTCATTGAGAATTCATTCCAATATTGATAATTCAAATGAGTTTAGATATAGAATTCCAGCGTATCGACTTTGCAGGAATGCCAGCAAATGATGATACAAGTTATGGAGTGTGATAATCTGCAGGGATCTAGCAACTTTAACAAACTCACAATCTAACTCTCAAGATTATTTGCAAAGAAGAAGAAGCATGCATTCAATAATCACTCATAAACACAGAATAATGGACAATGTCAATATCATACAATGAATAATGAATGTAGAGAATGTGTTACAATGATCAATGATGAGGCATCATATAGGATTCGAATTAGCCAAGTAGGGCATTCGAATTATGAGCTCAAAGTCTAGCATGAATAACTATGGAGACATCATCCAGTCAGTAGTGTCAGTCATAAGTGGTAAGAGTCAGTCAAGTGTGTCTAACTGAGTCTAACAGAACTATCTATCCATAAATCAAGGAATGGAGACTCTAAGTGGGGTGCATGAGGCTGTCTAACTCAAAGTCTAGCTTGGATAACAATGGAGACATCATCCAGTCAATAGTATCAGTCATAAATGGTAATAGTCAGTAAAGTGTGTCTAACTGAGTCTAACAGAACCATCTAGGAATAAATCAGGGAATGGAGACTCCAAGGGGGGTGCATGAGGCTGTCAAATAGTCAAGTGGAACTCCAGAACTAGCTAACTAGAAGCTACAAGCAGTCAGAATGAGCAATTAGTGGAAGAACTACTCAATCAATGCACTAACTGAATGATAACTCCTGGTAGGTGAGATAAGGCACCCTAACTGAGTGATAACTGAAGGTAGGTGAGTAAAGGTGCTCTAACTGATAGTGGTAGGTGAGAAAGGCACACTTGCTAAGCAGATAAGTCAAAGAGGGCGCATTAGGTAGGTAGGACGCTAATTGAGGGCTAAAGACAGGCTCTGGAGAGCTAGAAGTAAGCTCTAGGTGCTGGGGAGACAACCATGATGATGACTAGATGCATGTAGTGGCATGCAAATGCATGCAGCATGCAAAATACAAAAATGATGGTGTGAATATTCCAACACCCCCCCGCAAGCTATACTATGAGGAAATAACTGAAATAAAAAATAGGGCCCTAGTGACTATGACCAAAGGTCACCCTGTATAATCAATCTAAATAAACTAAGTGAGGAAAGAGGGAAAACCCAGTGGGAAGAAATCCCTCCCTCAAAATAGACTGAAGGATGCTAATGAAGCATATCATCTCTCACCCCTGAAGGAGGTAAGTGTCCTTCTTTTCAAAAGAAGGGTTGATTGATCTGAAATGGATCAGTAATGTGAGAAGGATGAAACCTTCCATTCTGAAAATATGATCTCGTTCTTCTATGATCATGTGGATCATCAACCAAACCACCAACAGATCGGAGTGTAGTGGTTTCCCATCGAGAAAGAGGAGGAATATCAGGTAAGAGATCTTCAGGTCCTTGTGGATCTAGATGTCCCATTCGCTCATCTTCATCATTAGTTGCTAGACCTTCAGGTTCTTGTGGATCTGGATCTAGCATTCCATCATCATCTCCATCTTCAGATTCTGAATCATGTGAAGATGTATCTACAACTAGCTCATCATCATATCCAAACTCTGAATCTGAAATCTCATGAGGAGAAGCAAGTAGAATTGGCTCATCATCACATACAAATTCTAAATCTGAAATCTCATGTGAAGAAACATATGAAGCTGATTTCTCATACTCCAAATCCTAACTATCATGTGATGGGGATTCGCTCTCTTGAAAGTCATCATTACTCTCAAACTCTGAGTCTAAAATCTCATGTGAAGAAGCAAGTGAAACTGGCTCATCATCACTTCTAAACTCTGAATCTGATGAAGTGGGAACATCATGAAACTGCTTCTGAAGCTTCATGTAGATATCTGATATCTCCCTTGAGCCATCATAGGTGAGATTTTTACCAAAAGAACTAGAATCTAATGATGGATCTTCAACAAGATCACTAATGGATGTAGTAGTGATGGCCCTTTTGGCCATAGGAGTTGAACCAATAGGTGCTATATCTTCATGTTCTTGTGGATCTGGATCTAGCATTCGCACTTCTTCAAGAGTCCTCTATTTCTCAATCTTCTTAGATCGATCCTTGCCTTTCAAGCAACCTTTGCAGGTGCCATGAGCAATCTTGTCTCTTAGAATACCATCAACCACATTTTGATCTAGCTTGTAGTTGATATGAGATAGTCTACTCTCTTCATGTGCATGAGAGAGAAGAGCAGACTCCTTTGAGAGAGGTAAGAAGTGTGAAAACTCATAGAGTTTAGTCTCATGATTTGCAACTCCTTTTGCAATGATTTCCCCTGAAACCATGTGTTGTACCTCAACTTCATTTGGAGAAAAGATCACTCTTTTGGGCTCTCCAATATGAGGCATTTGATACACCGAAAGAACATTAGCTGCAAAAGAAGGAACATAAAGCAAATCAGAAAAATAACCATGGTCAAGATAGATTCTTCCAATCCCCTGAGAGGAGACTTCTGAATCATTGCCCAATCTGATGGAAGGGCTAACTGAGCTTTCGAAACTAGAGAACAGATCTTTGGAGGAAGACATGTGTCTTGATGCTCCTGAATCTATGATGAAGTAAGAATCTGTTGATGCTCTTGCCATGAGGGCATGGCATCTTTCTTTGTCTTCGGATCTAGAAGGTTCAATATCATGCTCTTTCTTCCTTGTACATGCAGCTACAGGAAGATTGTTCTTCTCAAGTAACTGAGCCATCAAATCTATAGTCTTCTTCATGCAAGTACTCTTAGGATGGAATCCTCTATGACAATATGTGCACTTGGATCTTTCCTTCTGAGAATGCTTGGTCTTCCTTGATTTCAAAGCCCTATCTAACTGATATGGACTATCTTTAGGCTTTGTATCATTCGATCTTTTATCAGAAATCTTTTGCTTATCTTTACCATTCTCCCTTTTGGCCTCAGTAGGTGTAAGGGCCAAATCTAACTTGGGTTTGATCATTCCCATAGAGATTAACTTCTCTTCCTCTTGAGTAAGAGATTGGATGAAGTCGTCAAGTGAGGGAAACTTCCATTTTGGAATGAACATCTTAGCTGACTGGAAAGTAGAGACAAAAATTGAGTAGTTTGCCCCCAACTTTGAGAGAATGGAAAGTATAAGTTGCTTGTCTTCTTTCACTATCTCATATCTTTTCAACTGTGATATCACGCTTTTGAACTTGTTGAGGAAGGCATTGATAGATTCAAAACTGTCAGGACTCAAACATATGAGCTCATTCTCCAATTTGTGTCCTTTCATATCATCTTTCTGTCCAAAAAGGGATTCGAGCTTGTCCCAAACCTCTTTAGGAGATGTAAGATCGATGACATGGAAGTGAAGATCTTTAGAAATTGAGAGAAGGAGGAGACCAACTGCTTCATCAAGCATGTCCAAGTACTTGGACTTTTCAACTGCACTGAGAGGTTCTACCATCGTTCCGTTGAGTATTCGGGTGAAGCTCTTGGATCTCATGAAGAGAGACATCTTGTCTTTCCACTCAACATAGTTGGAATATGTGATCTTTAGATCCATCTGAAATAGAGAAAGTCAAATAGTTGAAGAAGATTTCGAACGGGTGAATAAACCTGCAAAACAAGAGAATTTTTGTTGATGGAGAATGCTACACTTTGACTGAACACTACCTTAAGGACACTTGGAAAATAAGTCCTTCACACCTGGCTAGACCTCACTGGATTTCTCCAATGAATTCAAGTAATAGCACCAGGATTTGCTGTGGAAACTCAGAGGCTTCTGGTGCACAAGTGAAAAGATAGCTGCTCAAAGAAATGTTGCAATTGCTGCTGCTGCAATGGTTGCAATTCGAATAGCTGCTGACTGCTCTGATACCATGTGATAATTTGCAGGGATCTAGCAACTGTAACAAACTCACAATCTAACTCTCAGGATTATTTGCAAAGAAGAAGAAGCATGCATTCAATAATCACTCATAAACACAGAATAATGGACAATGTCAATATCATACAATGAATAATAAATGTAGAGAATGTGTTACAATGATCAATGATGAGGCATCATATAGGATTCGAATTATCCAAGTAGGGCATTCGAATTCTGAGCTCAAAGTATAGCATGAATAACTATGGAGACATCATCCAATCAGTAGTATCAGTCATAAGTGGTAATATTCTGTTAAGTGTGTCTAACTGATTCTAACAGAACTATCTAGCCATAAATCAAGGAATGGAGACTCTAAGTGGGGTGCATGAGGCTGTATAACTCAAAGTATAGCTTGGATAACAATGGAGACATCATCCAGTCAATAGTATCAGTCATAAATGGTAATAGTCAGTCAAGTGTGTCTAACTGAGTCTAACAGAACCATCTAGGAATAAATCAGGGAATGGAGACTCCAAGGGGGGTGCATGAGGCTGTCAAATAGTCAAGTGGAACTCCAGAACTAGCTAACTAGAAGCTACAAGCAGTCAGAATGAGAAATCAGTGGAAGAACTACTCAATCAATGCACTAACTGAATGATAACTCCCGATAGGTGAGATAAGGCGCCCTAACTGAGTGATAACTGAAGGTAGGTGAGTAAAGGCACTCTAACTGACAATGGTAGGTGAGAAAGGTGCACTTGCTAAGCAGATAAGTCAAAGAGGTCACATTAGGTAGGTAGGAGGCCAATTGAGGGCTAAAGACAAGCTCTGGAGAGCTGGAAGTAAGCTCTAGGTGTTGAGAAGACAACCATGATGATGAATGGATGCATGTAGTGGCATTCAAATGCATGCAGCATGCAGAATACAAAAATGATGGTGTGAATATTCCAACATGGAGAAAGGTGATCAAGGAGTGAAACCTAATGAAATAGTGTGCATATCTAAGGATAGATAGAAGGGAAATTCCAAAAGAATAAAAAAGCAAATAAAATCATGCCAAAAGAGTTAAAGAAGTAAAGGATCAATTTCCATGACTTATTTGTCTTATGCATTACAACTTTCAGATTTATTTCTATCCATTTTCTACATCTTCTACAGTTCCATATTTTCCAGCAAAATTCTCTATTTTACATTGTTGCCACAACTCGTTATAAATCCACTGGTTTGAATCTATACAGTTCAGATGCATTGGAACTGTGATGTGTTGTGGGATTTTGTTATCAATCTTCTTAGTTTTCTGTAATTTTTGGTCAATAAATCCATTGAAATTTCAACTAAAATAATTAATACTCCGAGTTCAATTCTCGTACATAGAGTTATCACATCTGCAAATGAGATAGATCCAAAATTGTAACAAACAAAGTAAACTAAAACCCTCTTGATCCAACATCGAATCCCTGAAAAGCACATCCATGACCCTAAACGTGACCTAAATTTTAAAAAAAAAAAAAAAAAAAAAATCACAACTGCCACTCTATTTTCAACCATCTAAAACGAAATACCCTCCAATATAACAACAAAAATTAAGAGAATCTCGAAATGACAGATGCATTGCCCTTCTGAATTCCTTTTCTTCACATTTGAGTCCCCATGGAAATCCTAACAAAACATTTAGAAAAAGGACCAAAAGAGAAAACATGAAAAAATTGAATGGAAAGGTACGTATTTACCAATTCAAGGACTACGCTGTTGTAAACTAGGGGGGTCCGAAAATATTTACACTGATACGTGTTTAGATATTATCTGATATTTTGGACTTCCTTGAGTGGATTAACAAGATTAACCTGAGTGTAACAAGTGTAGTGTGAGGATTCATTTCATGGTGGTCGTATTTTGTTATGCTCAAATGCATCTTGATTGAGATTTAAATAAGCTTAACCGTGGTTAAGAAAAGGGGTATGTTTATTAAATATTATTTGTTTTATGTTTATATTAATTAGTTTAATGTTTATGTTACTTTAATATTTATATAAATAATTTTAATGTTTAATCTTTGTTTAACAACCAGCCATCTCCACAAAACTAAGTGGTTGGCTATACCTATAGGTGTTCACCGGTCACTTTACTTGTGGTTGCGCTAGTATTTATACATCTACAATTAATTATATAATTGCAAGGGGGCCACACAATGAAAGTTTATAGTTGTTTATTGCAATAAAATGTTTATTACACCCATATGTGTTTAGATATTATCTGAGATTTTGGACTTTCTTGAATGGATTAACAAAATTGAGTGGAATAACAAGATTAACCTGATTGTAACAAGTGTAGAGTGGGGATTCATTTCATGATCGTCATATCTTGTTATGCTCAAATACATCTTGATTAAGATTTAAATAAGCTTCATTAAGAGGTGGTTAACGAAAAGGGATATGTTTATTAAAACAAAACAAAAAAATAGTAATAATAATAAAGCACTAATCTAGATGCCCAGTCCATGTGCTCATGACCTTGACCTGGAGCATGAGGGTAAAAGACCCAATCGAAACAAGGTTTTCATATCCTATTCACAATAAGGCTAGGTGTATGTGTCTAGTAGATGCCCATCAATAGATGTCACAGCTATTGGGAACCATCAACAAATGTCACGACTATTGGGAATGATCAATGAAGGCCAAGTCGCCATCCACCTCCTCAACCCAAGAGGTTATTGAACAATAGAACAAATATTGAATGGTTAGACACTATGGATAGGGTCGTCAATTCCAGCTTTCAACTATTAAATTTATAAACAATTAAATCAAGAATCTTATAGAAAGAGCATACCTTCTAATCGAGTTTTCCACGCCTGAAATTTGAGGGAAGGAACTAATCGAGTTTTCCACGCCTGAAATTTGAGGTCGGTTCCTTCCCTAATCTGCTGTAGAAAACCTTAAGCTGGCGCCTTAGACCAACTCGATGATCCCAAATACCCTTTACAAACGAGTAATATTAGGTACAAATAACAACAACATAAGCAATAAAGCAAAAATTAACTCTGACATAACTTGAACCAGATCCATCATTATGTTAACAAGCCACCATACACCAAGTTAAATGTGCAAGTCTCAAGCCAATCTCACAAATGAGCCTAAATTGATACATACGTATCATGAGCCTATACTCGGTGGCCAACACTCTGAATTAAATACAAACATAAATTATATTTGAAACCCTAACTGAACACTTACATCAAGCCAAATGCCATGCACCAGGTCGAAGAGAGAGCCCACACACTGAGAGCCTGTGGGAGAATTCTGGGGGCTTGGAGTGTGTTATGTGCACGTTTCCCTCCGGGATATCATGTTTCCATACTGGGAAACCCTCCTTAAAAAAATTGGAAACATGGTTTGTGCTAACAAGCCATACCTCCAAGTGTTAGGCTTAGCAAACTCCCATTACCAAAGCTATGAGCGTCCATGGCAAGCTCCAGCCATGAGCACCCATGTTGAGCACCAACCACAAGCGCTAGTCTAAGTGCTAGGTGTCCAAGCTAGGCACGAAGTCCCATTGTTGAGAGAGGGCCACATTCAAGCTCATCGGTGTGCATTTGCAAGAACCGATACCCTAGTTTGCGATAGCAAACATTCGCTTAAGCTTCAAAGCCCTGAAGCTAAGCACCGACATTAAGCAGCCACATAAGATTACAGGTGTATTTCGAATACCTGAATCTAAGCACCGACATTAAGCAGCCACATAATACCACGGTGGAGTGTTACGCACAACGCGTTGCTTAAAAATCAAGTCGAAGCGCCCAACACTATAGCCAGTAGACTGTGGGTGCACGTTCTTCTCCCTCAAGATACCAATGTTTCCATACTCGGCAACTCTTCTTCTCCTATAGATACCAATGTTTATGTTGATGTATTTGTAACTTCGGAATGTATTTCACCCATGTATATTGTATTCCTATAGAGATGTTATTATTCCTCTATACGGAAGTGTTTGTATTCCTATAGAGATGTTATTATTCCTCTATACGGAAGTGTCATCATTTATATTGTAAGTGTCGTAACTTATACTTTATGGGTTATTAGACCACCTTGATGGGGTCGGCCCTGTATGAGTCATGTGGGTAAAAGGGTTATTAGACCACCCTATTGGGGGTCGGCCCTGTCAACATTATGTTATGTGGTTAAGTTAAGGCCGACCTAGTAAAGGTTATTAGGCAAGTCAAGTCATGTATAAATAGAGTGCGGGAGGCACTCTATTTGATCACTCACTTTCTCTCTCACACACTCATTGGAGAGTGGCGCACTTGTGGAGGAGGAGAAGCTGCTACTAGGAGAAGACTATCTCTTGTACTTGGGTTGTATCATTGCTCTATCTATCTCTGAGGAAGTTGCGGGGTTTTTCACCTTCTTGGTTTTCCCCAGTGAAACTCTGTGTGTCTATTGTCTCTTGTGTGCTTGCATTATTATGTCCATGATTGATATGCTGTAGATATGTTGTACATGTTGTTCTCTCAATTAAGATCCTAGATCATATTGAAGTAAATACTGAAAAACTAACATGGTATCAGAGCTAGCCTGAAAGAAGGCATGGTATGGCATGTATGACACTTGTTGCACTTGCGATGCTAGGGCTTGATATAGCAAAAACCAGTCATCGTAGCACTTTCGCTATAAATCCATTTCGGTGAGGTTTCAGGATCTGAAACTCTTCCAGGTCAAAGACAAGATCCCCATGTACCTTGTGTCCACAGTAAAACCTCTAATTCATTGTACTTTGTGATTTATGATCTGAACAATCTAGGGTTTCTGCCTCTTCCAGATCTTCGTCATAAACAAGTGACCTAGGAAAAAAGGTCACAACTTGGGCTAGGAAGATCCAAATGAAATTTCGTAGAAAGTGATAGGTAGGGAATGGACTGTAGTTTCTCTGGTAAGGTTTTCAGAGGCTGAAGTTGAACCAGTGACATGTGGCACGCCGTACAAGTTTGCTCTCATGTTTTATCCCATAAACAGGTCACGTTGCGACACTTGGCATAACTCTCTCTCAGAGAATCCAATTGAGGTCAGACCTATGGGGTTGGAAAGATGACAGGTTTGGATACCACAGGTAGAAGATTCAAATCTTTTGGATTCGTAATTTCGGAGTTACACCAGAAACAATCAAGTGCATATTTCTGTCAAAACAGAATTGGATTTTGAGCACCTTCATTCATGGCTCCGGGAATTAGGGTTTTAGAGAAAGTTGGAATTTTTCTAATCGGAGACCACGGCTGAATGCTACTCATCAAAATCGAAATTTAAAGACCAAGATAAAAAAATTTGGTTGGGAAGAAGGCCGAGCTTGATCAAACCCTAGTTCGGGACTTTGAGCGGAAAAGTGGAAAATTAGCGCTTCTAAAAAAGTTGGAATTTTTTAAGTCTGTGACCACAGCTGGAATCTCCTCGGAAAAATCGAAGTTTAGAGCTTTGGATCGAACCTTTTGGTTGGGAAGAAGGGTGGGATTTATCAAACCCTAGTTCGGGATCCTGTCTAGAAGATCCAGAAGTTTCAAAAGCAATTTTGAGGGGTGAAACTTTGCAGTTTTCAAATTCTGAGTATACCGGCTTGATCAGCTCATCAAGGCGCATCTTTCTATCCGTTCAGAAGTTTGAAATTCAAAGTTTGAATTTTTAAGGTTTCTCTTATAAACCCTAATCCAGCTCCAGATCCAGTTCCTGCAAATCAAGTGGATTGGATTAATCCTAGAAGAGAACGGATTGGTCACCTGCATAAGTGAAGAAGTTCATGTTTCAGAGGGAGATGAGGCTAAGGCCTTACATAAGAATATTACGAGCAATCTCGACAAGTATGACTTACAGGTACATCAAGAAAGACAAATCATATTCTAGTTCAAGAACATAGGACCATGGAGACATGAAGACAATGATTCATCCATTATCATCTACTTACGAGGTATGTATAACTTGGTTCTATAATGGTTAACTTATGAGATATGCAGGTTACTAGCACAAGTCATTGAAGAACAAGAAGATATCATGTGGGTATGTTAGACATAGCTAGCTAACATGCTAATCCGGGTATGTTTTTCCTATATCAAGTTAAAATCCTACCTTGTGTTAGGATATCTTATATAAGTATACTTGGCATGATTGATTATGATTATTCATGAAGTTATAGGCTTGAGTAATCATGGGTTTAGGCATATTATGATGATATGACTAACCAGAAGAGTCCTATATAAACCTTGAATACTAATGTTTATTATCTGTGTTTAAAATGATCATTACTATACATGTTTAAGACTATTGTGTTTCTGATAGTATTGAGATTATACTAATAAATGTATGATTATGTATGAGATCTTGAGGATATCACAATAATGATACTTGTAAGCATGCATAGTGATCGAGGATGGATATAAGTTCAAGAACAGGTAATCCAGGAAGCAAAGATGAAGAGGGAGCACACTCCAGTAGTTTCTCCAAGGATGCAGATATTTAGAGGGAGTCGACCACTTCTCACAATCCACATCAAAATGGAGTTGCAAAAAGGAAGCAAAGACTGAGAAGGAGTCAACCCAGCAAACCAAACAAAGATAAGTATTTGAATTGTCATTTCTTGCATACTTGTTTGTTTAAATAATATTGTTCAATGATGTATATGCTTATGTTCCTAGACTCGGGGTGTGTATTATGCATATTAGAATAATTGCATTAATGAACAGTATACTGCTAATATGCATGTGATGGGTAAGTGGCCTATGGCACTGTACAACATTCCATTGCTACTTATCTAGAATGAAACCTATTTGCTGACATGTTGGGAGTAGTGCAAACTCTTAACAATGTTCTGGTAGAGATTGGAAGGCATCTAGAAAGTTACGGGATATGGATAAATGTTGTATTGAAGCATTGGCTAAAATAATTGCATGACTGTATGACATATTTCTTTATGTGTAAGAATTTGTTCTGAAAACTATGAGAAGTTTCTAATCATGCAATTTAACTTGTCTTGTAGGAAAGATCGTATACCATCACCTACAAAAGAAGGACTACAACATTTGTTCCAGCAACAAAGTTATCTATTGAATATATTGAAGTTCCCAGGATCCGAGAAGAATGCCATGATCCGTCGATCATGAAGAATGATGTTTGGGATGTGGTCCCAAGACCTGAAGGGAAATCTGTTGTGACTTCCAAGTGGATCTATAAGATCAAGCATGCTACAGAAGGCAGCATAGAGAAATACAAAGCAAGTGATGAAATAGAAGATACTTCGAGGAAGAAGTGATGGGACACATCTGCAGGAGCCATTCCAAGCATGGTGAGAGGAGGATCCCTCCCATGGCTGTGGATGTAAGCGTTGGATGATGAGCATCAGGACGATGCTCCAGTTACTACTCTGTATATGCATCATGTTGGATGCTTGGTATGATCAGTTGGATCATGTATATGTATATGCATCATGTTGGATGCTTGGTATGATCAGGTGGATCATGTATGTGATATGCATCAGGTAGATGCATGATATGTATCAGGTGGATACATTGTATGATCAAGTGGATCATATATGATGACATGTATCAGGCAGATACTTTGTATGCATCAGGAGGACGCAGTGTATGATCAAGATGATCATGGATGATGAGCTTCTGGGTGTTGCTCCAGATGATATGCATCAGGATGATTATGTGATGATGTATCGTCAGATGATTGGGTCCTTGATGTACTTGACGAATACGAGACCAGATATCTGCTTCATGGTGAACACCTTGAGCCAGTACTTGACAGATCTGAGACATGTTCATTTGATAGCTGCAAAGCATATTCTGAGGTACCTGAAGGGTACATTTGACTATGGGATCAAGTATGAGGCGAATCAAAAGTTTAACCTGGAGGGTTATGTTCATTCAAATTGGGCAGGCAGTGCCATTGATTGGAAGAGCACTTCGGGGTGTTGCTTCAGTATGGGATCCAATATGCTCTCTTTGTTTAGCAGGAAGCAGTCCTGTGTGGCACTGACTACAGCCGAAGCAGAGTATGTCGCATCTTGTTTGGCTAGTTGTGAGGTAGTGTGGCTTAGGAAGCTATTGTCTAATTTTTTTGATCTCCAGCTGAGTGCTACTTGTATATATTGTGACAACCAAAGTTGTGTGAAGTTGTCGGAGAACCCAGTGTTCCATGACAAGTCGAAGCACATTGAGATCAAGTATCACTATATCAAGGATATGGTGCAGAGAGGAGCAGTGAAGCTCCTGTATGTTGCGACGGACGAGCAGATAGCCAATGTGTTGACCAAGCTGCTTGCCAAAGTGAAGTTTGAATACTTCAGAGGGAGACTTGGTGTACTTCAGATCGAGATGCCTTCCAAGGGGAAGTGATGAGTCTGGAGACACAGATGCACATGATCCATTCCAACATGGTTGAAGTGTGTCTTACCATGGTCATTGATGTAAGTGCTGGGGCCATTCGAGCATGGTTGATGTGTGTCTTCCCATGGCTGCAATATAAGTGATGTGCCATTCCTAGCATGGTTGAGGTGTGTCTTCCCATGGCTATGGATATAAGTGTTGTGCCATTCCTAGCATGGTTGAGGTGTGTCTTCCCATGGCTATGGATATAAGTGCGGTGCCATTCTCGCATGGTTGAGGTGTGTCTTCCCATGGCGTAGATATAAGGGTTAAGCCTTTCATGGATGGTTGAGGTGTGTCTTACCATGCCGGTGAGTGTAAGTGTTGTGTGATGTGCATCTTGGTTGTGCTCCGTGGACGATGACGATGATCTGAAGACAATGATGTGACAGTAGGTTACACCAGGTTTTTGCAGAGGCATGTAATCAGTCCTTAGATGCTCTTGCAGGTTTTGTAGAGGTAGTGTAATCAGTCCTAGGAGATCTTGCAGGTTTTGCAAAGGCAGTGTAATTAGTCCTAAGGTGTACCTACTTGTTAGCTTGCTCGCAGAGATGATGAAGACCTACATGGAGGCTAGGCCTACATCCAGCATGAAAAAGGGTTGGCTCTGTAGATGTTGATGATATACATCCAGCATGAAAAAGGGTTGGCTTTGTAGATGATGAAGACCTACAGGTGGCGGGCCTACATCCAGTATGAAAAAGGACTAGCTCTGTAGAACTTCCTATGATGAGTATATCGAAGATTGATTGAGATAGCAACAGTGACAATAATCCAGTGATGATGATCCAGAGAAGAATACTTGTGCTAGAAGACCTGTGTCGAGAAATACCTTCCTAGTTAAGAGGGAGTGTTGATGTATTTGTAACTTCGGAATGTATTTCACCCATGTATATTGTATTCCTATAGAGATGTTATTATTCCTCTATACGGAAGTGTTTGTATTCCTATAGAGATGTTATTATTCCTTTATATGGACGTGTCGTCATTTATATTGTAAGTGTCATAACTTATACTTGATGGGTTATTAGACCACCTTGATGGGGTCGGCCCTGTATGAGTCATGTGGGTAAAAGGGTTATTAGACCAACCTATTGAGGGTCGGTCCTATCAGCATTATGTTATGTGGTTAAGTTAAGTCTGACCTAGTAAAGGTTATTAGGCAAGTCAAGTCATGTATAAATAGAGTGTGGGAGGCACTCTATTTGATCACTCACTTTCTCATGTATGTTGTGACGGACGAGCAGATAGTCGATGTGTTGACCAAGCCGCTTGCCAGAGTGAAGTTTGAATACTTCAGAGGGAGACTTGGTGTACTTCAGATCGAGATGCCTTCCAAGGGGATGTGATGAGTCTGGAGACACAGATGCACATGAGCCATTCCGACATGGTTGAAGTGTGTCTTACCATGGTCGTTGATGTAAGTGTTGGGGCCACTCGAGCATGGTTGAGGTGTGTCTTCCCATGGTTGCGATATAAGTGATGTGCCATTCCTAGCATGGTTGAGGTGTGTCTTCCCATGGCTATGGATATAAGTGTTGTGCCATTCCTAGCATGGTTGAGGTGTGTCTTCCCATGGCTATGGATATAAGTGCGGTACCATTCTCGCATGGTTGAGGTGTGTCTTCCCATGGCATAGATATAAGGGCCGAGCCTTTCATGGATGGTTGAGGTGTGTCTTCCCATGCCGGTGAGTGTAAGTGCTGTGTGATGTGAATCTTGGTTGTGCTCTGTGGACGATGACAATGATCTGAAGACGATGATGTGACAGTAGGGTACACAGGTTTTTGCAGAGTGTCGTCATTTATATTGTAAGTGTCGTCATTTATATTGTAAGTGTCCTCATTTATATTGTAAGTGTCGTAACTTATACTTGATGGGTTATTAGACCACCTTGATGGGGTCGGCCCTATATGAGTCATGTGGGTAAAAGGGTTATTAGACCACCCTATTGGGGGTCAGCTCTGTCAGCATTATGTTATGTGGTTAAGTTAAGGCCGACCTAGTAAAGGTTATTAGGCAAGTCAAGTCATGTATAAATAGAGTGCGGGAGGCACTCTATTTGATCACTCACTTTCCCTCTCACACACTCATTGGAGAGTGGCGCACTTGTGGAGGAGGAGAAGATACTGCTAGGAGAAGACTATCTCTTGTACTTGGGTTGTATCATTGCTCTATCTATCTCTGAGGAAGTTGCGGGGTTTTCACCTTATTGGTTTTCCCCAGTGAAACTCTGTGTGTCTATTGTCTCTTGTGTGCTTGCATTATTATGTCCATAATTGATATGCTGTAGATATGCTATACATGTAATCAGTCCTGAGATGCTCTTGCAGGTTTTGCAGAGGAAGTGTAATCAGTCCTAAGGTGTACCTACTTGTTGGCTTGCTCGCAGAGATGATGAATACCTACATGGAGGCTAGGCCTACATCCAACATGAAAAAGGGTTGGCTCTATAGATGTTGATGATATACATCCAGCATGAAAAAGGGCTAGCTCTCTAGATGATGAAGACCTGCAGGTGGCGAGCCTACATCCAGTATGAAAAAGGACTGGCTCTGTAGAACTTCCTATGACAAGTAGATCGGAGATTATTTGAGATAGCAGCAGTGACGATAATCCAGTGATGATGATCCAGAGAAGAAGACTTGTGCTAGAAGACCTGTGTCGAGAAATACCTTCCTAGTTAAGAGGGAGTGTTGATGTATTTGTAACTTCGGAAAGTATTTCACCCATGTATATTGTATTCCTATAGAGATGTTATTATTCCTCTATACGGAAGTGTTTGTATTCCTGTAGAGATGTTATTATTCCTCTATATGGAAGTGTCGTCATTTATATTGTAAGTGTTGTAACTTATACTTTATGGGTTATTAGACCACCTTGATGGGGTCGGCCCTATATGAGTCATGTGGGTAAAAGGGTTATTAGACCACCCTATTGGGGGTCAGCCCTGTCAGCATTATGTTATCTGGTTAAGTTAAGGCCGACCTAGTAAAGGTTATTAGGCAAGTCAAGTCATGTATAAATAGAGTGCGAGAGGCACTCTATTTGATCACTCACTTTCTCTCTCACACACTCATTGGAGAGTGGCGCACTTGTGGAGGAGGAGAAGATACTGCTAGGAGAAGACTATCTCTTGTACTTGGGTTGTATCATTGCTCTATCTATCTCTGAGGAAGTTGCGGGGTTTTTCACCTTCTTGGTTTTCCCCAGTGAAACTCTGTGTGTCTATTGTCTCTTGTGTGCTTGCATTATTATGTCCATAATTGATATGCTGTAGATATGCTATACATGTTGTTCTCTCAGTTAATAGATATGTTGTAGATAGGCATGTAATCAGTCATGAGATGCTCTTGCAGGTTTTGCAGAGGCAGTGTAATCGGTCCTAAGGTGTACCTACTTGTTGGCTTGCTCGCAGAGATGATGAAGACCTACATGGAGGCTAGGCCTACATCCAGCATGAAAAAGGGATGGCTCTGTAGATGTTAATGATATATATCCAGCATGAAAAAGGGCTGGCTCTGTAGATGATGAAGACCTGCATGTGGCGGGCCTACATCCAGTATGAAAAAGGACTGGCTCTGTAGAACTTCCTATGACGAGTAGATCGGAGATTGATTGAGATAGCAGCAGTGACGATAATCCAGTGATGATGATCCAGAGAAGAAGACTTGTGCTAGAAGACCTGTGTCGAGAAATACCTTCCTAGTTAAGAGGGAGTGTTGATGTATTTGTAACTTCAGAATGTATTTCACCTAGGTATATTGTATTCCTATAAAGATGTTATTATTCCTCTATATGGAAGTGTTTGTATTCTTATAGAGATGTTATTATTCCTCTATACGAAAGTGTCGTCATTTATATTGTAAGTGTCGTAACTTATACTTGATGGGTTATTAGACCACCTTGATGGGGTCGGCCCTGTATGAGTCATGTAGGTAAAAGGGTTATTAGACCACCCTATTGGGGGTCGACCTTGTCAACATTATGTTATGTGGGTAAGTTAAGGACGACCTAGTAAAGGTTATTAGGCAAGTCAAGTCATGTATAAATAGAGTGCGGGAGGCACTCTATTTGATCACTCACTTTCTCATGTATGTTGCGACAGACGAGCAGATAGCCGATGTGTTGACCAAGCCACTTGCCAGAGTGAAGTTTGAATACTTCAGAGGGAGACTTGGTGTACTTTAGATCGAGATGCCTTCCAAGGGGAAGTGATGAGTCTGGAGACACAGATGCACATGAGCCATTCCGACATGGTTGAAGTGTGTCTTACCATGGTCGTTAATGTAAGTGCTAGGGCCATTCGAGCATGGTTGAGGTGTGTCTTCCCATGGTTGCGATATAAGTGTTGTGCCATTCCTAGCATGGTTGAGGTGTGTCTTCCCATGGCTATGGATATAAGTGTGGTGCCATTCTCGCATGGTTGAGGTGTGTCTTCCCATGGCGTAGATATAAGGGTTGAGCCTTTCATGGATGGTTGAGGTGTGTCTTCCCATGCCAGTGAGTGTAAGTGATGTGTGATGTGAATCTTGGTTGTGCTCCGTGGACGATGACGATGATCTGAAGATGATGATGTGACAGTAGGGTACATAGGTTTTTGCAGAGGCATGTAATCAGTCCTGAGATGCTCTTGCAGGTTTTGCAGAGGCAATGTAATCAGTCCTGGGAGATCTTGCAGGTTTTACAGAGGCAGTGTAATCAGTCCTAAGGTGTACCTACTTGTTGGCTTGCTCGCAGAGATGATGAAGACCTACATGGAGGTTAGGCCTACATCCAGCATGAAAAAGGGTTGGCTCTATAGATGTTGATGATATACATCCAGCATGAAAAAGGGCTAGCTCTGTAGATGATGTAGACCTGCAGGTGGTGGGCCTACATCCAGTATGAAAAAGGACTGGCTCTGTAGAACTTCCTATGACGAGTAGATCGGAGATTAATTGAGATAGCAGCAGTGACGATAATCCAGTGATGATGATCCAGAGAAGAAGACTTGTGCTAGAAGACCTATGTCGAGAAATACCTTCCTAGTTAAGAGGGAGTGTTGATGTATTTGTAACTTCGGAATGTATTTCACCCATGTATATTGTATTCCTATAGAGATGTTATTATTCCTCTATACGGAAGTGTCGTCATTTATATTGTAAGTGTAGTAACTTATGCTTTATGGGTTATTAGACCACCTTGATGGGGTCGGCCCTATATGAGTCATGTGGGTAAAAGGGTTATTAGACCACCCTATTGGGGGTCAGCCCTGTCAGCATTATGTTATGTGGTTAAGTTAAGGCCGACCTATTAAAGGTTATTAGGCAAGTCAATTCATGTATAAATAGAGTGCGGGAGGCACTCTATTTGATCACTCACTTTCTCTCTCACACACTCATTAGAGAGTGGCACACTTGTGGAGGAGGAGAAGATACTGCTAGGAGAAGACTATCTCTTGTACTTGGGTTGTATCATTGCTCGATCTATCTCTGAGGAAGTTGTGGGGTTTTTCACCTTCTTGGTTTTCCCCAGTGAAACTCTGTGTGTCTATTGTCTCTTGTGTGCTTGCATTATTATGTCCATAATTGATATGCTGTAGATATGCTATACATGTTGTTCTCTCAGTTAAGATCCTAGATCAGATTGAAGTAAATTCTGAAAAACTAACAGTTTCCACATTGTGCTGCACGCAGCAAGGGGGAGAGCGGCCCTTGAATGAGCCCTTTGGTTGACCATAACCCACAGGTAGAGGTGTAGGTGAGGAAAAGAAGAGGATGGGTAGCCAAGGAGTAAGGGGTGAAATTTCATGTAGGGTTTTGGGAGAAGGAGTAGTCAGCGAGCTGTGCTTGGGAGCGGCTTGGGGAATACCACCTGAGGTTTTCGGGGATGTTGCAGCTGCAATGGCATTCGGGTTGGAGCACAAAGTCTCGTATTCCTTGGCCTCCTTCTTCCATGCCAGGGCAGACTCAGTTTCCACACACACAAAATTGGTGAGTCCCGAGTAGTCGTCTTCTGATACTTCCAAAGTCTCTTCCTCTTTCTGGTTCGGTTGCCATTGCTATCGCTATTCCTACGCGTGAGTTGAATTTTGGAGGCGAAACCTATGCTTTCCATTGCTACCGCTATTCTTACGCGTGAACTGTATTTTGGAGGCGAAACTTGGAGACACTGATGAATTGAAGGCACTCGAAACTAAGTCGGTTTGACAAACGAGTTTAAAAATTTTTTTGGAGGGTACACGTGGAAAAATATGGTTCGCTAAATAGACGAGGAATCCTGCTACAGGAGCATGGATTGTCTCTCCTAGAAAGAACGCCTTCGGCGTAATTAATAAATTGTAACAAGCGAACGAACCTTGGTTCAGAATTAGTGTAATATTCAATATTATTACTTGGGTTCTTTTGAGACTCGCATCCCTTCTTTTTTATACTCTAGCAATTCATTTAGTTATATACTCAAGATATACGACTCTTGCAGAGGTACTGTAAATCTTTGTATTTATTTATTGTGCGATTTTATTAGGGTTTTATTTGTCATTCAATTCTTTCAGTGTTTCCTCCACGGTCTTCAACCGCGTCTTAGCCATACCGTCCTTCGACACAGACCGTGGCCCTTATGACCTCTCCACATATTAAAATATTTATAAGATTTAGATTGCATGGATTTAAAACCCTAGTAACTCGTCCTTGTTTATTCATGCATAGTTGGTTACAGCAATATTTTTATTCCAAGAATATTTAACTTTTTCCTCTCAGCATTATGGTTATACTATGCTCAAATTTCAACCCTTGTACTTTTGCGGTTAAGCAATTCTATTCACATTAGAAATAAAATTCCTCTATGATTTGAATAAGGAAATTTTCTTTGTGTTTTCAAGTTGAAGTCAACCAATTCATGTACTAGAGCAAGTATTCGACATTTTAATAAGTATATCTATAAATGTATTTAAATATATATCTTAGCATAGTTAAAATAGAGCTCTTTGAATATTATAGAGCCATTCTATGCATTGATTTCACGTTTTTTTCTATAAATAAATCTAGAAAACTCAAATGTGTTTTCTATTGTATACTAAATAATATCTGCATTTAAATATAAGTAATACTTATGCAGACCATCAAGAGTGCTTTGTAATTTCAATAAAAAACAGTTTACAATTATATATGCATTTGGATAAAAATCTTGTATATGAAAAGATACTCTGTAAGTTTAGAAATACCCTCCAAAAATACTCGGTAAGTTTAGGAATACCTTGCAATTTCTTTTTTATTTTGAAAATGTTTGCATAAGCATTTAATAAATATCTTTGTGTATATGTTTACTAATACTCTACTTATCTTTAATAATTAAACGTGATGTAGAGTTAAGAATTCAATATAAGATTAATCTTTATCGTAAGTAAGAATTATCTATTCAAAACATTAAATAAAAGTGTTTGTAAAGGAAATAAGAAGATTTTCATTTTTTTACTCTATTGTAGCTTTTATCATTAATAGCTGTTGTTGGTTGTTTTATTGGTTCATTATTCTTACCTGAGCTATTTAAATTGCAAAAAACACTCGCAGAGATATTACCACCTCGTGGCTCTTGTTTAAATAAACAAGTATTATTTTTATTAATTATAGAAATATTAAATATTTTGATGAGAGTGATCAAGCATCCATTACTTAAGCAATTTTTTAAATATTATAAGTATAAATCTATTTAATTATGGTATGGAAAAAGGAAGTCAAATGTAGTGGTGGTGGCAAAAACACTCGAAACAAGAGTGGCAAGGTAGCAATAGCCTTGCGTCTTGATAAACAGTGATCTTGCAAATTTAAAAAAAACTAATTCGCAATGGCGCAGGACATTGCCACCTTGTGGCTCTTGTTTTTGTTAGATTCGATTATATAATATTATTTTACATGTAAAAGAAAAAAATCATAGTAATAAGTATAATTTATATTAAAAAGGTTATGGTTAAATCCAACAACTTTGTAATGCAAAATTTTAAGGGTGGTTATAACTAGATATCCAAAATACAAAACTTAATATCCAACTTCTTACAATAGGGTATGTCTTCCATGCTCCAACTTCTATAAGGTTGACAGGTGTATTGGCATACATGATGCTTAAAAAAAACAATAATATGAAACATAATCGAACTAGAAAATAAAATTAGTGATTTCCAAGCCCTTTATGAGCTTCTACTTGCATGGCTTTTTGTGACTCAATTCTAGCATCCTCTGAGCATTTCTCATCCTCAATTATAATAACAAGGTTGACCTCACTTGTGGCATCCACCAACTCCAAATTCTGAGAGCATAATGCGTCCTTGTATTCCTTCAAGGCTGAAGAGATGCTATAGAGAGAGGGATCCTTAAATGGGCAATCCACAAGAAGGGGCGACAAGGCTACTTATGGAGGTACATCTATATAGGCCACGATTCTTCCAACCAACAATTGCAAAGGTCACAATTGTTCAATAAGCTCTAAGTGCTTATGGTATATCCACGTGATTGCTTCAACTTCTTTCTCCCTTTACAAATTTTCAATTTGTGCTTTGTTATGTCAAATTCACCAGTGTCCCTAGTCCAATTTTCTTCTTTCTCCCTTTACAAATTTTCAATGTGTGCTGTGTTATGTCAAATTCACAAGTGTCCCTAGTCCAATTTTTATTTTGGATGTGCCTTTCAAACTCATATCTCCATCTATTTCATCAAATGGTTGAATTCATTATACTACACTATGCTTTTGTTGTCCCCCTCTCACACCTCTTGACTCTGCTCCTCACTTCTCTAAGCTCACACAATACACAACACCCAGCTTGCATTGGCAATGCATCATTGTTACCACCCTTCTTCCAATTAACTACCAACAAAATTCCCTTGGAGAAGGGGTGAGGTAGCAAGGGAAAATAAGTCAGGTTATGTCCAATTTCAAACCTAAACAGACCCACATGCATCACTCAACTCTATCATTGTACAACTCTTAATTACTTGCATAGGAGGATTGATGGTGAAGTGAGGAGGTGGCATCAATGTATTAACTTGTTATCATGTCGATGTTGCATGATAATACATGTGTTTATATGAGGTGTGCTCGTCATAGAGTGCTTGCACATCATGGGGGAGATATGATGGTAGTCCTTGTTTAAATAACATACCTCCTCTTGTAACCTAGCCCCTTTGTTGGCTTGAATGTTCACTAGCTTGTTTTTCCTTCACAAGACATGAGAAACATATATGTCCTCAAAGTCCCATACATCGATTAAGATTCATTGTGCAAATCTAGAGAGTTTAAAGTCTGTTGGATGGTTTTTGTGGTGTAGTGATCTTAGAATTGTTGGGAAGTTCCCCACCACCATTGCTTTTCAAACCCCTTTGTCCTTTATGATCAATAGTCCTTTCTATATGCTAAAACGTCCACCTCAGTATCGGTGGTTTTCCTATCTCTCATGCAAACACAATTTATTTTATTCCTTCAAAATCAAGGATGGCGCTACACTTGCTACCCCTTTGGATGTAAAAATTATTATTCAAATCCCCAATGAGACATTGCCGTATTATGTCTTCGTTGAAAATGTAAACACTTTAATTTGGGACATCTCAACCCTTGCTTGAGGCCCAAATTTCCTATTGGGTGTGGCTTGCAAGTTATTACACCTAACATAAAGTTTGTAATAGCAACAAGTCAAATTTGAACATAAATTTTATTCAAATTGTCTTATTCAATTACCAATCCCCCTAAATCTAAAAAAAAATTAAGTGACAACAACCATACAACTATTTATTAATTATTTACAACTTCCATACTGTTAAGTAGAAAAGCAGAAAAGCTCGCTTGTCATCCTCTTTAATAAAACATGCTTGTCATCCTCTTTAGTAGATTTACTAATTTCATCATTTGACGTGATACCTTTGACTATAAGATGTTGTTTCCCTTTCACAAGCGTTATCTTATCTTGATTAGTGTTTAAAAAAAACAGATTCAACATATATACCTATTTTTATAAAATTTCAAATATTATCATTAAATTATATATATCCATCACTTTCCCTGCATGAAGTACATAAAGTATTTAGTAATAAAAAAATTACAGATGAAGTACATGAAATGTCTTATTAAGTGGAACGTGATCTTTTTAATCTTAATTTTAAATATTATCATTGAAATATAAATGTGTTTTTTTTCATTGTTTACATCATCTTCCCTACATCAGGTATCTTATTACGTGGAAAGTGGTCTCTTTAATCAAAAGAGAATATTGTATCTTATTACGTGGAAAGTGGTCTTTTTAATCAAAAGAGAATATTGTTCTTATCTTTATGTATTTTTTAAATATTATTATAATAAAAATAATCACTTTTAATTAATGAAATGATTTTATAATGTGATTTTATTTTTGCAAAGTTATAACCTTCGTTAAATACAAGTCACGGGTCGCCCATAGGTAGCGATGGTTCAAGCCTATGCTAAAACGATGAATTCCACACCCTATCCCAACGTACATAAAGTCATAGACCACCTTTCATATTATGTATATAAGTATGTGATCTGAAACTTTTCAATTGTTGGACGATCTGAAACTTTTCAATTGTTGGACGATGAGTAAATTTTGTTAGGGGTGGTAAATGTAGGGGTTATAATTAATTTTCAAAATTAGAATTGGGGATGGGGTAATATGACAAATAATAAAGTAAATATTTTAGCATTATAGCCTAGCATTATCATATTATAAGAGATTCAAACAAAAGAGGTATTGGTATTTGGTGATACAAACATTATCATTAATCAAATTAGAAAAGAAGGGTAGAATAATTTCTTACTCATTGTCATATTGATAGTTGATAGCCAAGATAAAGGGACAATTGTTTTTCTTTAACAACATCACATTCTAGCATATTCTCATAACTTGTAATGGAAAAGCTAACTCAATAGTCAATCAAGTGGTTCAATGGCCAATCAAATGGTTGGTTTAGAAAAAAGGGGTGTTGATCAAAGGGGAGGAGTGCCCCATTAAGTTTTATATCCCATAAATTTTCAATGTAGGAGTGTAACCAAAGTAGTCATTGGCATCAACATGCATGAGGGCAGGTGGAGAAACACTATTTAGTAGAATATATAGTTGTAAGGTTTTTGGTTTTATGAGCAGTCAAAGGAAAATCAGTCAAGGTTTTTTGAACAATTGTAAAGTTACTCTTCAAAGCAAATTTTGGACTCTAAATTTGTAATGTATCATTGTAAGCTTTGTTTGGTTGGCTTAACCGCAATATTAATATCAAAATATATGTTTCTGCAATTAAAAGAAAATTGTTGTAAGTTTTGTTGATAAAATTTCAATTACACTAGCAAGGTAGCTACATAATAACCATAAACTTGGCAATAGGGTTTAGCTAGTGCCGTCGATGAAGGAAGGAAACACAAGATATGATTATGTTTAAATGAGGATTCTTTTTCCTCGAAGAAATATAATTTATCACTTGCATATTAGGTGTTCTAAGTGAGGACACTAGTACTTTCATAACATCTTGCGGATTTCCCCCCTCTTCTTAGTTTTTTAAATGGAGGATGACAGTGATTAAATAGTTGATTATATATAAAAGGGAGCAGGAGAAATAACCAATGTTTTGATGTTTTTCTCTCTGCCTCTTTTTTTAGTGATTCTCATCACTAGCAAATATGATTTTGAATCACTATGATGATGAAATGGTTTGTTGAGATTTCACATTGCGAGTGCCTTGGGGTTTTCATAGCTTCTAAATTATTGTATGTTATTTTCAACTTCTAATTCCATCATCTTAGTGCATTTTCTAAATTCTGATCATGTCTCGTTGAAAAATGGCAAAAACATTAGCTACTTATCCAACTCCTACATGAAATTGGAACTACCTACTAATGGTGCCATAAAAAAACTTCATTGGTTTTACTCTGCCACATACCCATCTGCATAATTAAGCTATAATAAATGCTATCACATAAAATTTACAAACAAATGTGAATAAGTGATGCAAATACACTACCTATAACAATTCAATTCAATACTCATGAGTACAATCAGTGGTATTAGCACATAAAACATATTTTCTACTCACTCTTAATAATAACAACTGATACATAGAAATTACAACAACGTACACCTCAAAGTCTCCTCCCATATGGATTGGTTACATTCTTCAAGATTTTGGGCCCATTTGACATACCCACAATGTCATTTACAACCCATCAACATAGTTAAACATTAAATTACATAACATAGGCAAAAATATGCCCTGTGCACTACAACAATGGTTGTAACAACCTAGAATTCTTTCTTAAAACAATGCTAATCTTTTTCCCAAATAAGACCACGCCACTTATTTATATAGTAGTGATCAAAGGCATTAGTCATTAAAAAAATAGCAATAAAGAACAATTTACTTATATGTTATGAGTTGCACTTGGGGAAATAACTCTGTAGGTACCGATACATGTAGGTGCCACCCCCATGCAAGGTAATGAAACAACAAGGGTGGATTTACTAGCTATGGATCTTATTTCCCCACTCAAACTAAATTTCTAAACATATCAACTAGGGAAATAACATTTGAGTCCATTTCCACCACAGTGATCTCACTCACTAGTGTCACTTGCACCTTAACCTTGCACAACACAAGGAATGAGATCCCCTTCACTGCTGAACAAACTCTTAGAATATCCAACTTCCCCCTAGTGCTTTATACAGGCCAACCAAGAAATCTTTACGATTAAGAATCAAGGAAAACTTAGTTGTAATGAATTATGTTTAATCTCAACAATTACCCATGAGCAAAGTCATGGCTTCCATATAGTTTATTGTCTGCCACTTTAGAAACCCTCTCTCTTCTCTACTATCATTGACATTTACATACCCAAAATACAAATGATAGAATTAATTCCTTGATTCCCCTTCAAATGTGGAACAAATACCTTCCTCGAGACTAGCATGAATAATCCATTTGCATGGGCAACAGGGGCACACCCATAATTTTGGGATATAAAATACATAAGGTGCATAGAACATAAAGATACAAATGCTTAATAAATGGACACTTTACAACAACAAATAAATCTTCTCTACTATCATTGACATTTACATACCCAAAATACAAATGATAGAATGGATTCCTTTATTCCTCTTCAAATGTGGAACAAATACCTTCCTCAAGACTAGCATGAATAATCCATTTGCATGGGCAACAGGGGCACACCCATAATTTTGGGATATAAAATACATAAGGTGCATAGAACATAAAGATACAAATGCTTAATGAATAGACACTTTGCAACAACAAATAAATCTTCTCTACTATCATTGACATTTACATACCCAAAATACAAATGATAGAATGAATTCCTTGATTCCCCTTCAAATGTGGAACAAATACCTTCCTCAAGACTAGCATGAATAATCCATTTGCATGGGCAACAGGGACACACCCATAATTTTGGGATATAAAATACATAAGGTGCATAGAACATAAAGATACAAATGCTTAATGAATGGACACTTTGCAACAAATAAAATAATATTTCATGACACCCCCGCCACCCATATTTCTCCACTTCTGATTTCATTACCTCATGGTGCTCCCCCGTAGCTATAACCCCAAGTGCATATTTATTAGTTTGTTATTTATATTATTCTTTCAATTATATAAACAAATGGTACTTATCCGCTTACCATATACTTATGTAACATACCCATACGCTCACAAGGGGTATTACATACTAAATCATAAGGGGTATTACATACTAAATATAGATAAAATTTTAAATTTATTTTTCCCTATCTATCTATGTATCCTTCATCAATCCCTTTGGACATGAGGCTAAATTTTCATTATGGTCAATCACCTTGAGAATTTGCATTTATTGAGTCTATTAAAAAATGACTTTAGATAAACTAGTTTCTCATGTAAAGCTAAAATTGCTTTTAGGTCTTGGAGTAGGACCCAAAACTACTTATGGTTGGTTGTCTACAACTCGACATTACTTGGGTTGTTAGAGGGAATTCCTTTGACATGACTTTTCCTCCAATGTAATGTCCCAACCAAGATTCTCACCGATTTATGAGTTTATTGGTTAGTGGTTTGGTTCTGATATTTCGTCAACAGTTCTTATCCAATAATTGTGTTACCCCTTTTTCTGTTGGTATCAAGTTTGAGTTTGTTTGTTTAGGTGTTACACTTCATTTATACATTAAAATGCATGATATCTTCCCCACACAATACACCTTTATGAATTATAAATATTAAATACAACTTGCAAACACTAACTAGGACATTAATGTACTCATAAACAGTCATTAAGGGAATCTGATATATTAATTAATGGACAAATTTTACATGCTTGAGATTACTATGTTGACAGATCTAGAAATGACACCCCTTATCACAAGGAATAAGACCAACCTTTGTTTTGTAGAGAACTATTGTGTGCACTAGGACTGATAGAAAATGTTTGATGTAGATGACCAACTTCTATAATGCATCCAGACTTCCTATAGCAACTTCCCTTATGCCAAAAATGGTGATGGACAACCACAACATGATAATAACAAAGAGATGAGCTCTCAACAGTAGCAAATAACCTCCTGTAGGTATTCAACAAAGGTACAAGTCCCTTCCAACAGTGTTGGGCTTGAATCTTGGTTCCATGAATTGTTTATCCCTCTCGGCAGTGATGTGACCCCACTCTATCAAATTGTAGTTGGGCCATTCTACGGAGAGAATCCTTCTCAAGTGTGGACATTCAATAGGTAGGCAGTGCATCCTCTTTAAATTACTATCAACCCAACTATGAGTGCCCCCTTTCCTTCTTCCTTAACCTACAATAGAAAAACTCCAAGAACAAGTGCATTTGTTGTTTGCCAATAGTGTTGAAGATGACTTCACAAGGGTAAAATCATGACAGCAGTAAACCACATATTCAGTCCTCCGATACTCACAATTTATCTATGGTAAATCTGGAATGTTTGCAACAGTTATTTCCCTTTCCAAAGATGCACCCAAGAACAAGAAGAAAGCAACGAATTAGGAGTGAATACCTTGTAGAAGATGGTTGGAAATAGAGAGAGTTGTGTACAGATACAAGGGCTCACCCTCCTCCATAGTCAACTCGCCCTTCAACAATGAAAATGTAGCAGACACAAGCTTATTCCAAGCCCCATGAATTGGTGATCATATCATTGAGTGCTCCCTCTTACACAATGAAGACTTGGAGTAGAATCTTGAGTTGGACTCAAGAATCACTAATCCTTGTGTGTAAAGGGTAAAGCCTCATGTGTTGAGGTAAGTGCTTTGTATGTCAAATTAATGGTGCGATACAATCTTGTTTGTCAAGACTAAAGTCTTGTGTGTGAAGACGGATCCTCATGTGTTGAGGTTATGCCTCATGTCTTGAGGTTGTGCCTCATGTGTTGAGGTAATGCTTTGCTTGTCGAAGCATGAATGATGTATGATGTACTACTAACCATGGTCTTAGAGATGGATAAGCTATTAAGTCTCCTCTAGAGACTAGACACCTCTAGAGTGAATTACTTTAGCATATGACCACTTGGAACGAGAGTAGAACGCGATGATCACATCATTGAAAAATCTCCTTAGTATGTTTGATATGATAAATAATTAATTTGGCACAAGTGGACCATGCAGATAAGACAAGAGATAAAGATAAGATGAGTTAAGATAAGAGAGAAATTGAATTTGTTGACTTCAATGACCATTGTGCTAAAAGGGTTAGCAATGTGTTAACAAGAAAGACTTCAGTTATCAAGTGTGCTAAAAGAGTTAACTAAAGTGTTAACAAGAAATACTTCAATAAAAAGAGTTAACTAAAATGTTAACAAAGAAGATTTAGTTAACTAAGTGTTATGCATGACGACACTTGAGTTAAACTAAAAGACGACACTTGATTTAAACTAAAAGACAACACTTGAGTTATGACACTTGCATGTCGACACTTGAGTTAAACTAAAAGTCTACACTTGAGTTGTGACACTTGCATGATGACACTTGAGTTAAACTAAAAGATGACACTTAAGTTATGACACTTGAGTTACGACACTTGCATGACAACACTTGAGTTGGCCACCTGACTAAGTGATCTAGCATCCAGTTGAAGGGTGAGTTCATCCTGAAGTCAAAAGACAAATATAAAAGCCAAAGCATGAGAAGTATGGTACAATTATTATGCAGGATTGATGAAACCAATGTCAGAGCGAATTCTCTCTTGAAGGCAATTCACAACTTTTGTGCATGACCAAATCAATGAATTGGTTTAGTGCATAATATTATTCTAAGTTCTATTTTTCCATCTATCTCTCTTGCTCTGTAATTGCACTGGGGGCGCTTGGTATTTATCTTTGATATTGAACAGGGGTGCTTGATGTAATCTGCTCATTGTAAAGGAAACATTCTCTGCTATCTATCAGTATACTAAGGAATATTTTGTTGGGGTTTTCTCCCTCAAGTTATAGAGGGTTTCCCCAGGGTAAATTTTTGTGCCGACTGTGGATGTTTATGCTTCTGATTATTCATTGTTTTCAAGTACCATTCTAATTCCGCAATTAAGATTAAAAATCAACATGGTATTAGAGCCTAGGGCGTGAAATAGCTATGTTCAACAGTTAAGCTTGAGCCTATGTTGATGCTGGGTGGTTTAAGTATAACACAATACTTGAAGAATAATGGCTTCAATCTCAGTAAGACCGGAAGGCATACTTGAAGGAACTTTGAACTTCAATACTTGGAAGGCCAAGATTCTGAATACCCTGGAAGAGCATGATTTGGATGGATACGTATTCAGTGTTGTTGAAGAGCCTACTACTAATTTTGGGTGCACTACTTTCAAGAAGAATCAATCCAAAGCAAAGAGAATCATTTATGATTCTATGAAAGACAATTTGATGCCAGTGATTACTCCATTGAAGACTGCAAAGGAATGCTTCGACACTTCGACCAATATTTACTAGAAGAAGGCTCCCAGTCAGAAGAGAGCCTTGACGAAGAAACTTTGTAATCTGAATATGGTGAAGGACGAAGTTGTTTCTTCCTTCTTCACAAAGATCTCTCAAGTAAGAGATCAACTCTTGAGAATTGGTGTAACTGTTGATGATGATGATCTCATACAGAGTGTTGTCGATGGTCTTCCATATTCATGGGAGACATTCTTTGCCACTGTAAATGGTCGAGAAGTGCAACCAAACTTTGAAATACTGTGGCATGATTTCCTACGAGAAGAAGGATGAATTCAAAGCAAAAATGCTTCCTCCAAAGGAGAGAACCTTTCTCTTACAACACAAATGAAGAGAGGAAATAAATCCTTTTCTCAAAAGAAGTTTCCTCATCAAAAGGAAAAGGAATACAACAAGAACTTTGATAAGTCTAAAGTTAGATGTTTCGACTGCAATAAGAAGGGTCACTTTGCAAGATATTGTCGTGCAAAGCTGTTAAGATTCAATATGCTAAGACAGAAAATATCAACATTACATTCCATTTCACAACAATAGCATATACAGGATCACTGAAAGAACAACAAGCATAGCATAAACACAAGAGACACAGATTTATCCTGGGAAACCCTCATGGGGTAGAAAATCCAGCAAAGCTTCCTCAATATAGATGACCAGCAAATACAAAGATGTAAACCCTAGACATGAGCTCCTTCTCCTCCATAGCAGATCTCTCCCTCACCTATGCGCCAATCACAAGTGAGTGCAATGTGTGTTAAATGAGGAACACACCTCCTCTATTTATACACAACTCCGACTTGTCTTTTACACAAGCTAGGTCGGCCCCAACTTAACCACTTTAGATAATGTGACAGGGCCAACCCCACTAGGGTGGTCTAATAACCCTTTAACTCACATAACACATACAGGGCCGACCCCCACTAGGGAAGTCTAATAACCCAAGTTACCACATTATCCACGGAGGAATAAAACATCTCCGAATATACAATAAGGTCTTCACGGAGGAATGAAACATCTCCGGAATAATAAAGTACAAATACAATATTCTTAGAAGTTACAATATTTAAACAAAAGAAAAGAGGAAAGTTCAAGGGTAGGTTTCATGCTTCTACTGCTACAGAAGATGAACCTAGAAGAAATAATTCTTTCAATGATAAAGAGACAAGGAAGGAGTACCATCTTGTCTCAGCCCTATCTGGATCCATTACCATTAGTGTTGAGACATGGTTGGTGGATAGTGGCGTTGCATACAAAAACACATGACTGGATATAGGAGCGCTATCACAAATATGAATGAAAAGAAGTTCTCATGTCAAGTGGAGCTTGAAGATAATACCACCTATTTGATCCAAGGAGTTGGATCCACTTCTTTTCAGTTGGATTCAGGAGATGTACTACATGTTGATGAAATTATGTTTGTTCTTGGTTTGAAGAAGAACCTCCTGTCTGTTTTAGTTCTAAAAGAAAAAGGATTCAGAGTAATCTTTATGGACAATAAAGCACTCTTGTGGCCTAAGAATACAAACTTGAACTTTGCATCTGTAATTGGAGTTAGAGGGAGGTCTCTACAAAGTTCCTGGAAATCTCATTCAAGCCATGATCCATGACACAGTCAGACCTTGTGAATTGTGGCATAGGATGCTTGTTCATTTTCATTTCAAAGCGCTACTTGGCTTGCAGAAGATGGTAAAAGGAATGCCCGTGTTTCAATATGAACATGATGGTATTTGTAGAGGTTGTGCTCTTGGTAAGAACACCAAGAAGAGCTTTCAAGTAGTACCAAAAGATCTAAATGGATCCTAGACTTGATACATTCCGATCTATGTGGTCCTATGTTAGCACCATCCTTGAGTGGTTATTTTTACTATGTGCTTTTCATAGATGACTTCTCTTGCAAGTCTTGGATCTTTTTCCAAAGGAAAAGAGTGAAACTTTCAACAAGTTTCAAGAGTTTAAAGCACTGGTTGAGAATCAGACTGGAAATCACATTCGTGCTTTGAGATCTGATAATGGAGGTGAGTTCGAGTTTCATGAATTTAATGACTTTTGCCGAGAGGTATGGATAAAATGATAGTTGATTGTACCTTACAACCCCCTCCAGAATGGGGTTGCTAAAAGAAAGAACAGAACACTCTGTGAGGATGTGAAAGCTATGATGTGTGATCGGGATCTTCCCACTTCCTTATGGACAGAAGCCTCTAGCACTGTTGTTTATATATAGAATAAAATTACTCATGCTATCTCAGGAGAAAAGAATCCTAGAGAAGTTTTCACTGGTGAAAAACCAGATGTTGGACACTTGAATATTTTTGGTTGTCCTATCTACATTCATGTGCCAAAAGAGAAGAGGACAAAGATGGAGCCATCGGGAAAGAAAGGCACATTTGTTGGATATAGAGAAATATCCAAATATTATAGGATCTATGTTCCAGGACAAAGGCACATTGAAGTTAGCAGAGATGTAACATTTCACAAAGAGGTTTCCTTCAAGTGCTCTAAAGAACTTCGTTGTGATTCAAATATGGAGGAGCATGAGACTCCCATGATGGAGGATCCAACTTATGATTCTCCACATTCAGATGTTGAGAGGGAGAAGCCAAAAGATTCCTTAGAGCCACTTGATCTTGAAGAGCCATTAGAACTGGTAGAAATATCTCTTGATGAACCTCCTGCTAAGAGGAGATTTGCCTGGTGTCAAGGCATTCTGCAAGAGGTAGAAAAACATGGAGCACCACCAGGCACATTCAAAGAGGGAAGGAGACTTGAAAGGTATTCAGGATATGTTTCTAAGATGAGTCACATTAGTGGTCCAGAAACCGCCACATATGTGGAAGCTTCTAAGCAGCAGGCATGGAAAGATTCCATGGTAGAAGAATACAAATCCATCATGCAAAATGATGTGTGGGAAGTGGTTCTAAACCGAAAGGGAAGTCTGTAGTAACTTCCAAGTGGCTTTATAAAATCAAATATGCAGCTGATGGCAGTATTGAAAAATATAAAGCAAGATTTGTGGTTCATGGTTTCTCAAAGAAAGAAGGGATAGATTATGATGAGACATTCTCTCCTGTGTCTAGGTACAACAATATTCGAGCCATCATTTCCCTTACCTTAGTTTTGTGGTGGAAAATTCACCAGATGGATGTGAAGACTTCCTTTCTCGAACAAGAAGTATACATGCAGCAACCTGAGGGGTTTTTAGTTCATGGGAAGGGGTCCCATGTATGCAAACTTAAGAAATCCTTGTATGGGCTTAAACAGGCCCCAAGGGCTTGGTATTCGAGGATTCACAACTATCTTCAAAGCTTGGGATTCTCCAAAAGTGAACTTGACCCCAACCTGTACTTCAAGGTTGTGAAGAACCAACCACTGATCTTGGTTCTCTATGTTGATGACTTGTTCCTTACTGGAGAGGAACAATAGATAGCTCGGTGCAAGAGGGGATCACTTTTGAGTTCAAAATGAAAGACTTAGGTCTTATGCACTATTTTCTTGGTCTAGAAGTTTGGAAAAGGAAAGATGAGATCTTTCTTTCACGAGGAAAGTGCACAGTTAATGTGTTGCACAGATTTTGTATGATGGACTGTAAGTTCATGTCTACACCAATGGTGTCTAATATGAAGAAACTACATGAGTCAGATGCTAGATCAAATCTAGTGGATCCTACCATGTATAGACAACTCATTGGTTCCTTGATGTATTTGATACATTCTAGACCAAACATATGTTATGTTGTGAGTATCTTGAGTCAGTTC
This sequence comes from Larix kaempferi, assembly GCA_027924585.1. Taxonomy (NCBI): domain Eukaryota; kingdom Viridiplantae; phylum Streptophyta; class Pinopsida; order Pinales; family Pinaceae; genus Larix; species Larix kaempferi. Next base: position 3,488,399 of record BSBM01000159.1, on the reverse strand, counting down.
ATGTCTAAGCCAATACATAGACATTGGGTTGATGCTAAGCATGTGCTTAGATACCTTAGAGGTACTATTGCTTATGGAATCAAATATGCTTCCAATGGTGGAGTGATGCTACTTGGATATGCTGAGTCTGACTGGGGTGGTAGTACTGTGGAACGAAATAGTACTTCTAGATAGTGTTTTAGCTTGGGATCAACTATGATCTCTTGGTCCAGCAAGAAGCAGGGCTCCATAGCCCAGAGTACTACAGAAGCAGAGTATATTGCAGCCAGTAATGCCTACCAAGAAGCTATGTGGCTTAGGAAGCTGCTTGCTAGGTTGTTCGATGAGAAGCTTGAGACTATTGTCATTCGCTCTAACAATCAGAGTTGCATTAAGCTCTCAGAAAACCCTATGTTTCATGACAAGTTGAAACACATTGAGATGAAATACCATCACATCATAGACATGGTCAAGAGAGGTGCCATAAGAGTTCAGTACATTGCTACCAATGAGTAAATAGAAGATATGTTGACTAAGCCTTTGTCCTTGATGAAGTATAGGTACTTCCAAGACAAGCTTGGCATGGCAGATAATGCCTCCCTCACTGAGAGGGAGTGTTAAAGTTACAACATCATGAGTCATTCTCCAAGTCAATCTTGTGCACCAAGATTGAGCCTCGTGTGCCGAGGTAGTGCCTTATAGGAGCCTGAGTTGCACTCAGGAAACTTGGAGTAGAATCTTGAGTTGGACTCAAGAATGACTAAGCCTTGTGTGTAAAGGTTAAAGCCTCATGTGTTGAGGTAAGTGCTTTGTATGTCAAAGTGATGGTGTTGTACAGTCTTGTTTTTCAAGACTAAGGTCGTGTGTGTCAAGACAGATCCTCATGTGTTGAGGTAATGCTTTGCTTGTCGAAGCATGAATGATGTGTGACATACTAGTAACCATGGTCTTAGAGATGGATAAGCTATTAAGTCTCCTCTAGAGACTAGCCACCTCTAGAGTGAATTACTTTAGCATATGAACACTTGGAGTGAGAGTAGAACAAGATGATCACATCATTGGAAAAATCTCCTTAGTAGATTTGATATAATAAATAATTAAGTTGGCACAAGTGGACCATGCATATAAGAAAAGAGATAAAGATAAGATGAGTTAAGATAAGAGAGAACTCAAATTTGTTGATTTCAATGATCAATGTGCTAAAAGAGTTAGCTATGTGTTAATAAGAAAGACTTTAGTTATCAAGTGTGCTAAAAGTGTAAACAAGAAAGAATTCAACAAAGAAAGTTAACTAAAGTGTTAACAAAGAAGATTTAGCTAACTAAGTGTTATGCATGATGACACTTGAGTTAAACTAAAAGACGACACTTGCATGTTGACACTTGAGTTAAACTAAAAGACGACACTTGAGTTGTGACACTTGAGTTACAACACTCGAGTTGTGACACTTGAGTTACAACACTTGAGTTAGACACTTGCATGACGACACTTGAGTTAGCCACCTAACTAAGTGATCTAGCATCCAGTTGAAGGACGAGTTAATCCTGAAGCCATAAGAGAAAGATAAAAGCCAAAGCATGAGAAGTATGGTACAATTGTTATGCAGGATTGATGAAACCAATGTTAGAGCGAATTCTCTCTTGAATGCAATTCACAAATTTTGTGCAAGTGACGAAATCAACAAATTGGTTTAGTGCAGAATATTATTTTAAGTTCTATTTTTCCATCTATCTCTCTTGCTATGTAATTGCATCAGGGGTGCTTGGTATTTCTCTATGATATTGCACCAGGGGTGCTTGATGTAATCTTCTCATTGTAAATGAAACAATCTCTGGTATCTATCAATATACTAAGGAAGATTTCGCTAGGGTTTTCTCCCTCAAGTTATAGAGGGTTTCCCAGGGTAAATTTTTGTGTCAAATGTGGTTGTTTATGCTTTTGATTATTCATTGTTTTCAAGTACTGTTGTAATTCTGCAATTAAGATTAAAAATCAACATCCTCTCCTCCCATGGTGTGCTCCATTACTTTGTCAAGCTCTGATGTATGATGAAAAGTCCCACCTGGATCCTAATGCCACTTGGGCATCTTTCATCCCAAATTTCCAAGGGATCCTACTATAATATACCCCTGGATAGGAATTTCTTCCCAAGAATCGCCTACTCAATAGGACACCAACTCTTAATCTCTCTCCAATACAACCCTTTAAAAGGACCTCGTGCATAAGCATTATCACAAGGAATAGCCCCACCAATATAACTGATCCTTGGTAAAGGAAACCCATCCTACTGCCAAGTAGATCCCCCATCATTTGCTCTCTAATCCTACAAAAAATAAAGGGGATCAATCATGAGGGTCCTTGGGACTCTCATCCACTCTAGAAGTGCACTAGGCCTTGCATCAACTGACTATGACTGTACTACTCTAATAATCTTGGTGCATGTTGAAATGTGTATCTCCTGCCAAAATGCATTGATGGTTGCACTGTCCTGATCAAGGTCACTATCCTTGATCAAACTACATGACCTAACGACCTCCTTTCTAACCCAAGATGATATCATCCCTAAAATGTTGACCCTACCATACAACTCCATTGAACCTGTGCTGAGAGGTGATGACACATCCTCCCTACACTGTCTTGAGACAAGGGAGGGATGCCATAATCCTGCTGGATAATCATACTCTGACTCGTGTGGATGACAAGTCAAAAACTCCCTCCTATGCCTCGTCACATCATACTCGAAATCCTTCTAGGAGAATCTCTCTATGATCTACTAACAGATCTTGAGGTGTCTATCTATAGGTGTCTCGTGTATAGTCCTCAAGATCTCAATCATAAGTGTATACTCTAAGACGAGGTATATTCTATCTCTGTAGTAGATGATGTCATCCACTACCCTGTACTAGTCATACTAGATGCACCCATCCATCAAATCACAAGCAAATAAATGATTGGAATATTCCACCAAAAGATGGGACTTCCAATCAGGAATAATCCTCGTGAGGCAATCCCATGTGTCCTGAGTTGCTTCCTACTATGACCATACATCCCACCAACTGACCACATGATAATCATCTGTAACATCTGCTCAACCATGCTCCTTGTCCTCATCCTGCTGATAGCCCATCTGAAAATCCATCTCTGAAGTATGTTCTGTCTCCCACCTATATCCTATGTGTATCGTGGTATCCTCTTGTGCGCTCACTCTACTAGTGTCATGTGAACCAGGATCCCACACATATGTAATATTCCCATCCCGAAAAACAAGGGATATGTCCATGTCACTATCGACTGGTCTCTAGAGTATGTGTCCAATCAATACATCTACAACTAAAACTGGAGCCATTAATGGCCCCTCCATAAGAGCTGTCTCATAACCTCCATACTGCCCAACATCTATAGAGTCAACCATCTCCGAGTCACACCTCTCCTCTCATGCTTGTAACTCTAAATGAGGATCCTCCCTTGCATGCTCAACCCATCCCGGAAAACAAGTGATGTGTCCATGTCACTATCAGCTCGTCTCTATAGTACGTGTCTAATCAACACATCTACAATTGCAACCAGAGCCATTAATGGACCCTCCACAAGAGTTGTCTCATAACCTCCATACTGCCCAACATGTATAGAGTCAACCATCTCCGAGTCACACCTCTCCTCTCGTGCTTGTAACTCTAAATGAGGATCCTCCCTTGCATGCTCAAATTCTACACATTCTTCCTTCCTTGATGCATGTTTTCTGTCCAACACTAATCCGATATGTGTTTCCCAATCAAAAGCCTCAAGGTTGGTCCTCTTGGATAACTTGATAATTTTTATGGTGATATCTTCTTCAGTCTTCGTATGCTCTTTGTTTGTATCTCCGATAGGTGACTCTTCTTCAATCTTGTAGCCATCTTGAAGTATCATGTGCTCCTCATTTGTAGATGCATGGAGTGATTCTTCTTCAGGGCCACCACAGTGACAGAATTTTGCTTTCCTCATGATCACGTGTATGTTGATTAGTGACTGTTGATTTTCCACACTCTAAACCAAACACTTCATAGAGACTTTTGGATACTTCATTTATAGATTCACCAAGTCTTTCCTTCTTGTTTTATGATGTAAATCGTCTTGATAGAGAATATTCAAACCACTGCAAGCTATGCTCTAAACTCTGTTGTGTCTTAACGAGGTACTTCATTAACTCCTCCCAAGTAGGCTTCTTTTCATCTATTAGCAAGGCAGGCAGGAATGTAGGTAACAATCTACCATATATAATTCTTTCCATTGATGTAACCTCTTCTACATTTGATGTTTCAAACTGCTTATAATATCATGTTCCTCTTGAGTTCCCAAAATTGGAAAGAAACATGCTTTGATGCCACTGTAATGTATCGACCAAGATTCTCACTGATTTCTGAGTTTATTGGTTAGTGGTTTGGTTCTTATATTTCGTCAACAATTCTTATGCAATCATTGTGTTACCCCTTTCCCGTTGGTATCAAGTCCGAGTTTGTTTGTTTAGGCGTTGCATTTCATTTATACATTAAAATGCATGATATCTTCCCCACACAATATGCCTTTATGAATTATAAAAATGAAATACAACTTGTAGACATTAACTGGGACATTAATGTACTCATAAACAATCAGTAAAGGAATCTGATATATTAATTAAAGGACTGATTTTACATGTTTGAGATTACTGTGTAGATAGAACTGAAAATGACACCCCTTATCACAAGGAATAAGATTGCCCTTTGTGTTGTAGCGAGCTGTTGTGTGCACTAGGACTCATAGAAAATGTCTTTTGTAGATGACCACCTTCTAAAATGCATCCAAACTTCTTGTAACAACTTCCCTTATGCCAAAAATGGTGATGGACAACCACAATAGGATAATAACAAAGGGATGAGCTCTCAGTAGTAGCAAATAACATCCTGTAGGTGTTCAACAAAGGTACAAGTCCATTCCAGCAGTTTTGAGCTTGAATCTTGGTTCCACGAAGTGTTTATCCCCTAGCAGTGGTGTGACCCCACTCTATCAAGTTGTAGTTGTTCCCTTCTATGGAGAGAACCCTTCTCAAGTGTGGACAGTCAATAGACAGACAATTCGTCCTCTTTAAATTATTGTCAACCCAACTATGAGTACCCCCTTTCCCCCTTCCTTCACCTACAAAAACTCCAAGAACAAGTGCACTGGTTGTTTGCCAATAGTGTTGAAGATGACTTCACAAGGGTTAAATTGTGACAACAATAAACCACAATATTTAGTCCTCCAATACTCACGATTTATCTATGGTAAATCTGGAATGTTTGCAACAATTATTGCTCTCGCAAAAAATGCACCGAACAACAGGAAGAAAGCCATGAATTAGGAGTGAATACCTTGTAGCGGATGGCTGGAAATAAAGAGAGTTGAGTACATATACAAGGGGTCACCCTCATCCATAATCAACTCACCTTTCAACAATGAAAATGCACCAGACATAAGCTTATTCCAAGCCCCATGATTTGGTGATCATATCACTTAGTGCACCCTCCTCCACAATGAAAACAAAGGTACAAATGCTTCCAGTGGTGCGCCCTCCCTCACTGGTGACTAGAAGACAAATGGTGCGCCCTCCTCTAAATCTGTGAATGAAGTGAGGCGCCCTCTTACCAAGACATTGATAAAAACCCTTGCTTTCTCAGATATGAAATAGATGCTTATAGAAATATTAACAACAATAAATGCAATGAGTGAATCTAGTTGATTTCTCCTCAAATCCACTAAAGTGGATCTCTCACCATCGAAGCTGGAAATCTCCAAAGGTTTTCAAAAACACTAGCCAAAAAGCTCACCCTCTTCGAAAGTGTTTTCTCAATATCAAATCCAATAATAAGCTTTTGGTATTCAATTTCACTTATACAACTTATTTATCCATCAAAATAATAAAAAACATTTTTATTATGCTTTATACTTATTCACGTCACTTTAATAAAGTATTTAGCTTTATAATATTGAAGTGACCCCTCCTTATTTCCCCTTTTCTAATAATGACTTAATATCACTTCTAATAATATGACTTAATATCATTAAATAATCCCCCTTATTTCTTCGACTTTTAACCCATGGGGATCAACTGGGCTATTTCGTCGATCTCCTAATCTGTCACGCGGAAAGGGACATTACGTCCAAGTCCACTAGTATGAGTGGAAGCATGGTTAGATACCTCAAAATGGGATGTCGTTATTCAATATTAACTAGGACTTTCGTTGCATTTGTGTAGGTTTGAGGTGCAAATAAGCACTACCCTCTCGATGTGAAGACTTTGTATAGAAGAAGACTAAACCCTTTACATTTTCCACTTTATCCAACTTACCATTGCCAAAAAGTAATCTTTGCCAAAATTACAACTTCAAATTGATGAAATTGTTGTTTTCAATATAAAAATGGATTCAACCCACTCAAATACTCCTACCTGCTATTGGATTATGCAATGTTGACCTCTGATATTTGCAATACATCGTGTCGATCGATAAACTCTATTATGATCAAAGAACATAATGGGTCGTGATCACTTGAACCATTCTATCTATCCAAAACAATTATTGTCAGAGTGTAGGCAAGAAATACCGATTTCCCTTCCAATTATTTTCAACAGCCAGAAAAGCGCCAATTCATAGCGTATTTACACTACAACCTTTGTATGATGCCCATACTTGTGCTAGCTTCAACTAAGTGGTCGTATTGGGATGACATTCTTAGTTGAATTTCATCCTACTTTGAATAATAATAATAATAGTAGTAGTAGTAGTTTGGCTTTGTCATCCAACACATTTCACCACAAACATTATGTATCATTCAAAGAATGTATATCTCAATGTATACACTCTTAAATGTGTAGTGCTTTCACATTATAACAATGTCGTAATGTTGTTGCTTTTCTTCTATTGCTAATACTAATATTGCAATGTTGCTCTTGTTCTTGTTGTTTTTCTTCTATGGCTAATGAGGTATCTCCCTAAGTATTGGCAGTTGGGACTATCATAATTCGAGCACTTCTTCAAGGCCAAGAAACACTTAGTTAACTGTTTCATGTACTTTACTAAGCCCCGAATGATGTATATCTCAGTGTATACAATTTTTTTTTTGGAACAAAACATTGCTCATATTTTTTTGGCTTAAAAATTTAGAGTTAATGGATTATCACTCATGAATTCCTATGGATTATCACTCATAGATATGTCAATATTAGGATTTCTATGGATTATCACTTATGGATATGCATGTTAGGATTCTCATGAATTATCACCCATGGATATGCCAATGTTAGGTTTTGAGATGCCAAAGACACCCTCCCTTTAATAAGAAAACTTAGATTAATGATAAAAAACTCCCAACAATTTACCACTTGACCACAAATCAGGCCCCTAATATATACTTTCAGTACTTAGTACTTAGTGATTGTTATTCGCTGCATCCCAGTGCCCTGCCGAGTGTCTAGATTAATATCCAACACGAGCGCTCGATAAACATATCCAGCTGTGGCTAAATAGTTCCCGCTTCCTTCATCTCTCTTCATCCCGACGCTTCAACCTCCTCCTGGTATACAGCCTACAGGTGTCGAACTACGCTCGTTCCGGTCCTCCGGGTGGTGGCTGCCGATACGAAGAAAGTTTCAAGCAAGTAGGTGAGTGACATATATTGAGAGAGAATACCCCTTCGATTTCACTGTTTGGCAATCGGTTCATTTTCCCGAGGGCGGAACGTTTTTTCAGCATAGAAATCTTGGAATTTATCTTCTTAAATCGTGACCCGTCTTTTCCCAGACCGTGTTCCCACACCATCCGATCCCATATGTATGGTTGCTTTTATTTTCTTAAATTCCATTTCATACTGTGATTCTTCTTCGATTGTTGAGAGAGGGTTTTTTCAGGTACACCTTTTTTTAGGGTTTCGTGTTGAGGAGTGTGAGAGAGACAATGTCGTCTCCAAATTCCAATCCCAATTCGAGTTTGAGGAAGCCCGTGTTTACCAAGATTGATCAGCTTCGACCCGGAACTTCTGGCCACAATTTGATAGTGAAGGTAACAAGTGCCAAGATTGTTCTTCAGAAAGGGCGTCCTGACAGCCAAGTCCGTCAAATGCGAATCGCTGAATGTTTAATTGGTGATGAAACGGGCATCGTTATTTTCACGGCTAGAAACGAGCAAGGTACCCTCTTTGCCTACCTCTGACTTTTGCGTTTCATGAATTCTTCTTATTTTCACCCAACATTTGTTGTCATTTATCTGCCTTTTATAAGGGTTAAATTGCACCCTTTTATATAAAAAGGAGACAGAGATACTTGTTGGGTTAGAGCCCTGGATTACAAGGATTCATATGAATCATAGTGTGTGTAATTAAAATGACAAAAAAATAGCTTACTATTAGTCTTTTACACATTGCTACATATTTTGTCAACCATTCCAGGGAGAGTAATCATGGCATTGCTTACAAGGGTTTCTGCCATAATATTTGAATATTTTTCCGAGAACATTTTTCCAAGAACAGCCTTGTGAAAAAGAAAACCCTTCCTATTACCCCTGTGATTCATGGATGGTGAATGTCGTAAATGGGGAAACCGTGATTAATGCACAGTAAACGGAGTAAACTGTTTATCCTGATAATTCCTGGTAATCCATCCTTCCGTGGGTCTATAGCTCGGTAAACTGGGCCATCCTTCCGCCGTAGGTCCATAACTCGGTAAACGGGGCCATCCTTATGTGGTTCCATAACTCTGGATGGCCCCATAACTCTGGTAAATGTGGTAAACTGTTAGTCCTTCCCGATAAACCATCCATCCTTATGTGGGCCCTGATTATAGAGCCTAGCCTAACCGCAATGAGACAAGAGAACCAAACACGCCCAACCAACCCTAATGAGATCAAGAGAAACAAACACGGCCTCTAGTCAAACATGTGGCCTCCCTAGAGATATCACGGCCTCTACTCAAACCTTTGGCCTCCCTAGAGATATCACGGCCTCTACTCAAACCTTTGGCCTCCTTAGAGATATCACCTAGCCGATGACCGCTTGAGAGTTAACCCTCGGGGATGATGAAATTTGTATATACTAGAGTTAAGGAGATTAGCTGTCAGTCACTTCCCCAACTGGATAGCACTATATGATAAGTAAAAAAAGGAAAATGCATGCAACTTGTTTTTTCGATACAGATATTTATACAGAGTCACACATACAGCAATGCGACTCAACACTCCAAAGCAACCTCCAATTCAAAGGGAAAATTAATAGTTAGCTACATGTTTTATCTTGTCTCCCTCGTTCCACCAAGCATCTAAGTTTTTATTTCCGTGTTCAAATGTTGAGATAAGGTTCTTCGTTTTTCACGAACCCACAACCAGCATGTGGATTATACCCATAATTCTTTTCGCCCACCGCATTTTTATGGCTAACATGTCTATACACTTTGATGGCGTGTTCTTGAATTTTATTGACCTAGTTTTCAATCCTACATAACAACTGCAAGTTATGATCATTTGGTTAAATGTCTCCTTGTGATATTAGATGTCTCCTTGTTGTGCTGAGAAGGATCTAATTCAAATTCTTTTGAGGTGTAGACCTTTTTAATGGTGTAAAAATTTGAAGAAAAGTTTGCATCTCGATAGGATTTGGTCCCTGTAAGCATCAAGTAGGCACCAAGCTTGCACCTCGATAAGATTTGGACCTTTGGTCCCTGTAAGCACCAAGTAAGCACCAAGAAGGATCAAATTCCTTTGAGATGGAAATCTTTTTAATGGTACACAAAATTTGTGGAAAAGTTTTTACCTCTAGGATTTGATAGATCCAGAGTTAAAATAGATTTAAACTGATACCTTTCATTGTTGTCCAAGGATTTGATTGCTTGTAGTGCGTGATAATGGGTTTAGACTGATCCAGGTTTAAAATGAATTTAGACTTTTACCATTCATTGTGGTCCACATTTGGGGTTTTTAAAATTTTTCTACCACCCAATGCATGATGCCCGTCGTCAAAAATTGACTAAAAGTTACTGGGCTCTAATATTTCTAGAACTTGCCTTTCTGGTCTTCCCATAAACATTTATGGGTAGTTATGTTTCGCTCTACTATAAATTTTAGAAATATGATGAAGTCGAAGTATTGACTCGCACAGATTCATTTGCAGCATTCTCTATTTTGTGTTTGTGAGAGTCCCGGGTTTTTTATTGCGACAAAGTTTATGGCATATTTATATGCAATTGCTGTGAAGTGTGTGTCCTTGTTTTATTGACTGAATATTAGGCAAAATGTTAAAAGCCGGGCAAAGTATCATGTTGAAAGAGAGCTTATTAGATTTTTAATGCAGATATGTTTGTTTATCATATTTTTTTGCTGACCATTTGAAATACTTTTTCTACTATTGATTGTACATTGTCTAGTTTGTGTTTCTGACATTGTTGTATTGTTTGGTTTAGTGTTTTTATTCTCATTTGATAGTTTTTGCGTGTTTTGACAGTGGATCTAATGAAGGAAGGGTCTACAGTTATCTTGCGCAATGCCAAGATTGACATGTTTAAAGGTTCAATGCGACTTGCTGTTGATAAATGGGGTAGGATTGAGGTGACTGAGCCTGCAGAATTCGTGGTGAAGGAGGAGAATAATCTCTCTCTTGTGGAGTATGAGTTGGTCAATGTTCAAGAAGACTAAAACTTGTAATTCTGCATAGCGAGGGGTGCAATTTAACCCTTGCATTTTCTGATTAAGGGTTCGCTTAGTAGGCAAATGGTAAACATGGAATGGACAGTAAGTGATAATCATACTGGTAATGGGTGGCAGTTTCAGCTTATTCTGGATTGATCACAAATTTCCTTTAATAGAAACATTAAAATATAGTAGAATCTTGGGAAAAACATGCCTGCGCTTGCTATCTCAAGATTCTCATAAGAACACCGATTTGCTTTCAGTGAAGGTTAGTTAGGTTGGGTTCGGGACAGCCTGTTTTCTCCCGTAGTATAGAGGAGACGCATCTTATATGCCATACTTCAACGTACTGATGGTAAAAGTTAAGTTGTCCAGCTCGTTTTTAAGGTGTCAGTTTAGTCTTTAGATTTAATGGTACGGAATGCTGGTGTTACAGTATAGTAATCGGTATAAACTCAAAACTGGCTGTATATAACCAATTTTCGTTTACTTAATTCTGAAGCTTGGGTTTACATCCAGTTTTTGGATCATTTGTGAGCAGAGATGGTATGCAATGCTATGTACATGTTTATATTTAGGTTTATATTTAGTATTTTTAATTGATTTGTTGATATTGCCCTTTGAGTTGTATTTGATATATTTTTAAAAAATTCAAGTAAAATCTTTTATTACAAAGCATTTAAAATAAAATAATGGTATAGTACGTGATAAGCTTCCATTTGGGGAAAAATGGTTATGGAATTCTTGTTTCCTATGAATGCCTTTTCTCAATTAATGTTTTGCAGAGTTTCTTATTTCAAAGAAATATCGAACAATCCGTAGACGCTATTTTGCAAGTTTAAATAGTAAGTTTTTTCTTTTAAGAAAGAAACAGTTAGAATCCGTAGACACATCTAAATTGAGAGTAGAAATTTACATTTCTATTGCCACCTAGATGTCGAATCTGGATTATAATATGGTAGCTTCACTTCTTTGTACACATAATTTTACAAGGACTAGATTCCATAGTTTCTCATGTTTGTCCAATGCATTATAAATTACCCTTGGGTATAAAAGCATATTTCCATGGCCTCCCTACATCCTTAATCCAAATTTGAAATTTGGAAAACTCGCACTGAGCTCTTAACCATTGTATACCTATCGCTGCATGCTGCTCTACCCTTGAACACGGAAGGAGCTTTACTTGAATAAGCAGCATAAGGTGACATGGTAATGTGGCACAAGGGGCTTTTAGGTGATAGGCTTAGGATGTTGTCAACAACTAAGTAGATAAAAGAGATGATTGTGTTTAGCTGATGACTTGATTATATTTAAAAGTGGAATTACTCACCCGTGGGGTCATTAAACACCTTTACGTTGATGCATTTTCCTGTTACCATGTCACGTGTTTTGAAGTCTTAATCGGAATATTTGATTTGTTATTGCAAAATCTCTGTTTGTAGTGGAGGTAGGCGGTCCGCATGATCCAAGAAGCGCTTCACCTGCAAAGAATCAAAGAGCACCATTTAGTATGTAACGAAATAATCATAAGACTCTTGTCTGCCAAAACTGAAATGGCAGCGCCTAAAGACAGGAATCAGTCATGAAAAGCAAACCACAGCATAATCAGTTATGAGAAAGAAACGGATAGTAGAGGGATGCGATGGGCATAATAAAGACATCCTTTTCAAGGAGCAAGCACCAGGTAATGGGCTGCTTTGAACATAGTAGAAGCATTGTTTCCCCTTTTACAAGATAGGATATAAAAAAAATAGAAAAAGAAAGCAGGCCTTCCATAGACCAATGAGTTTGCCTGTCTGTGAGTCGATAAACACATGGCATTGAAAGCTGGCACTGAAATTGACAAGAATTAGCCACTGGAACTAGTTGGATCAGATATATTTATAAGGTGTGTGCATTCCTTTTACACTATATTCTACTTTTTAACTAGAGAAACGTTTAAAAAATCGTCGACTTAGAATAAGTAGCACAATATTCTATTTTTAAGTATCGGCGACTTAGAATAAGTAGCACAATATTCTATTTTTAAATAGATAAATGGTTAAAATACATGGCGACATAGAGTCAAAGTTACGATTCACGAAGAACAGAAAGGTAATAAATTATCTACTCGTAGCATTCAGCGTCACAAGTGTTGAAGTCTGAACTTGAAATGATTATCTTCCAATGTCCAATAGCTCCAATTGTCAATGGCTTCCTAGATTAAACGCTTACTTCTTAGTTACTATCCCAAGCCTAATCAGCAGGGTCAGCGGATGTGAAAAGAATTTTTGTTTGCTAATGGGGGCGAAGGGGTAATAATGGACCCCCATGATATCCAAAGCCTAAGCAGACAGCGGATCTGAAACGAATTTTTGTTTGCTAATGGACCCATGGTTGGATGCATTTAGGGTTTTAGGGTTTTCAGTTTCACTATAATGGGATGGAATAGCTAAATTGGATTTTTTTAAGGCTATCATTATCAAATATGTTTACAAATGGATTAAACCCCCTCAAATACCTCTATTACACTTCAAATATATCTAATATATCTAGGGTTTTAGGGTTTATAGTGAAAATTCCTCTATTACACTTCAAATATCTCTAGGGTTTTAGGGTTTTCAGTTTCACTATAATGGGATGGAATAGCTAAATTGGATTTTTTAAGGTTATCATTATCAAATATGGTTACAAATGGATTTAACCCCCTGAAATATCCCCATTACACTTCAAATATCTCTATTAGACCAAATATCTCTATTACACCTGGATTGTGTTATGTTAACAACTAATATATACAATTCTAATAACTCTGTATTTTTACCGGATTTCAAACAAAGATGATCGAAAAATGTTCCAATTGTATCATGTTCCGATAGCAATGCAATTTTGACTGGATTCAAAGTCAACAAATTGTTGAAAACTTTTCAAAATAGTCAAGATCTGACCATGCTGAATGGGATCTGTCTCTATGTTGGGATCCATTTCGGGGAAAAGGGGAAATAGTTCCATAACAGATCTTACTTGAATCTTGTTGGATAGTGATTTGATCTGTGGCCATCTGCAATTGATGGACCGGTAAATGTAGTGCGGACGCTAGAGGTCATTTAGAGCTTTGATGTAAGTGTATCTCGACATGTTTGGATTTGATCTGTAGACTTGTGGGTCCAATACCTGTCCCCAACACATCCATAACATAGTGTGTTTTGTACTTTGTTTAAATATGTATTGCACTTAGTGTATTTTGTAATATTCACCCATACGCTATTTACATGAAAACTTTGCATGTTCACTCTCACTTGTTAATTGTTATACACACAAACGAAAAAACATGAATAAGGTGCAAAGGGAGGTGACCCACAACTGTTGGGGAAGGTGACTGAAAACAAGGAGGCTGATGTGCCAGCCTCAATACCACCTTCTACACAGTGAACACGCACAAATGACCGTTCATCTCGGGCCACAAGCTTTCTATTAGACGACAAGCCAATACCTTTACCTGTAAAAGAGTTGGAGAGAATGAGTAGTTAAAGTTGGAGAGAATTAGTAGCTACTTGCTAGATTAATCACATTGTAAATGAGTTATGATGATGAGATAGTTAATGTAATTTTGTATTTATTAATCATTGTAGATAAGTTATGATGATGAGATACATTTATTATATAGTAATGTAATTTTGTATTTATTAATTTTGAAATGAAAATTCTCAGGTTTTAGTTTTGGATGTTTGATATATCATTGACAATTCTCAGGTTTTAGTTTTGGATGTTTGATATATCATTTGACGTTTTAGACATTTTTTTTCATTTAATGATAATGTGGATATTTTTTATTTATATTTAAAAAGGGAAAAATGTTCGTTTTAATTTTTAATTGTTTCAGCAGTTTGCTATGATGTCCCCAATGCCGAAACCTTTAGTGATCATGTTTATTATACTGCTACTGAATGCTTATCCTTGCCTACACCAAAGGAGTGAAGGAAATTGACCCCGTTTCCCCTCTGAATGATAACTGCACCCGTTTTCCTCTCTGAATAATAACTGCAGGTAAATTGTTATCATATTATCTCTCCTTGTATCTTTCGTTGCGATCTACAAGTCTACTCGTAATATGAAATTCCAACTTTGACTCTTATATTTTGTCGAACCTGCCTTTCTGGTCTTACAAACATTTAAAGGTAGTTATTTTTCGCTTTACTAGAAATATTAGAAAAAGGTTGAACTACAAAAAGATAACGACTCAACTCGGTTTACAGCTTTATTTCCAGCATTGTCTATTTTGTGTTCGTGAGACTGTCAGGTTATTTATTGGGACAAAGTCTCGGGCATACTTTGTATACATTTTGCAGTCATGTGTCCTTGTTTTATAGATTGAATGTTAGTGTGTCCTTGTGTTATAGATTGAATGTTAGGGCAAAAGTTAAAGCTGGAAAAGTATCACATTCAAAGAGAGCGTATTCCATTTTTGATGCAAATGGGTTTGCTTATCATATTTGTCAGGTTATTATTGCGACAAAGGCTGGGGCATACTTTGTATACATTTTGCAGTCATGTGTCCTTGTTTTATAGATTGAATGTTGGTGTGTCCTTGTGTTATAGATTGAATGTTGGGGCAAAAGTTAAAGCTGGAAAAGTATCACATTCAAAGAGAGCGTATTCCATTTTTGATGCAAATGGGTTTGCTTATCATATTTGTTTGAACCTTTTATCGACATTCATTTTTCTTTAAAGCATTGACAGTGTTTCTGGGTTTGCTTGTCGTATTTGTTTGAACCTTTTATCGACATTCATTTTTCTTTTAAAGCATTGACAGTGTTTCTGTTTTCATTTGTTAGTTTTTGCATATCTAGTCTTTTGAAGGAAATGGTTTATAGTCATCTTTTGCATGAATAGGATTGACATTTTTAAAGGTTCAATGCGACTTGCTGATAGAAATGGGGTAGGATTGACGTGACAGAGCCTGCAGAATAAACTTATATCTGCATAGTGAGGGGTACACAAATGTATCCGTTGCATTTTTAGATAAAAAACGCTCTCAGTAGGAAAATGCAAAACAGGGAATGGATAGTAAATGATAATCATACTGGGAATGGTTGCAGTTTCACTTTATTCTAGATTTTTGCACAAATTACCCTTCATAACAAAATTAAAATAGCAAGAATCTTGGGAGCGACATGCCTGGGCTTGATATCTTAAAATTATCATAAGAACACTGATCACCTTTGGGAATGATTTCAGACTTGCTTTCAATGAATACTAAGGTTTGGTTGGGGACAGCAGCCTGTTTTCTCCTGTGATGCACAGTAGATGTTCAACATGCTTATGGTAATTGGTAGGTTATCCATTGTTTTCTTAGGGTGTCAGCGTAATCTTTGCCTAGATTTAATGGTGAGGTTTCATGTTACTACCCAGTACACTGATAGGTATAAACTTAAAAACACTCGTAATATGAAACTTTGGTCTACATTAGTTTCTGGATCTTTTGTGAGCAGAGATGTTATGCAATGTTATGTATGCCTTTATATTTAGCATTTAATTGGTTGGGTGATATTGCCTTTCCGGATGATGTTTTGGAATGATCTCAAAATTGCATTTTTAATTTGGTTGGGTGATATAGCCTTCCCGGATCAAGTTTTGGAATGATTTCAAACATGCTTTCAATGTGGATCGACTATGTTAAGTGAGAGATTTCGACTAGTCAATTGACGTCAACCAGATTGTGGGTGACTTGCATGATTTCTACTAGTCAATTGATGTTGACCAGGTTGTCTCGTCTAGCGTGTGAATCGTGTCAACTAGGTGAAGAAAGACTAGGAATGCGAGTCTAACTTCTTCGGCACTGCCTTCGGTGATCAAAGTTCATTGAATCAATCGTGTTTTTATCGCATCAATTATGCACTCAGATGATTTACGGATCAATTTCACAATCTGTGAAATCATGAAAATTATGTTCTTGTGCTCTACAATTTGTTAACGGTGTATCTAAAAACCACATGCCCTTGGATCTATTATTACTATTAGAACACTTGTGATTTCTACCTTGGTATTAGAGCGTTTGGAGGTTGACGCATCACATGAAAACTTTAGATGGTATATTTGCTTTGAATACGTCAAATATGTAGAAAGGATTGACTTCTTTGGACTTGCAAGTTTGTTGAATCAAGGTTTGCAGAAATGATATGGGTTTGAAGTACAAGGTTGCTCGACGGGAACTCTGGCATGTGGGCACAATGCATGGAGACGTTGCCAAAGAGCAAAGAATTATGTTAGGCCAAAAAGATTGTTCATTGAAGATGAAGATGAAAAGTTCGTGGTAAATAGGAAGGATATAGTGATAGGCGATATGGCGCCCTATATATCAAGGGAGATTTAGTTTCATGCCAATGGAATCCATTGCTTGAATGAAGTTTGGAAGAAGATGAACATACATTGTTTGACAAAGTTGACGAAAGTCATGTTATGCAATTTGAGGAAGAGTTGATATCTTTGGAACCTCTCTCTTTCAATATGATTGAGGAATATTTAGCTCGTATTAAGGAGTTGTAGTTGAAGTTGGGTGAATGTAGAAAGGAATTCCCAAAGAAGGAAGGGCAACTGATGGAATTGATTCTAATGAATTTGAAAACGTTGTATTATGTGCCACAGTTTGAGCAAATTGGCCTCAAGAAAAGAAGACAATAAGGATTACACCTCCGATTCCTTTTTCTCTTTGTTGATTAGGACACATAAAAATTGTGTGTTGAAGGAAATATTAGGAATAAGTAGTATGCATGTTTCATTAAGGGAAAAAGCCAGCAAAATTATAGAGAAAGAGGTTGATATGGCAATCAAGAAAGAAGCCATGGCATAGACCATGAATCATAAGGGTTGTCAAGATCGGATTGGTGATGGAAAGCATGGAGATGACAATTGGCAATTAACCATTAAGGTTGAGAACAAGCAGACTTTTTGATATTGTGGTAAACTAGGGCATATTAGGAAGAATTATAGACAAAGAGGTTGATATGGCAATCAAGAAAGAAGCCATGGTATAGACCATGGATCATAAGGGTTGTCAAGATCGGATTGGCGATGGAAAGCATGGAGATGACAATTGGCAATTAACCATTAAGGTTGAGAACGCGCAGACTTTTTGATATTGTGGTAAACTAGGGCATATTAGGAAGATTGGTGGAAGAAGCCCAACAACTTTGAGGACAAGGTTAAGAGGCTTGAAGGTGATCATCGATAACATTCAAGTAGGTAAGCGTGATAACTTTATCTTTCTATTTAGTTCTTCTCAAGCATTAGTTGTTGATACTTCTCAAAGGCAATGGATTGTAGACTCTAGCTTACCACATCACATGACTAAAGATGGTTCTCTTTTTTCTTGCTAGAGTAAAAGAATATATTATCTTTATTGCAAGTTTTCTTTCACTTCCCATTGTTGGTAGTGGTAGGGTTGATTGTGGAAATGATGTGATCATTGATGTTTACAATGTACATGATTTGTGTGCCAATATATTATTTGTACCACTTACCCACATTGCCAAGAAAAATGTTTTTTTGTTAAAAGTTTGTTGTGAAAGATATTAATAATTATTTTAAGGTTGTTGTTGAGGGTATTCTTGACCCCAAGGACAGGATGTATAAATTCTATGGTTTTAATAGTGCAAAGAAGAAAAAGAAGTAGCCATTTGTACTTATAGCAAGGACTAATGATATAAGAAGAGTTTGTCATGAAACACTAAGACACAATAACTCAAGAGTATGAAGTTGATAGTTAGGTTGAATATGGTTTATGGACTCCCTAGAGTGGTTCCTCCTCAAGGTGTATGCGAGTTCCTCAAGAGTATGAAGTTGATAGTTAGGTTGAATATGGTTTATGGACTCCCTAAAGTGGTTCCTCCTTAAGGTGTATGTGAGGGTTGGGTTTTTGATAAATATCAACAATTAAATTTTGAGAAACGGAAGCATTAGAGGACAAAGACACAATTGGATCTTGTGCACAACGATCTCTGTACAATCAGCCATCCCTTTTTAGCAAGTGCAAAAGGTATGTTCTCACCTTTATAAATGATATTTCAAGGCTATTGGTGTTTATTTTTCAAGGATAAAAGACACGGTTTTTGAATCTAAAGTGATGAGGGCATTGGCTGAAAAACAATGTGGTTGAATTGTGAAATGTTTAAGGTCTAATAATGAAGGAGAATATGTGAGTAGTGTCTTTGTAGGATACTCAGTGTCACATAATGGTATCTCATGGCAAAGAATTGTACTATACACTCCATAGTGGAATGGTGTTGCTAAGAGAACAAAACTTTGATCGAGATGGGTAGGTGTTTACTTCAAGTAAAGGGAGTATTGACCATTTTTTTGGTCATGGTTGTTGCTCACTCAAATTTCATCCTTAACATGGTTCCAACCAAAGAAATGTGGGATGTTACTTCTCTGGAGAAATGGAGTGGAAGGAAACCCTCAATTAGACACTCGAAACCTTTAGATAGATTACAAGTGGAAGAAGTTGGACCCCAAGAGTCAATGTTTCATCGTGGTTAGTGACTTTGAAGAGTTGAAAGTGTATTTACTATACGATTCAATTAAACAGAAGGTGTTGTGTTGATGGAATGTTGTCTTTGATGAGTAGACTTTAGGTGTTGCTTTAATATTTTGGTATTTTAATTATTAATTCAGTGGAAATACTATGATATTCTAATAAACTGGCCCAACTTCTTGTTGAATATCTATTGCTGAATTGACTATGGGTCAAATTGCTAACATTGAATCTACTAATAAGGCTTGTTCATGATGAATTAGTTGTATGGACACCACTTGTTTTAGAGATTCATTATCTCCAATAGTTAACAAAGACCATTGAGGCTATTGAATGTGATGTGGGAGATGTGACTAAGTTTTGGAAGACTTGTAGACAAGCAAAAACATGTTAATGTTGCACTCATGGCATGTGTGCTAGAAACATGTCTAGATGCACATCATAGGCTTAAATGGGAAATTGTTATGACTAAAGAATCTATCCCCTCATGAAAAATAAGACTTGGGAATTGGTTCCCTATCCATAAAACAAGAATTTGGAAAATCCACATGTCTGCATGAGACCAAGTTTACATAGGATTGTGTTGTTGAAGGACACAAGGCTTGACTAGTATTGGCTGCACAAAGACAGTTGCCCTTCGTAATTAAGATGAATTATATTACTACTAATTTTGGTGTGGAAGTACACCAAATGGACCTAGTTTGTATAAGACAAAAACCTTTTGTGCAAGATGAAAAAATCTTTGTATGGCTTGAAACAAGCGTTTAGGGCATATGAGAAGATTGATAGCTTCATTTTTCAACTAGTCTTCAAGCACCATGAATTAGAACATAATGTTTATGTACTACATGTGAATGATGTAATTATCTTAATTGTGCTTCATGCCAATGATTTGATCATTATTGGAAATGCTAATGACTCAATTTTTGGTTTGAAGTTAAAATTGAAGGATACATTTGAAAGCACCATGAATTAGAACATAATGTTTATGTACTACATGTGAATGATGTAATTATCTTAATTGTGCTTCATGCCAATGATTTGATCATTATTGGAAATGCTAATGACTCAATTTTTGGTCTGACGTTAAAATTGAAGGATACATTTGAAATCACCAAGTTAGG
Organism: Larix kaempferi; assembly: GCA_027924585.1. NCBI lineage: Eukaryota > Viridiplantae > Streptophyta > Pinopsida > Pinales > Pinaceae > Larix > Larix kaempferi. The sequence continues at coordinate 3,468,117 of BSBM01000159.1, read as the reverse complement.
TTTGTTGCATGTCTTTCTTGGCATCCAAGTTATGCAATTGGAAGGTGTTATCTTCATTTTCTTTGGATCATTTCTACTTCGTTTCGGTGTGGAGTTAGGTTGGCTAAGGATTGTGATTCTTTGAAAATCGATGTTTATTGAGTACAAACAACTTGTTGGTAGTCTTATCTATCTGCTGTAGACTTGATATTGTCTTTGTTGTTAGTCTAGTCTTGAGGTTCGTGCAAGATCCAAAGGAGAGCCATGTGAACAATAAAAAGATAATTGATCTATATCAAAGGTACATATTATCTTGGGATTAAGTATTTTAGCAGTGTTTCAAATTAGGTGGTTAGATATACAAACTCCGATTAAGCTAAAAGTCTACGAGTAGATATGTATTCCATCTAAGATCTAGTCTAATTGTGTGGTTGTGTAAAATACAACATTGGTGTTTCCTTGTTGACAATTAACATTGAATATAGAGAAACAATGAGTAATAGAATTGAGAGGCTATTTGGATTCACAATTTGATCGAAGAGCTTAGGTTTCCTCAAAGGGGATCAATTATAGCATATTGTGACAATCATAATGCAATACAAGTGACTTTCATGTTGCTGACAACAAGATGAAGCATCTTGAGCATCATGCACCTTACCTTAGGAAATTGGTACATGAGAATGTGGTAACTTTTGTTTATTGTAGGATAGATCATAAAATTGTTGATATTTTTATCAAGGCATTAACAAAGCAAGGTTTGTTAAATTTCGATCTATGCTTGAGCTTCAAGGACATGTGATTTTAGAAGAGGGGGGTGGGGGCGGGGGGGGTGCACTGTGAGTAGGGGGTGTTGAAGTATGCCACCTATAGATCTTCCTTGTGGATTTTCAATTTCTCTAGGCATGCTTATTTATCAGCTTTTGGATGTGGATGATCATTTCTTACATGTTTGTAAGCATCTCCTATAAGCCACAATTTTCTAGAGATTTTATCAAGGCATTAACAAAGCAAGGTTTGTTAAATTTCAATCTATGCTTGAGCTTGAAGGACATGTGATTTCAGAAGAGGGGGGTGTGGGGGAGGGGTGCGCTGTGAATAGGGGGTGTTGAAGTATGCCACCTATAGATCTTCCTTGTGGATTTTCAATTTCTCTAGGCATGCTTATTTATCATCTTTTGGATGTGGATGATCATTTCTACATGTTTGTAAGCATCTCCTATAGGCCACAATTTTCTAGAGATTGTGTGTGTTTGCAAATAGGCCATTTGCTTCTCTTAGACTAGTGTGCAATGGCCATGGGTGTCCGAGCATCTTTCATTTATTAAACTTTGCTTTGGTTTGGTATTGTACATTTCAAATACTTCCAAGACATCAAATTGAAGTCTCATTCCCCATTTGTAAATTAATTTCATTTATAGGACAAGGTTACCTTGAACCTTGGTATCTAGGCATCCTGTCATTCATTAAAATGATAATAAATGTTGTGCCTATCTTTACCAAGCATACAAAACAAACACAAAGTTTGATTCCTCGAGAGGAGGCGATGTTTTGCACTTGTACTCAATTTGATGAGAGGGACAACATTTTTGTGATGTTCATGCAAATGCGACCATCATCTAGGGGCTCTAAGAATGATTTTATCATTAAAAGAGAGAAATAAGTTTACCTATAGTCCAAGAAGAGATATCAACATACTCAAATAGATTGGTTGTCCAATGGGAAGGCATGGAGTTTCCTCAAGCTTCAGACAACACCAGTGGTTCATATAGGCTCAAAAGTGATTGGTGAAACACGTGGAAGGTTTTGATAATATGGATGGGAGATTCATGTTTGCCACAACTCTGGAAGAGTTCCTGAGCTTCAAAAAGTTTCATTCAACGTTCTAGCTCATTGCATTGGTTGTCTTGGATGCAAGGAAACCCATTCACTCAATCAAATTCATAGATGGTCATGCTCTGGGATGATGCAATATTTTGAGGAAGCCATTGTTTCTTTTGCTTTCATTTGAGGAATTTATTGTTTCATCGCATTGATCTCGTATGCTTTGTTTGATCTATCATAGCTTAAGTACATTATCCTTCTCAAGCTAATTGTTATCACAAATTATTTCTCATAATATGCAGGCAAAGAAGGTTGTGCAGGACCACTATTTGATGCCTAGAAGTTGTTGGGTGAAATTTAAATTTTGAAACGCATGCATCACATAAAATGATTTGGTATATCACTCACTTGGTTTGAATCCATGGTTGGTCATATTATAAGCTCAATGCCGGTATTTTTTAGCTAACCAATAATGTTTTCTAATTGACAAACCATTTATCATACCTTAGGCATAGGTGCATTCTTATGATATATGAACGAGAGGTTGATTGCTTTTATTTGTTAATGTAATGCAAGACGAATAACTTCTATGCTTTTCATCATTCAATTGGATTTTGATCATGTATATGGCTTGGAACTTAAGTTTTAAAAAGACAAATGAAATAAATTTGTGAATGATGCATTGATTATATTAAATTGAAACTAATAATTGGATTTTCTCCTAATTTAATGGCCATTGGTATTATTTCTCACCTCCTCATCTTATACCTTATCTCCCCAGTATCATGTTTTTAACTTGAGGTAAGTTTCTTGCATTATTATTTTTTAATGAAGTTTTTGTTTGTATGCAAAATTGTGGGATTAGAAGGAGAGATACAAAGTTCAAAGAATCCCTTAGTGTGAGTAGGGGGTGTTGAGGTAATGCGACCTCCATATCTTTCTTATGGATTTTCATTTTTCCATAGGCATTCTTATTTACCATCTTTTGGATTTGGATGATCATTTTTACATGTTTGTAAGCGTCTCCTATAGGTCATGATTTTCTAGAGAGTGTGTGTGCTTGCAAATTGGCCATTTGCTTTTCTTAGACTAGTGTGCAATGGCCTTGGGTGTCTGAGCATCTTTCATTCATTAAACTTTGCTTTGGTTTGGTATTGTAGATTTCAAATACTTCCAGGACATTGAATTGAAGTCCCATTCCCCATTTGTAAATTGGTTTCATTCATAGGACACGTTTACCTTGCACCTTTTTATCTAGGCATCCTATCATTCATTAAAAGGATAGTTGATATTGTGCCTATCTTTACCAAGCATATGAAAGAAGCACAACGTTTTATTCCTCAAAGGGAAGCGATATTTTGCACTCGTACTCGATTTGATTGAGAGGGACAACATTTGTGGTGTCCATGCAGATGCAAACATCATCTAGGGGCTCTAAGAATGATTTTCTTAATAAAAGAGAAATAAGTTTAGCTATAGTCCAAGAAGAGATATATCAACATACTCAAATAGATTGGTTGTCCAAGGGGAAGGCATTGACTTTCTTTGAGCTTCATATAACACCAGTGTTTCATATAGGCTCAAAAGTGTTTGGTGAAACATGTGGAAGGTTTTGAAATTATGGATGGGAGTCTCTTGTTTTCCATAACTCCAAAGGAGTTCCTGAGCTTCACAAAGTCTCATTCAATGTTATGGATCATTGCATTGGTCGTCTTGGATGTGCGGAAACCCAATCACTCAAACAAATTCATAGATGGTCAAGCTTTGGGATGATGCAATGTTTCAATGAAGCCATTGTTTATTTTGGTTTCATTTGAGGATTTTATTGTTTCATAACATTAATCTTGTATGCTTTGTTTGACCTATCATAGCTTTACATAATCCTTCTCAAGCTAATTGTTATCACAAATTATTTCTGTCATAATATGCAGCCAAAGAAGGTTGTGCAGGACCACTATATGATGCCTTGAATTTGTTGGGTGAAATCTAAGTTTTGAAATGCATGCATCACATAAAATGATTTGTTATATCACTCATTTGGTTTGAATCCATGGTTGGTCATATTATTAGTTCAATGGTAGTATTTTTTAGCTAATCAACAATGTTTTTAAATTGGCAAATCCTTTATCATATTTATGCATAGGATGCATTGTTATGATACATGAACGAGAGGTTGATTGTTTTTATTTGTCAAATCCATGGTTGGTCATATTATTAGTTCAATGGCGGTATTTTTTAGTTAATCGACAATGTTTTTAAATTGGCAAACCCTTTATCATACTTAGGCATGTGATGCATTGTTATGATACATGAACAAGAGGTTGATTGTTTTTATTTGTCAATGTAATGCAAGATGAATAACTTCTATGCTTTTCCTCATTCAATTGTATTTTGATCATGTATATGGTGTGGAACCTATCTTTTAAAAAGACAAATGAATTAAATTTGTGAATAACACACTAATTGTATCAAATTGAAACTAATAATTTCCTAACTCAGTAGCCATTGGTATTATTTCTCGCCTCCTCCATCTTATACCTTATCTCCTAGGTATCATGTTTTTAAATTGAGGTAAGTTCCTTGAATTATTATTTTTTCATGACGTTTTTGTTTGTATGCAAAAATGTGAGATTGGAAGGAGAAAGATAGTTCCAAGAATTCACAAACTCCAAGGACCGGCTCAGCTTTAGAACTCCTAGTCACAGAACCAAGATTACAAACTCCAAGGGTTGGCTTGACTTTAGAACTCCCAGTCACAGAACCAAGACTCAATCACTACAAAACTCCGAACCTTACATAATAACACATCTTTGTCTGATCATATTCGGATGGCGAAAATAATCACATACGACACACTAGAAGATCATCAAGCTTTTGATCCCCGCTGGTCGCACTAAGCGCAGAGGGAGAGCATACACCACTGACTTCTTCTTACACTTGAGATATATGTTTTTCGTATGCCAGGTCGCAAGAAGTGTGGGAACAGAGGATACACAGATCTTGACTCGATTACTTACAGAACTATCAACTCCCAAACTCCGAATACCCGAGTGGGTGGGGGAGGCTTTATTTATACAAATTTATTCGGTAAACCGGTGACGCCAAACTGACAAATGCAAGTAAAAACTAAGATTCGCTTTTATGGCGGTAGATCAAATCTTACCCTTTGTCGGATAATTCATCTGAGCCATGTGAAGGAATCTAAGTACTTGCGGACCCATATTGACAAGAGAATTAAAATTTACAAGGTGGAACTACTATTAGTGGCCCACGACGCTTTTACATCAGTCATAGGGATCATATCCTACTAGGCATATACATCTTTCTTTTCCATCCCCAAGATCTGGTCTGCCACAAACACAACCAGATCCAGCAAATCCATCATCGTTGTCATCTTCATTGTCAGAGGTAGATGGGATAGATATTTCAGTATCAGGAACTAAACAATGTGAAAAACATCTTTCTACATCAGACCCCATCATAACATCATTGGGAGAGCAATGCAATTCTCCTTCAAACGTGATTACACTTTGTAATTGAGCACGACTTCTTTGGTATAGTGTCTAATCATCCTTCCATCTTTATCCCGTTGGAGAAACTTCTGTGTCATTTTGATAGGTGGTTTTAAGAGAATATTTCCCGCCAGTGTGTTTCAATTTGAATTTGAACCACATATGGTTCTGATGAGCTACAATCATGTCATCTTGGAGATGCAAAATAAAATTAACTCGTCTTTGTACCCAATCTTTTCTCGGACAGAACTTATCAAGAAATATTTCTATCCATCCTGACCATTTTTGTTGAACTAAGGAGGATGGATCGGCGCAAATTATGATCTCTCCTTGTTCTCTGCAAAATTGTAGAATCAGATGGTAACTTGTCCATGTTAAATAGATAGGGCCTATATCAAAAAAGAAATTTTTTTTCCCATCAAGCTCAGCAGTATCTAGCCAGATATCATTTAAGTCTGATAACTTATAATATGCATTTATGAGATTTAGAAATGTTGTTTTCTCCCATCTTTCTAAAATTTCAATTTTCACAGGAGAAGAGTGAATCTGTCTTATCAATAAGATGGCCAACTGCTTGTTTGCGTATTTTTTGCTGGCATATTCCAGAAATTCCAGGTGCTTTGGAGAACTCATGGGGTCTCGAAAAAATCTTTTTCCTCTGGGTTTCTCCAAATCATGCTTGTTGCTTTCTCTCTTATCTGACAGTACAACATCTGATGCACTGACGTTGAACATGTTGAGACTAGGCTGATATTCTTCTCTGGTTAGCACATCGGCAACACAGTTAAGATAACCAGGTTTATATACAATACCGAAATCAAAATTTTGAAGCCACATAAACCATTTAAGAATACTAGAATTATTTTCAGCCATCAAACTTTCATTCTTAAAAATTTCTGGCATGATTTTTAAATCTGTTCTAATCAAGAATTTTATAGGTTTCAGATATAGTTTGAAATGGTTTACTGCCTTTTTGACAACAATAATCTCTTTGTGGCTCGAGGGGTAGTTTAATTATAAACTCTTAAAAGAACCCGAGGCATATCCACATATTTCTTCTTTATATCCATGCTTTTCTATCAGGACACCTCCCCATGCTTTGTTGGAGGCATATGTTTCTATGACAAGGTCTTCCGTACCTTGGGGAAGGGAGAGAGGAGGAAGTTGTTTTACTTTTGCTTTAATTCTTTTCACAACTTCGGTCATTTCATTGATCCATTTTGGAGGGTGTTTCTTCAATCTTTGTTGTAGAATATGGATGTCATTAGCTTGGCCCTTATAGAAAGGTCGGATATAATTCGGGCTTCCTAAGAAGCGTTGCAACTGGAATTTCTATAATATTTGATTCGGAAAATGATCAAAAACCTTAAGAACATGCTCTTGGAGGATTACTTGGTCTTTATTGATATTTAGACCAAGAAACTCAATTTCTGTCTTCCCAATCTCCATTTTGCTTTTGGAAAGAACTAACCCATGCTTATACACCAGCTGTTAGAACTCTTGTAGATGCTTTAAATGTTCTTGCAAACTTTTAGAGAAAATTACGATATCATCAATATATACAGGTGCCCATTTCTTTTCCTTGAAAATATCTTCCATTCTCTTCTGGGATTCAAAAGGAGCATTATTTATTCCAAATGGGAGAAATTTCTACTAATACTGACCATGTGGGACAACAAAATCCATTTTGAAGCGATCCTTTGCTTCAATCCCAATATGGTAAAATCCAGATTTTAGATCAAACTTACTAAAGATCATACAACCGACAATTCTTTGTAAAAGGATTGACTTATCAGGAAGAGGGTATCTGACATGTTGGAGGGCTACATTCAAAGGTTTGTAATTTACAACTAACTTGGGATTTCCTCTCTTAATTTTTGAATGCGTGTTTACTATAAATGCACGACAAGCCCAAGGGATCCTAGAGGGTTCAATGAGACCTTTAGGAAGCAGGTCTTTGATTTCACTGGCACAAAACTATTTTTCTATAGGAGACATTAAGGCTGCAGAGGCTCATTGGGCTCTAGGGTTAACCAAAGGATCATACGGTAGAGAGAGAAAATATTTTTCTCTGGTCCAAAAGGCTATAGGACTTTCAGAGGTGTAATCTTTCTCAAGATTTTCTGAAATCTAAGATAAGGCAGAGTCCTTGTGCATTTCTGCATAAGCTATACACCTTTCCATTTTGACAATATTAGGGGCAGGATTGAGCTTCTTTACAGGAGTTGGGCATTTGTATTTAGCTTCAAAGGACATGGGACAAGACACTAATCTACCATTTATTGTACATTTGAACAACATTTTATTATTATCAATAATAACAGGACTGACTCTAGTAAAAAACTCTGATCCTAAAATACAATCCTCTTTTATATTGTCTAGTCTATTTAAAGACAAAACTTCTAGAAAACCTTCAATCTTAATTGGGAAGTTTGGAACTCTTCCAAGCAGTCGTACATGAGTTCCTTTGATTCTACACCATGATCAAAATTATGTTCCCAATAAAATGATGGTATGGCGCATCCTTTTTCCAAATTCATCTGTCAGCCAAAGTCTATCATGCAATCTAGCTGGTATGGCTTGAACTCTGGAGGGAAAAAACATACTTTTATATATAAATTAGGACCAGTAAATAGTCCTAGAATTGGCTCTGGATTTGGATCATGAAATAGAGTAGGTCTGTCATATTCTTCTACTAAGATTTCTTCATTGACACTAGGCGTGCTTCTATATTTGGGGCTCTTAAGAGCTTTTTCATAGGCTTTGCACATTTCTTCTTCCGAGGACTCATCTTGCTCTCTTATAGTTATTTCTAGCATTCTTTTTAGCTCTTCTATTTCTCTGACAAGCTTCTTCAAAGATCTTTTCGTTTCTTTGCTCTACAACATGAGTAGGTGCTCTTTATCTTTTCTGAATCTTTGTCTATCTTCATGAAGATCGGGATATTCTTTGTAAAGCTCTATTGGATTATAGAATGTTGGATTCAAGCTAATATTAAGAGAGAAAGAGTCCGATTTGGCTGGTTTCTTCTCTTTAGCTTTTAGTTGAGCTAAAAGCTTGTTCTTTTCATCTTTTAATTATTTTCTTAGAACATATTGATATGCTGGTGTTCTAGATAAAATTTCATCAATTTCAACAATTCTGATTTGAGGAGAAGCCTTTGATGTGGAAAACATATAAAAAAAAATTCTGGACGACCATCACACCCTCCTAAATTTGCATCCTGATTAGAATCAGAAGAAAAGTTGGTGGATTCTGGAGGATCAAATTTATTCATGGAAGGATCTAAGTCATCTGAATCAGAGGATCCTTCATCTAGGAGAAAAACTATTTCTCCTTCAGTATATTGGTCAGCATCACAGTAGTCAAGATCCCACAAAGCAGGATCTAATTCATCAATAAACATTGCTGCAAACCGGGGCTTAGATTTCCTCCTGGGGAATTTATTTTCCCAATGGTCTTTCTTGCCACAAATAATTTTTTTTTCTTTATCAGAAGGAACGGAGCGTTTCTTGACAAAAGCCTTTCTTTTTTGGAAACTCTTCTTCTTCTTATATCTGTAGGCTTTGTCTGGGTGAAATCTGGGAGCACTAGTATAGAAGGGTTTTCCCTTCTTTTTCTTGTAGCTACAAGATTCTTTACCAAAGTGACCTCTATTGTGAGCTCCACAACCCCAATCAAGAATTTTTGCCATAGCTTTGCAAAAACCAGGAGAGTACATGGATGAATGCCTTTTATTTTTTTTGGCAACTCTCCTTTCTAAACAATGCTCTTGCCATGTTTCCATAATGAATCCATGCAACTGGGAAAGAGAGAGTCCTTGCAAGGGGATATTTTTATCTTTCAGGAATTATTCTACTACATCTGGAACATGACCCGAGAAAATCTTGCCATAATGCTTTAAGTATGCTGGCTTGTCTGCATTTCCAGAAGAGATAAGCAAATTCTGCATATAACAGAAATATTGCTCACTTTTCCTAAGATCACAAATTCTAGCAGACATAAACAAAGATGCAAGATGTTCAAAGTCTTCGGTTTCTTCTGGACCATAGAATTCTCTTCCTAATGCTTTGAGAATTTGGTCATCTGCATCTTGAGCAGCCAACATTTCATCTCTGGCTTCTTGAGGAAGCCACCGCCGCCATTCATATGCCAAACCTGACATGCCTGCTACTAGCTAGACAACTAATTGCTGAGATGTTATATTCTGGTCTTGAGTCCTTTTGTAAAGAACCCATTTGCTTAGCAATTGAATGGATGTCTTAATTTCAGCCCTCGATTGACATTGGATATTCAAGGCAGGTTGTTCTGGCATTTGAGAAATAAGGTTATTGTTTCCATTGATGCCGAAATGGAATCTATGAGAAGGAGCAGAAGAGGCAGAAGCATCATTCACTACCTCATCAAAAATGGGAGGAGGAGGTCCTGCAAGTGGATTAAAATCTGGATGGGAAGAAGATCCATCCTGAAGTGGAGAATTTTCCCTTTTTGGAACTGCCATTACCGCAAGATATCATCCGAGGAGAGCTTTTGGCATTTTCTTAAATTGAGAGACTAGATATTGTATTTCATTAAATTCTTCTTCATCTTGTCCAAAGATAAACTCTGGTCTACTATCTTCTTCTTTGATACTCATCATACTAAATGAATAACTTCTAGCATGTTTCTTATCCTTATGCTCTTTATGACCTCTAGAGGCAATCACTAGAGCAAACAGATTGACAGACTTACTCTTTTTGGCTAAGTTTTGGGTTTTAATGAAGAGTTTTCCCAAAACATCTAAGTGTTGTTCTAGCTTGTTTGCAGTTGTAACAACAACATTCTTTATTTCATTAGAATCATGTAACAAATGATCAATAAGATCCATCTTAGTTCTAAGCAGAGTGATATGCTCATGTTCTTCATTGGATTTATGTTTTAAGAGGAGGATATCACAAGCCACATCATCTAGATTCTGAGCTGTTAACTGATGTTGCATATTGCCATAATTTGCTAGTTTGATTTCGTCTGAGACAGTTTCAAATATAGCAGAGGACCTATGAGGAAGGTACTCCCTTTTAGATTGGCCATCATGTGAAAAATGTCTGCAAGGAGCATTAGGAATATTTCTACCAGGAATGAAAGAAGTATCACCCTTTGGTGTTTTGACTTCATAACTTGGTCCACTTCTGGGAAGGGAGAACATGAATAATCTTGGGATTCTATTTTTGGCTCTCATTCTTTGTAAAAAAAAAATGCAAGCAGGACATTCAGAGTGTTGTCCTTTATGTTCAGTATTAAAAACACCAGATGAAAAGAAAGTTGAAGGGCATAGAGAGTATGGTTCATTCCACACTGTTTGAGATGAAGAAGAGGAGGATGAATTTACAGAAGTAGATCTAGTGAGAGGAGGAGTAAACATAAGAGTGGGAAATCCATCAGGTAACCGTAAAGAGTGAGAAGATCCGTCAAATACTACAGGAGTATTTGCAATTGTTTGATTATTCAACATTTTTTCTTTTTAACATAGTTCGTTGTATTTGACCTCCCATTGCTTCGAATAATTTATGCCAATCCAATTAAATGTTACAGGAGTGGATTGTTTGAATTTGTCTGACTCCACAACACTTAGCAAGTGAGAGATATCATGAACTTTACAGGTGATGGGTGGAAGACTATCATTACCAAAGCGAACAACAACCAAAGATTTCAACTGAATGATTTTAGATCCAGTATCCATTTTAAATCCTTGGATTAAGATATAAGCCTTAAGTAAATCATAGATGTGGGGGTCATCTAAATTGACAGAATATTTTAGAAAAATAGTTCCAAAACAAGGGCCATTGTGAAGAGGGCCAACAAATCCACCGATGACTGCATCAACAAACTCCTTATGCCTAGTATCAATAACTACACATAGAGAAGAGAAGATACAGGAAGAAAAAGACCGAACTAGAGGACCTAAACCAAGCTTGACTGCACCAAGATGTGAAATGATGAAAATTCAACATGAGGATAAAGACAAAACTTATGAAAGGATGGAGATTTAAAGTGAGTACAAGAGTTGGGAAGTTAGAAGGCCAAGAGTCTCAAGGTAAACTAATAAATCAAACCCTTGCATTCAAACAAAGGGTTTTATATTTTGCATTGTAGTTTATCTTCATATGTTAATAAAGACATTGTTGTTAGCAATTGTGTTTATGCACTTGTAGAACTATGAATGGTTGTGGACTATTTTCTCGTTTCTTGTTTCTCTTGGTATTTGTGGGCATGGGCATTATAGTTTGTGGACTATTATACCATTAGTAATGTTTATTTTCACTTATATTTTCTTAGCTAACATTTTATGGGAAGCACATATTATCTCGACAACTTGTAGACTATTCTTGGTTACTTTGGAGCCTCTGATTTCACATATGTTTTAGTTGGTGGACTATTCAATTCGGGTTTAATTTATAAGGGTTAACCAAGGCAAATCAATTATTGACTTGAAAGAAATGAAAGCACATTTCAGGGTATTGGAAGTGACTTATTTCCTTGGCCCCTAGCTACTTGACACTTCCTAATAGTTGGAACAAAGGGCCCACCCCCCTTAAGACCTACCTTTTGAGGCTTTATTGGAAGTACCCAAATTGTGAAGAGAGATCAAAGCCTTCCTTTTTTCCTTAGTTGGGTCAAGACATACCTTATAAGTACCCCCCTTGCTCTTCAAATATCAACCACCTATAGCTCACCCCTATTGTTGTACGTTTAAATCATGTTTCATTTCAACTTTGTTACTAATTGATTATGCGATGAGGAATTTCCCTTAGAAATTAGATCATTTCACTTCGGGTGATCCGAATTGGATCAACATATAATTTTTCATCTAATTTGGTGCTTTCTAGGTGGAACAATTAGATGAATTGGCTTGTAGAGCCCATTTTAGGGGCATGTCTTACTTTGCATATTTGGGGTCTAAAACCTTCTGAGGATCGTTTTGGGGCTTAAATGATGCTTTTTGGGGTCAAAAGATTGTGAGCATAAATCCCAACCCCTCAAAATTGTTCTACAGTTTGAGACCTTTCCAATGGTGCAATAATTGCCTCAATCGAAGTTTTTATGAGGAAGTTATGCCTCCTGCAAGTTGACCTATCCGGTTGACCACCATGGTACCGAGTGGATTTCATGTCAACTCTCATTACCCACACATCTGAAGATAGTAACATCTGGAATTTCAAGAACATTCTAGAGGGTCCAAAACCATAACCCTAATTGGTAGTCGATGCATGTACAAACTCTAAAACTAACCCTAGACAACTATTAGGCTATGTTAAATACCAGGCCTTTAGGAGGAGAAGGGGTTCCATTTTGATGATGTTATTGTATTTTTCCATAGCTGAGAAATAGTAAGGGAGTTGATATTGAGCATAACAGAGGAAGGAGGAGATTCTTAAGTATTCGTGCAAGCCACAATGTTATAGGTAACTCCATAGTGAGTACCACTTTCTTTGTATTTGCATTGCATATTGGAGAAGAAAAGAGTAAGGCATAGTCCTCACTTCTGGCTGGGGTTTTCCCTATAGTGTGTTTTCCCAGGGTATATCTTGTGTTAATTGTTTGGATGTGTTATTTTTCTCTAGTTATTTTCCTTTTAGTTCTAGTCTATTTATCATTCTGTGTAATTCAACTAACGCAATTAAGTAAGTTGTAAGATCCATTGTAACAAATTGTTCCAATGGAATATCCATGACAATTTGCAGAGCATATTGGTATCAAACCTGCTTTCTTTTGGGTTTTGTGGGAAATGCAAGATCTAGGAGTTGGAAGAATAAAGAAAAAGTCTTCAAACCCTATCCATGGTAGATGAGTGAAGAATCAGGGGTTGGATATGAACAATGGTTTACAAAGTTGGAAATACAAGTCATTGATATCTCACATAATATGTCAATCCTCATGGCGGATTTGGAGAGAAATTTTGGACCTTTCAATGATTTTGGAGGATCTAAATCAAAGATCGGATCGAAGGGAAAATTGGGAGACAAAGGAGACCCAAAAAAGGAGTCGAGAGGAAAGAGCCCGAGAAATCCCGCAGTCGATTTAATAGTGCCATTACCCCTTCCCAACCATTATTTAAGATGGAAGCGAAAGTGTATATCAAGCCCTACCAAGGTGAAATCGTTGCTTCAACATTGAATCATTGGTTGAAGGAATTAGAGATCTATTTTAGTATCCACAACATAGATGAGGAGTAGAATATTTCATTTGTTCGATTGAAATTAGAAGGCCATGCAATAACCTAGTGCGAAATCCACACATGGGCACTTAGGTTGGAGGGTGATTTGCTAGTAACTAAGTGGGAGGATTCCAAAACCCTCATAAAGTATTGATTCTACCCTATTGAGTATATAAAGGAACAATGGATCCGTTGGTATTACTTCAAGCAAAGGCAAGGGTAAAGTGTGCAAGAGTACACCTCTGAATTGATGAAGATGGCTATTATGTTGGGTATCTCACCTAGGAATCTAGATGTACTTCTCAAGTATCTGGGGGTCTACAAAGTCATTTACGAAAGGAAGTGATGCTCTTCATGCCCAAGACAATTGATGAGGCTTGTGTGCAAGCACAATAATTGGATAATATAGGCTATAACAAATGAAAACCAAGTGGTTATAAACAGAAAGAGAACCAAGACACTTCCAAGGAGGGGAAGAAGAAGTGGAAAGGAAAAGATAAGAAGACTACATCCATGACACAACAGTAAAAGGATCCGAAAAATCACTGTAATCATTATAAAATCAATGGTTACACTAAAGAAAAGTGTTGGAAAATACATCCAAAGTTGAACCCTAAGAACTATAGGAAGGATGCCAAGAAAAAAAACCTTCTAGATATGGATTCGAACAAATAGGTAGAGGGCATCTAAGATATGGATGAGAAAATTGTCTACACTTCAGTGTAAAAGGAGGTGAATCTGAGTAGCCTTCATCACAAGGAAGAGAAGGAGATAACAAAATTATTCCATATCAAGATCTAGATCAAGAAGACCAAGGTAGATGCTCTATTCGATTTTGGTTCACAAGCCATTCTCATAGAATTTGATCTGGTCAGCAAGCTTGGGTTGGAATTTCATGATCATCTTATCCCTTATCCATTGGGATGGGTAAACAAGGATATAGAGATCAAGGTCACGAAATAGTGTCAGATCAAATTTGTTGTAATCCCATATGTTATTGATGAAGTGGAGTTAGATGTGGTACCCCTTGACATGTGTGTTCTAGTGTTTGGAAGCCCCTACATGTATATGAGGGATGCGGTCTTCATGAGGAGAGAAAACTAGTACTGCTTGATCAAGGATGGGAATTCGTTCATCATCAGTGCACATATACGTAAATCAAAGATATCACCAGTAAGTGCCAACCAAGCTAAAAAATTGATTAGTGCAAGTCAGAAATATGTTTTTCTTTTCTTAACAAAAAACAGTCAGTTGATGAATCGATAAGAGTAAAGGCATCCCTAGAGGGGTGTAACAAAGAGAAAAAAACATCAGTTAGAGGAGTTGATACAGACATAAAGAGGAGTGTTCCATGAGCTGAAAGAAATACCACCTAAGAGGGAAGTATAACATGAGACACAGTTCTTGCATGACTCCCCATTACCAAATATTGGGATGTATATATAGTCTGTTTTGGAAGCAGGTGAAGTGAAGAAGTAGTTGAAGCAATTGTTGGAGCAAGGGGTGATTTGACCAAGCACCTCACCTCATGGGTTACCTATCATCATAGTACCCAATAAGAATGGAACTTGGCGGATGTGTATCGACTAGAGAGCTTTAAACAAGATTACACTTAACAATTGGTACTTTTTTCCTAGGATTGATGATTTGTTAGACTAGTTGTAGCATGCCAAGTACTTCACCAAGATGGATCTCAAATTGGGATACCACCAGGAATGTGTAAAGAAGAAGACACATGGAAGACTGCCTTTAAGACAAGGAAATATTTGTATGAATGGTTGGTCATGCCTTTTGGTTTATATAATCCACCAGCTACAATTATGAGACCGATGAGTGATGTTTTGTTCCCATATTAAGATTCATTTGTTATAGTGTATTTGATGATATGTTGGTTTATAGCTATACCTAGGAGGAGCACAATTCACATCTCATGCAAATGTTAGAGACTCTAAAAAAGCATCAGTTGTTGACTAGTATTAAGAAATGTGAGTTCACTTAGTAGTCATTGGTATATTTGGGGTATGTGATTTTTGGAGGGGAACTCAAGATAGACCCTGCAAAGATGGAGGCTATTAGAAAATGGCCAGTTCCTACTAATGCCGCTAAATTTAGGATCTTTTTAAGGGAAACATGGTACCTATGGAAGTTTTTCACTTCCTTTTTAGAGGTAGCTACACCACTCCATGCCATAACAATGAGTGGTAAGAGTTTCTAGTTGGGAAAGAATCAACATATATATTTTGAAGAGCTAAAACAAAATATTAGCCAAGCAACAATTCTTACGTTTCCTACTTGCATAAGTCTTTTGAAATGGAGACAGATGCAAGTGGGTATGCTATGGGAGAAGTTTTGAAGCAAAGGAGGTAAGCCTATATGCTATAATTTTGTAAGGTTTTATGGGGGAGTTTTGAACTACCCTACATATGATAAGGAATTATATTCCTCGGTTCAATATGCTAAGTGGAAGCACTATCTCATGGGAAAGGAAACAATTATCCATACAAATCACCAACCACTACAATATTTGTAATCCCAAAGTAATCTATAACAAAACAAACATTACAAGTGGACAAGTTTCCTGCAACAATTTCATCTAGTCATCAGCATAAGAAGGAAACACTAATAATTTGGCATACATGCTTTCAAGGCCACCCACATCCAATATTACAGCTTTGGGGACTCTTATGCACATGGAACCTTTTACCCATGATGCTTACACAGAAGGATACTTAGAAGATGAGGACTTGAAGGAGGTGTTTCAACAGTTATAGGGCCAATTTCATGTAGAAGAAGGTGACAGTAAGGTTAAATATCATCTATAAAATGGGTTACTCTACAAGCTAGACAAGCTTTGTGTTCCTAAAGGTGAAAGATTGGAGCTTATTAGAGCTTATTAGAGAGGCACACACCTCCCAAGTTGTAGGGCATTTTGGTGTTGGGAAGACAATTGCTAACTTACAAAGGTATTTGTATTTTCCCAAAATGCAACAATACGTAGCATGATATATCAGAGGATGCATACTTTGTTGTACCGACAAGCCCAATTATAGTAATCAAGGTCTATACCATCCCTTACTTGTACCCACTTGACCTTGGGAACTCATTTCCATGGATTTTGTGGGTGGGTCACCAACCACTAGCAAGGGACGTGGCTATTTATTTGTGGTAGTTGATAGATTCAACAAGATGTGCATCCTTATGCTTTGTAAAATAACCATCAAAGGACAAGAAGTAACACACATGTACTTTTAGCAGGTCTTAGTGCACTTTGGGATACCAACGAGCATAACATCATATAGGGATACTAGATTTCTCATTTCCTTTTGGACTACACTTTGGGAGAAGATGGACTCTAAGTTGAAGAGATCTACAACATTCCATCCATAGATAGATGAACAAACAAAAGTAGTCAACATGACTTTGGTGCAATTTTAGAGGGGTTACAATCAAAGCATCCAAAGACTTGGGATGAAAATCTGATCTATATTCAACACTCTTATAATAGAGTAGTCCACACTTCCATTTTGGTGGGTCCTCTTTTGAAACTTATTTGGATATCTGCCACCTTCACCTCTAGATGTTGTATATGGACAACAAGGGGGAGTGAGGGAAGACACCATAGTTGAAGAAATATGAGCTGAAAAAATCATTGATAAGATCAGGAAAATCCATTTGCAAGTACATGATACATTGAAGAAGTCACAAGAAAAGTACAAGGCCAAACATGACCAAAACAGGGTTGAGAAATAATTCAAAGTGGGGGATAGAGTTTGGTTACAGTTGAACAAGGAAATACTATAGGGTCTTGGTAAGAAGATCAAGGCTCTATGGTATGGCCCTTTTGAGGTATTGGAGAAGGCGGGATATAACGTGTACAAACTCAGTCTATCCCCATACATGCGCATTTACTCTGTAGTGAACATGGAAAATTTGGAACTCTTCGAGCCTTCCATGTTAGATCAAGAGGAGCAGGTCCTACCTACCATAGAGGAATTAACACTTGATGCTCAAAATGATTTAGTATATGACACAATTTTGCATAAGAAGTTCAGCACTACCATACAGGGGCAACATGAGCTTTGGAATATTGGGTTGAAATTACAACTTCTAGGCAAGGATAAATGTTACTCCACTAAGAAGGCAGAGGAAAAATTTCCTCACCTCATTTAGTAAAATATTTTTGGGACCAAAAGCCTTCCAAAATGGGGAGGTATGATTCTAACCGTATCAATATATAATTTGTCATCTATTTTGGTGCTTTTTGGGTGGAATGATTGGATGAATTGGCTTGTAGGTCCCATTTTAGGGGTAGGTCTTTGTAGATTTTGGGTCCATAACCTTTTGTGTCTCATTTGAGGGATTAAATGATGTTTTTTGGGATCAAAAGTTTGCAATCATAGCTCCCAACCCCTCAACATTTTTCTACACTTCGAGACCTTTCAAACAATGCAAGAATCGCCTCAATTGAAATCCGTGTGATGAATTTATGCCTCCTGCAAGTTGACCTATCCAGTTGACCACCATGGTATCAATTGGATTCCACATTAGCTATTATTACCCACACATGTGGAACTAGTCACGTGTGAAATTTCAAGAACATTCTAGAGGGTCCAAAACCTTAACCCTAATCGGGATTTGAGGCATGTACAAACCCTAAAACTAACCCTAGACGTCTATCGGGCTATGTTAAATACTATGACATTATGAGGAGAAGGGGTTCCATTCTAATGATGTTATTGTATTGTTCCATAGTTGAGCAATATTAAGGGAGTGTATATTAAAACATAACAGAGGAAGTAGGAGATTCTATAGTAGTTGTGCAGGCCACGATATCATAGGTAACTCCATAGTGAGTACCACTTTCTTTGTATTTGCATTACATGTTGGAGAATAAAAGAGTAAGGGATAGTCCTCACTTTTGGCTGGGTTTTTCCCCATAGTGTATTTTCCTATGGTATATCTTGTGATATTTGTGTGGATGTGTTATTTTTCTCTAGTTATTTTCCTTTCAGTTCCAGTTTATTTATCATTCTATGGAATTCAGCTAACACAATGAATTAAGTTGTAAGATCCATTATGACGAATTGTTCCAGTGGAATATCCATGGCAGTTTACAGATCATCGGGAGGTACTAGGGAGGCTCCAATTCAAGTTTACTTTTGGTGACAATGGTGGACTATTCTCCCTATTACTAGATACATCTCCAAAGCTTGTTATGTGCTCCTTTAATAAGGATTTAGTTACTTGAAGTTAGTATTGCATTCATGTATTTCATATTAGTTGCATTTCATTTAAACCCAAGTTATGGTAGTGGGGCCTATTATCACATATATAGTAGCCGGGCTACCATACATTATTTTTCTGATTCCAGTACACTATTCAGCCAGTTCCCTTACATTGAGATGCTGAGATGAGCATCTATATTGGATCACTATCATATTCTGGACAGTAGTATGTATTCCCCATGCCATGACTGAGTCTCAGGACACACAAAGAGATGACCGATGTAGCCATTATACCAGTTGTACAGAGCAGTCAGTAGTGCCCAGAGTTACAACAGCAGTTTCAGAGGACAGATGATGGTTCAGGTGATGAGCATTCAGGTATATGACTCAGCAGGTATATCATTGTGTTATGGTTATATTGCTTTTATACTTATTCTTATAGCATGTCTTAGCACTTAGTGTCATGATCTGGCGATCATATAGATAGGTGGACCTGGTTGATCTTATTATATATATTATATTGTCCCTACTCAGACTTAGAAGTTCATTATTCATACTCATTGGTTTTACCCTCCTTAGGGAGAATAGAGGTGATCATTCCACCATACCTTGGCTTGCTAGTGTTGGCTCCATTATTCATTGTCTTCATCCATCCATTGCCTACCTTTTAGTTTATCACCCTGACTTACTACTTGACTAGTGACATGGAGGATCTTTTCCCCACTGTAGCCTCTGTATTGGATGAGCTTCCCTGTTTATTGTGTCTCGGCTCTGAGTTGGTGACAAAACTTACCTATGGTGAGTTGGATTTCCTTGTGAATTCCCCCTAGTCACTAAAGTTGTGTTGGCTAAACCTGAAACTTTTAGTGTTGCCATGAATACAAAATCTGGAAAAAATGAAATGCTATATCTTGTATGAAAAGCCCATTCATGCAATGTGTTTCTAAACACACATGAATGAAAGGCATGCCAAATGAAAATGGCCATGAAAATAAAATGTTATATCTTTTGGAAATGAAAATACCTAGGTAAACAAGCTGTCTGTGACACACCTAGAAGTGCTCAGGTAAACAAGTACCTTAAAAACACACCTGCAACAAAAAGCCTAAAATAAATGTAAATCTATGCAATGTGTTTATAAACACACGTAGATCAAAGGCTATGGAAACTTCAGGCCCTAAAAGAAATGGAACTTAAATGCTATATCTAAATAATTGCTGGCCTCATTTGTATTATGGATTGTGCGCATCTGTTAAAGGTGAATAAACCTTCTTTAAACAACTCATCCATTTGTGAGACATCGCCATTCCCTGTGTTGCTGCTCATTCAGTATATACTATGGTGTGTATTCCCGTTCCCTTTGCCAAAGTGTCACAAAGTTAAGTCAGTCAAGTCATCCCTTAGCCTAGCCAGTTATTTTAGCCTTCACCCTTCACTAGCAAATTGATCACAGTTATGAAGTGAGTATGATCTTGAAAGTCTAATCTGAGTAATAATAATAATTAATGACATTATATAGTTGGATTTAGATTGCCAGTAATGATTGCTTTGTGTTATAATTGCTATTTGAATAAGTTGTAAAGCATGCATTAACCTTTGACACTTTGCAGCAGCTTCTGATGATGGTCTGAGTTATATTTGGTCATGTTGACTTGGTCAAACCTAGTTTGACCAAGGTCAACCATAGGACATGAGATGGTTGGACCTTATGATGATATGGATAGACGATATATGGTCTATGTACATGTACATGATGATTCTATGCAGCAGCTACAGGGTTATTATGATGATTTATGGTTTACAGCATCATTTGATCATTTACAGATTATTATTATTTCACCTGTTCCGGTATATTGGATATATTTCATGATCATGCAAAGACTCATACGGTGTATGAGTACACATCTTGGATGGATTTGGACCTTCTGAGTCCAATGAGACAGTTTGTTTTCAGTTTCGGGCACTTACAGTGATGATTGAGCCTCAGTAGGCTATCCTAGTGCAGTTTTGGTATGTCGGAGACACTGTCAGAGCAGATGTGATTTTTATCCGGTTGACCTAGGGCGTTGTGCTTGGAGGGGGTGGTCCAGCCACTTTTTTTTACCATATTACCCCCCTCCCGGACACACTGGTGCCCTCACCTTGACAGCACAGGCACTACAGGAGGCAGTTTGGGGCAGCTTCACGCTTCCCGAGGCATTTCAGGATTGATAGAAATAACTATTGAGGAATTCGATTTGGGCTACTGAGGCAAGGTCTTGGCATGGGATGATCAGTGATGATGGATTGATGTCTTCCACACCTCCTCCAGTAGTTTCAGCTTCATCGAGACCCGCATCCATCACTTATGGCACTTTCTGATGATTTCTAAGGTCTTTTGAGGCCTACGATTTGTCCATAGAGGCATGATTTGGTATATTGATGACTATTTTATTATTATTGTGCTATGGGGATTGACCAAGGGTGGCTAAAATTACCCCTTGGACCCACCATAAGCTTCTTATTATATTTTGTCATCATGATATGGTGGGTTTCCCCTCTCCTAGGGCGATTTTGTCCACTTATGCTATATTTTATTAGTGATCCATGTATTTTATTGTTGAGATCATCTCAACCATTGATTAGACATTTGTATCTTTTAATCTTAGCCACTCATTCAAAAAGTGGTTAGGATTTTGATGCCTCTCCTTCCTATTTAAAGGAGAGAGCTTCTCATTGTAAAGGGACTTGTGGCTCTGGATTATTGGAATAGAAAATTATTATTGCATCTATCTCCAGTGTTGTGGTGAATGTTTTTTGGTGTTCGTTCGTTAGTTCTTCCTTTGCACTGAGTTATTGGAGATCTTGTTTGCCATATCTTTTGTACTACATTTTTTGCATCTACAGGTGGAGGTCGATTTGCTTTGAGGAGGAAGTATTGGCAGGGGAAGACTCTCCCTACTTCTTCTTTGGATCTCTTCGTTGGTAACAAGGAGTATTACTGTCCCAGGACCTTCTATTCTATGCTATCATTGCATTTTACTTGTATTTCCTCCATACTTGACCTCTCTGATTGAAATCGATTTTCCTTGGATTGACAGGTAGAGGAGGGCGCACTTGTGGGCTAGGGCATCAATTTGGCAAGCAAAATCAACAATTTCTCATTTGATCTCTGCGGGAATCTTCCTCAACATCAAGACATCTCTCTTCATCACTCAGGTATGATCTCAAGGTAATTTCTATCTCCATGATCTATCCACTTGTCTAAAACATTTCAACCCTAATTAATCAAAACCCCCATTTTTACATTTTTTCAGATCTACTGAGATATAGTGGGTTGTTGGGTATAATATTGAAAACCCACCTCTATAGTATCCACAGCATCCCGGATCTATAGTTTGGTGAGGATTGGCCTCCATTTTACCCTTTTCCCAAGGCCCTTAGCCTCTCCAAGCAAGGGCGCACTTCTTGGTTTGGGTGAATTAACCTAGATCTAGTATGTGGGTAGTTGAGATTCCACTTGATTTGTAATCTACACATCCAATAACCTACCCCCAGATTGTCACTTTTCTGATTTCTACCTTGTGGGCCCTATTCCACATTTTAAGGGATTTACTCCCCATTTTGGACCACTTGGTATCTTTAAACTCAGATCTAGTAAGATCTAGCCATCGGATTGCCGTAAAATTGTAGATCCATACCCTCACTTGCTTAAACTACTTGGATCTAAAGTTTGGATGCCATTGGACTTGTCTTGATTCATTAATCCCACTTTTTAGCCTCCTTGGGTAAAGTCACACCACCTTGGAGATTGGAGTTTGTCCACTTCTAGGACATGGGTACATGAGATTTAAGTGGATTTGGAACGGGCATAATTCAAAACCTAGGTCTAGTTGGTCACTTCATCAAATCTTTCCTTGGGGATAGCATTCCTTGTTTTAAGGGATTGTGGTCCACTTAGGTTAAACCTTGAATCTCTAGATCTAGACCTATTCATCCATCAAACTCTTAATGGCCCACTTGTCTCATACAATAGGAGTTATCAATCACAAGTTAACTTCACTTTGACTCCATTATCCCAATTCCCAAGGCACTGATCTCTCTCCAAGTCAATTCGACTTTCCTAGATTGTTGAATTAACTTGTGGTTTGATCCTTGTTTGGTGGACTAAACCCTTTGATGTCATCATATATCATGATCAAGCTTGTCACTTGTACTAGTTAGCCCCAATTCAACCCCTTAAATACCCTGCATTGGACACAGTTCCCAAGGCAGTGGATTTTCTCACATTGAACTAGTACTTCAATCCTGGATCCCATTTCAAATACTATAAGTCACTCTCACATCAATAATGAACCAAAGTTATACTCATTGAACCCCTTACTTATATTGTGACTTCATCCTTAGGTCTAGGATAAACCATACACCTTACTTCACTTAGTATTAACTTGATTTGGTGTCTTGGTTTTGATCTCTCCTGTCAGGAGTAGATCGGGTCTCCCCCTTTGTTGTCTGGGCTAGATAACATAAAGTGAAGGTTGCCTCGACCGGCGTGACAACCATCTATTGGAGGTCAAGGTGATCATGGTTGCACCTTTTGAGTTTCCCTTCCCTATTGCCATCCATGAGTGGATACATCCATAGGGGTAACTACAGTTTAGGTGATAACAGGGCCATAATCAGAGGGCTTGTTATTTCAACGAAGAAACATCTAATCGGTCCCTTCCATTGAGTAAACCTATTGACAATTGTCTTTTTCTTTTGTCAACACTTTGGCACTAGGAGGAGAGTGGATAGTAAGTTGACCCACGTGGAGCCACTCCTTTCATGAATTCACTAATAAATCATGGCTCCATTCCAAATTTCTAGATGGGGGGACAACATTGCTTTGTGTATTCAAGGATCATTACACAACCTTCCAAAAAGGAAAACCAATTACTTGCCAAAACCAATTGTAATGGTAGTGTAACTGCATTAAAACATATTTGGATATACAAGAGTGGGTTTCACACATTAAACATCCTTGAAGAAGAATATGTTGGGTGCAATTTATCTACCTTCACTTTCTAAGGAAGAATTGAAGATTGCTATAGAGTTTTACCAATCCAATCAATGCATGGTTGGAAGCATTTCAAGGAATTTTTTGATGTTGCTCATGGCATTATCAGTTGGAGAAATTATGTCTTGCACTGGATGATATGTGCAAGGAAGGTCATGAATCTATTCAAGATTTTAAAATGAGGTTTTGACATACATATTATCTGGTGGAAATATCCCAAGGTTAATGTGCCATAGTTCATTGTGTATTAGTATTATAATTAGACATATTAATTATGTGTGTACATCAGTTGTTAACAACTAACCTAGAGTTTAGTATGTATGAGTAAGAAGAGGGAGGGATAACAACAAATATGCTATATTATAGGAGGAAACATATTGTATAAATATCTCTCACGCTAAATAATTATGTGTGTAAATGAGTTGTTAACAACTCACCTAGAGTTTAGGATGTATGAGTAAGAAGAGGGAGCGATAACAACAAATCTCCTATATTATAGGAGGAAACATACTATATACTAATAATCTCTCCAAATAAAGTTTATATTCCTCATATGGTATCAGAGCATATATTCTTTGCAAATGAAGAAATGTGTTATTGATTATTGCTAGGGGCATACTTGTATTGAATTGCCCCAAGTGATGGCAAATCCTTATTTGAAAAAATAGTTTTGTGAACATTTTAGGATATATTTTAAATAGAAGATTGTACAAATAAATCTATAGGTTGAGTAGATTGTAGGGTTTTGCCCTCTTGTATGACATATCACTTTGTGTTTTGTAAATAAGTTTGAGACATGCAAATAAATATGTTACCAATAACTATTGTCAAGGATAGAGCCCCAGGGAACTTTAGGGGCAAAATTTATCCCATGAGCTATTTATTTATTTATTTTTACATAAAACGATTTGCCAATTTCAATTTTTTTCTAAATTGATTCGCCCAAAAAATTACTCTAAACATCTCCAAAATGGTTCAAAATCTATATAAATCCTTAGAAACTTGATCTTTGTTTACAAAAATATTACCAAACATTTTATGGTTGGAAATTAAAATAAATAGTAAGATTCGCTAAGGTTTCTACACTTTTAGAAAATTATGGATCCTTAAAATTTTCCCTAATATAGCCATTTGATTCTATTTCAATTGGCGGAGGTGCTATGGAGTCTACCACTACTGCATACGATGATAGTTGAAGTGTTCAAGGAGATCCGAGCAATCTGTCTTCCTCCATTTGACCATTTATTTAGATCTGTGATCCAATTATGATCAAGCATTTAGATCTATGATCTTTATAAGATATATCTTCCATTCATAGTCACTATACCTCCAAATATACAACATAACATAAATATAAGATTTGCAAATTCCATCTACAAGTAAAAGGGAGCAATATGTGATCAAAGTCAATGACTTGAATCCCCAAGACATTCAACGTGATCTACCTACCTAGAATGAAGACTTTACCTAAATGATCTTCACACAAAGACGATTGGATTTACAACTAAAGAACATTTGTATAACACAATCTCTACTCAATCAAGACAAAGGCATAATAGTAGGAAATAAGGGTTATTAGTGTTCATATCACTTTGAAAGTCGAAGATAAGTTGTTTCTCCTTATCATGGCACAAAACAATGATAGTTTATATATATATATATATATTAAATAAACATTCCCATGTATGTTGGTTTCTCATGATACTGAGAGTATAGATTTGAATTTGGTTTCTTGCTAGGGACTTCTCCATTGACATTCTTGATTTTTCAAAAACTGTTGAGCTCTTACAAATTCCCTTTTCAACAATTTCCTAATATCTTCCACTTACTTTTCATGCACATTCAAGCTATTAGGAAATTGTTGAAAAGGGAATCTGTAAGAGCTCAAAAGTTAAAAAAAAAACAACAATTTCAATGGAGAAGTCCCTGGCAAGAAATCAAATTCAAATCTATACTCTCGGTATCATGATAAAGCAACATACATGGGAAAGTTTATTTCAAAGTGTGACATCCAATGCAAGTCCATCTAGTTTGATTTAGTCAGTTGAACAAACAAGAGGCCAAAGGAAATGGAGGAAGGAGGCCTATACAATCTTGAGCAAGGTTGTAATTTAAATATTCCATAGTGGAAAAATGAATGTGCCCCCAAAAAACACAATTGAAGAGTTGTTAGTCTTTAGTGGTAGTGATAGCATACTCTAACTATAGAGGATTCAAAAAAAATGAGTGCTAAATTGACTAAAGGATGGTTAATAGTGCAATGGTAATCAATATTATGTAGATGATCAAGTGGTAGTGATCAATTGAAATGGAAAGAGACACTGAAGACATAACGAGGACCTAGCTACAATATTTTTGACATGTACCTTCTTAGTGAATCCTAGCCAACCAAAGGATATGAAGTGAAGAGAAGTGGAGACCCATGCAACACATCATGTTAATAGTGTTTGTTCCTATTCACATGTTGTAAAGGTCAGTGAGGCTCAGTTGAACTAATCTCAATGTGAACAAAGTATATTCCTTCATGGTTCTAAAGATTAGATGGTGTGTGTGTACCTATCTACATTTGATTGTAAGATTGCAAATAATGGATGTGTTCCCATCCTTGATAAACAATACTTAGGAGTGGCAATATGTTCTAATCCATCAATGCTTGTTATGAATTATGATGTATTCTTTTCTCATGAAGATTGAATCCTTACCCTTTCAATTATGTGCACACTAAGATGGGAGTTGGAAATATCCTAAAGTTAGTACATCATATTCAAATGAGGTATTGGTATTATAATTAGGCTGCATATTAGTTATGTGTGTGTACATGAGTTGTGGTAACAACTCACCTAGAGTTTAGGACGTGTAAGAATAGGGAGGGATAACAACAAATCTTTGATATTGTAGGAGCAAGCATATCGTATAAATATTTCTCTAGGAAATGAATAAAATAATTGAGTTATTTCTCTTATTATTACTTTTGGGAAAAGCATAGGACTTCACTGGAAAATATTTGTAAGTGGTACTTGTAAGCTCTACTTGTTAAAAAGGTTAAAGATATGTTGTTAGAACATGAAGAAATTCAACAAGATCAAGGGGATACACAAGTGTATATTTCATCCTCACTTTTATTAGAATCCTACTTATAGCTTTCAATATGAATCCAAGTCCTTGAACATTATGACAGTTGAGATGGAATATTCAGTTGAGGAATTCACCAAATATAATCGCTAACCAAAAGGCATTTCTCTACAAGATATTCACGTTGACAACAATGATTGTAATGAGTATGTCACATTGATGGTATATGTTTTAGCAGGCGAACCTCTAATTCAATCAGAAGATGAAAAGTATGGCATATAATCCATGATGATTCTTGCATAGAGAAGAATGAATGTTTGGTGAAGTCATTAAAGTGTTCTCTCGCAGACATTGATGTTTTATGGGACTTTGAATTTCATTGCATTTTATTTATGGATATTTTCAGGAGGATGACCTTGAGGTAACACTGTCATGATATACATCAACCATCTAGAATACAGAGGATGATGTCCAAGAGGACAAAGAAGAAAAGATTGTAAATGTTTCCCTTTGTCTCATTGACAATATTTTTTCTCAAAACGGGCTTGAATATGACATTATTAATCTTCATTTGAGGATTTGAAATTTAGAGTAAATTAATCCATGCATTTCAATGTGGTTTGTATAGTAGCAATATAACAAACTATATTTTTGGAAAGTGTGATCCATGATTTGAAACCATTTTCTATTGGAAATCAAGGTAAGGTTGACTTAGATAAAGAGGTAGCCATATTAGTCAATACTACAAAGAGACCAACCAAAGATGACAAGTAGGTAACTGAACTATCTTCAAACTTCATTCTTGTTTTCAAATATTAGGATGGTGAACTTTATGATAGTATTAGATGTTGGATGGAATCTTTGTTTGCTTAAATGCCTTCTCAAAATGATAAAAACTTCCCACTTCTTGCCTCGAATGAAATCTGCAAATATTCAATCTCTTCTTGCCTTAATTGAAATATAAAATTATTCAATCTTGAATCTTGCATTTCATTATATACTAATGCCACTTACTCATGCACTTCTTGAAATTCCTTGAGGGTATTAATCTCCTTCAATGGTTATATAGGTAATATAACTTCACTTGATTTTTGGTGTGCCAATATATGTAGTTAGGGTCGGAATAGATCAATAGATAATAATAGGATTTTGTTTCATTTTCATAAGTTAGTGTTTGATTTTTTCTTTAATGTTTTGATTAGTTACTTTGTAGTGTCCCTTTTTAATATATTCGGTAAAATTGGAAAAAATGCACTTTTTGGCCAACTCAACCCACTAGTATTAACTCAACTGCTTCCAAATGGCTCCAAATGGTTCTGAATTGGGTTTGGATGAGTTTGGAAGGTATTCATACATGTAAATGAGGCTTATGGATTCTTAGACACTCTTAAAACACTTTTGCAACATTCATTTATAATCAGGGAAAAATAGGGAACTTTACTAGTCAAAATCGAGGTTCAAAACCCCCAAGGGTAGGGGACCAAGATGGCTTCCCAAACACTGTAAGAACTCCCCAAATTTCAGAACAGTGACATGGTATTGCTAAAGTACTTCAATGGGCTTCCAAATGCAGCATCAATTAGTTTCGATAGGATTCTGCAACTTCCATAAATCAGGTGTTTGTATACTAGCTTTAACATAGGGGGAAATGATAGTAAATATTCACAAATGGTTATGAAACTTAATAATATTTCTCCCAGTGCTTATCTAATGAATGTGAAACTTCTTCAGAATATTAATGGTGCTCCATACAACAATAATATATCATAGTTTTACTGAACCATTCGAATTTGATACCACTTCAAGTGCTTACATAAAGGTATTGGGGAAATGGCACCATTTAATCATAGTTTAGCATTTGTACATAAAATATCTTGGAGTTTCGATCTGAAAGTATTCTGAGCACTGAATACAGAGTATATATACCATATTACAATAATATGGGCCTAAATATCTATCCCAAAGATATCATCACCTCACCAAGTGTCCCTTTCCTCAAGCAGCAAGAATATGACAAGAAATGGGAGAATAGTTGTAGAAGCAAACTGAAGGAGATGTGATCACGAGCTTCCCTGTAGCTTCAAAATGCAACAAATGAATCCATTGTATCTCCAAATGAAATTTCTGAATGGCCTCTCCAATTTCCAATTAGGATGGGAATCTCACCCTCGAAATTGGTGCTAAGGCAAGTAGAATAACACTCTACTAGCTCTCCTCTCCAAATGCAAAATGTAAAATGATCAAAAGCTACTATCCTTCTCTATTCTTGACATTTATAAACTTCCAAAGACCTCCTTAGCTCGAATTCCATCCATGAGTTTCATGCCAACTCAAATTAGGAAGAGATTCCAATGTATGCCACTTGTCCCTCCATTCCTAGCCTCCTCCTTCACTCAATTCGAATGGGTGACTCTTTGGATGCCCTAAATCCCTTGTTCGCCCTCTTGGAGGATATTTTTAGACCTGACATGTCATATATGTCAGATGTCAACAATCAGGTCTTATTTGTGTCATAGGTTTCATAGCATCTTCATCATTGTTGTCATAGAAACTAGGGAATCTAGCCCATGTGTCTCAATATCTCTCAAATGCCTCTTCCTCTTCCATGGGAGTTACTCTTCCACTCCAATTCGACCTTCATTGAGTCATTCCAAGTATATTGACCTCCCATCTCCCCAAGAACATTAGACTCCACCTTGTATTTGAATGGGTGAGAATAGGATGCCATGTGGCATGAGGAATCTGGCTTTGTGTGGGTCTCACACCACCAATGTGTCTCCATGACCAAGTGCCACCTTATTTTCCTATCATAAATATTTATTTAACCCCTTTTAATATATTTATGTCAATCTAATGTCCATTTGGGGTTTATTAGCTCCCTTATTCAAAATCCCAATGTTTCCACCCCAACCTAGGAAACTAGTAGATTGGTGGAATTTTCTCTTTTGAGATTATTTGACTGGGGACATTACAAAGTTGTAAGTTTATTTTCATATAGTATTGCTTACTTGTTTTGGTTTAGTCTGAACTTGTTTGTTTGTTTTCAATACTGATAGTTTTCTTTCTTAGAATACAACCACCTTACTTTTATTTTTTCACGCAACTTTTTTATGAATGAATTTGTTATAGGACAAGTCGTAGGTGATCACATTTTGCTTGTTTATGAGACACAATCATCCCACCCACTATTGATTCGCAAACCGTGGGCATACCTAAATGTTGTTGATCATGGTAGTATCATCATCGATCATGGTGGTTGTGTATTTCCATTTAGAAGTTACATTTAGCGCTTTTTTTCCTGTTGGCAACATGTGGACAAGCCTGTATATAACAACTTTTTTTTCCTTGCATTCCATCCTTGAAACATTTCTAAGTAGTTTGCTACTGGCTATGAATTGGAAGCAGGTTGGACTTAGTAGTTTATCATCAACATCAAAGGATGTTCACAATTGGAAGAATATTTCTGAGTGATTTTCCCTTTGATTGTACTCACATCGAGACAACATACCAAGGGAGTCCATTCATGCACACTAAATGAGATAATCATGTCAAATTTGAAACTCATTATTCCAAGGTTTAAATGTGGTGTGCCTAGCCCCAAACCAATTCCAGAGACACTCGGAACCCAAGGGAAAGGATGATTCAAGGTAATACACAAGGAATAAGGGTAACTAAAGCTAGGCCAACATGCCAAAAAGCCAATAAAATTAAACATTCATCCTCTTTAAATGAAGTGCAAGAAATCCAAAGCATATTATTTCCCCAATGCACATGCTATGAATTTAAATATGTTGTATCTGGAGTATTGAATGTTTATTAGTAAAGCATGATAGTTGGTATTTCTAGTATTCTTATAATGGTTAAGAACGTATGTTTAACTCATGTATTTGATTGTAATTGTCGGATTGCAATGTTATTGAAAAGCATGATTGTATTCAAGTAGTTCATTGTAAGTATTCAAGTAGTATGATTGTAAGTATTCAATTGTTATCGTTATCATCCAATTATATTTCAATTGTCTTTCATATGAGGATATCTGATTAATTTTGTTATGTGCATGCCAATTGTATGGTTAGATAGTAAGTAATAACAACATTAATAACACATCTACAGGATGACATCTATAGGCACATAAACCATAACAAAATCGGAGACACGGGATTCCACCTACAACCATCAAAATCAGATCTCATGGTTGCCACCTACAACCATTATAAATTAGTAAAAAAAATCACAGATTTCATCACTGCCACCTACAACCATCCAAGCACATAATAAATCAGGTTTCAAGGTTGTCATCTACATCCATTTAACCTTGAGAGAAACCAGAAATAAAGGATGCCACCTTACATCCATCTAACCATGAGAGAACATAGAAGATATTCATAACAAATTAGATTTATAATGCACGAAGGACATCCATCTAGTATCCAATTCCTGACATGATAAGCATAAACACAAATAGAGATAAAATCATCATCCACGGGCACATAAAAAACATAAAATAAAATAAATAAACACATAACAAGATACTTATCTCATGAAGTGCAACTGGCTGCAACCGGACAACGTTCCACCCGACCTTAGACATGCCATGCTCATGCATCTCTCAGCATGACAATCACCCCCGAGTTGAGGCCACAGACCCACAAGTAGAGGTACTCTCAATCCCATCTCTAAGCAATCAACCAGGAAATCCACAACTCATTCCCTCACCATCTACTTTCCCTCCATATTCGACCCTACTCGATGAGATGAGACTCCCTTCACTACACAAGTCCCTCGGGACATCACCACCTCATCCAAGGCTTTATGTGACGATATTAGGGACAAGAAATGGAATATGAGGAAGCAAAGGCAAACAAATAGAAAATCTCTAGCAACATCACTCTCAAACACATAATCTCTTTACACAAAAGTCACAATGATCTCCATCCAACCACCTAGCACAAAAAATGAGATAGTACATGTATAAATATAGATTAAGGAGGGAAATTCAAACACAAGGAGACCAAATCAAATTGGATGAGGTGTGGTTAGGATTCATTATGGAGACTATCTTGAATTAGTGGAGTGGTGGCTTAGTTTAGGAGATTCCCTTCCTTGGATTAGCACCATGAAGAGGAGTTACCAAAAATCAAGGAGTGGAGGCTAAGAAGAGCACAAGGAGTGTGCACTAGTCATGTGATGTGAGAGATTCGGTCCAATAGGGTCATAAATAACTTGTAAGCACAAAAATAGGGAGCATCTTTCATGAATACATGAGTGGGGCGCATTTGTGGAGGTGGAAGCTAAATTCTAGCTTACGGAAGCTAAAATCTAGCTTATAGTCCCTAGAAAGTAGGAAGAGGGCGCTCTAGTGCAAGTGGTGCCCACCAACCAATGAAATAAGCATAATATCATCTCCATAGGCCAAAATAATCAAGAATAGGGTCCAAAGTATAAAGTTTGGGTGACCAACAACTCCTAGTCCTCGTTCCCCCTCACATGTGGAAACCATGGCCCCCCCATTCTTGTTGTTGTCCATGTTGAGCTAGTTAACTTATTAATAATAATAATGTCTCAAACTATTGTCCCGATGCCTTGTGCCATAATAATAAATCAAATAATAATTACATATTTATGTGGCTTAAAACATCGAGGTATTACATTCCCCTCCCCTTTAAAAAAATGCATCATCCTCGATGCATACTTATTACATACATGCCTTTAAAAAATTTCAAAAAAATATGAGGGTATGCCTCCTTCATAGAATCCTCTAGCTCCCAAGTAGCATCTTCAATATTCTAGTGGGTCCATTGGACCTTCACATGCCCGATCTCTCGATTTCAGAGTAGTTTGACTTTTCTGCCCAATATTGATACTGGCTGTACCGAAAAATCCCCTTCCGGTTCCACCTGAATCACATTCCAATCAATCACATGATTAGAATCAGGTACATACTTTTTCAACAAAGATACATGAAATACATTATGCACTTTTATGTAAGCAAGCAATGCAAGCTCATATGCAACGGGTCTTATCTTATCTAGGATCTCAAAAGGGCCACAATATCTAGTAGCTAGCTTGGAACAATTTCCTAAGTTCAAGGAACTCTTCTTGGGTTTGAATTTCAAAAATACATTATCTCCAACTTTAAACTGCATGTCAGTTCTGCTCATATCTGCATAACTTTTCTATTTGTCTTGAGCTCCTTTCAGATTCTACTTGATTTTGAGCATATGATCTTCCATGTCCTTCAGAAGTTCAGGTGCAATGATAATTATGTATGTTGGATTATCCCAACTCACAGGAGTATTTCACTTCCTCCCACACAATGCCTCAAAAGGATTCATCTTCAGAGAGGCGTGATATCCATTATAATAGGAAAAATCTACCAAGTGTAAATAATCATCCCACTTGGATGGATGATCCATCACATATGCTCTCAACATATCTTCAATCACTTGATTGACTCTTTCTGTTTGACCATCCATTTGAGGATGGTATGCTGGACTCATGTTCATATTTGTGCCAAATCCTTTGAACAAGCCTTTCCAAAAGTTGGTAGTAAACTTTTCATCCCTGTCTAACACTATAGCCTTTGGAATTCCATTTAGTTTGGAAACCTCTTTCATAAAGATGTCTGCAACGTTGGTTTCCTTATGAGTTGTTTTTATTGAATAATGTGTGCAACTTTAGTCAACTTATCCACCACTACCATGATGGCATCATTCTGTAGTCTTGTCTTCAGAAACTTTGTGATGAAATCTATCGTCACTACATCCCACTTCCATTAAGGTATTGGTAATGACTGCAATAAACCAGCTAGATGTCGATGCTCCACTTTAACCTTCTGGTATTCCATTCATCTAGTTATATACTCTGCAACATCATTCTTCATTCCTGGCCAATAGTACTACTTCCTCGCAACTGCTACTGTCTTATGATATCTCAAATTCCCAACATAAGGTACATTATGCATCTCCTTCAGAACCATCTTCCTTAGATCTCTAGAGTTTAGCACATAAACTTTTTCCATATGTATGAGGATTTCGTTTTCTTCTAGCCTGTACTTATCAAACATTTGTGGTACTTTATGTTGCCGCAATCCATCTCTTACATGCTGGTAATGCTCATATGTAGCATTGGTTTCATTGATCTTATCCTTGATATTTTATGTACCAGTACTGATAGCTGCTACAAGCATCACATGTATTTTCCTACTGAGTGCATCAACTGCCTTATTTTCCTTGCCTTTGATGTGCTTGATATCAAAGTCATATTCACATAGCAATTCCATCCACCTTCTCTGTCTTGCATTTAGAATAGGCTACTCAAACAAATGCTTCAAACCATCACGATTAGTCCTTAATTCAAACTTCTTACCCATCAAGTAGTGCCTCCACATCTTCAAGGCATGAATGATAGATACAACCTCCAGATCATGAGCGGCATAATTCCTCATGTTCTTTCAGCTTCCTGGATTCATAAATGATTACATGGCCATTCTAAATGAACACACCACCAATTCCTTGCTTACATGCATCTATGCATCCTACAAAGCTTTCATCAGGAACTGCAATCTTCAAAACTGGTGCACTAGTAAGCATTTCCTTGAGTTTCTAAAATTGTCTTGACACTTGGAAGTCCATTCAAACTTCACACCCTTCTTTTGAAAATATGTGATGGGATGAGCTAACTTTGAGAACCCTTCAATGAATCTCCAGTAGTATCCCGCTAACCCAATAAAAGATCTTACTTCTGATACATTCCTTGCTGTCTACCATTCCATTATATTTCTTATATTTTCAGGATCCACTGAGATGCCTTCTTCTAATATGATGTGCCCCAAGTAATGGATTCTACTCTGATAGAATGAACACTTACTTAGCTTGGTAGGAAACTGATTCTCTCTGAGTATTTGCATAACCAATATTAGATGGTCTTCATGTTCTTCTTCCGAATTGGAATAGATGAGGATGTCATCCAAGAACACAACTACAAACTTATCCAAAAAAAATCTGAAATCTCTATTCATCAAACACATGAATGTTGCTGTCACATACCCTCCCATCTATCCAATTCAAGGAAGGGAATATGAAGCTAGTCTGTGGGGCTTTGACATAAAATCAGCCCATTCATTAGATTCACAGCCATAAATTAAAAGTGTGCAGATGCAAACCAGTTAAACATGCATAGTCAACAAATTAATACATTTGCAGAAGTAATTTCACATAAGAAAATACTTATCTTGATGTAATGTTGTCCCCAAACAACTAGCTATGTCGCTGCAACATTCCACCCAACCGTAGGCTCTTCGACGACATATACTCAGTCCGTCCGAAGGCCACCCCCGAGCTGGGCATGATTCTTACAAGGAAAAGGGGACATTCAGCTCATACACAGCCAATTAAGCATTTCATTTGAGCCAAGCCAGTCCATAGCTGGGTTTATCAAGCTACATTAGAACCCTGGATGCTTGTACTCAAGCTCAAGCCAAAACAACAGATATCCATAACCCATAACCAACATATTCATTTCTCACACAGCAAGCACAAACATTGGGCATGGATACACATTTCTAGCAATGGAATTCACAAACAAGATGGCCATAGATTTTCCACAAAACGTGGGCACACCAAAAACAGATTATGGATGGGGAAATCGTCCACAGGGAACCAACCCGATTTTCCATGGGTATTTTGGGAATCTAAATGGCCAAAACGGCCCTAATGAAACCCCAAATCAAGCTCCCATACTCCCAATCACTCTGCACCACAAAAACACCCTCCTTCCCAGCTAAAGAACAAAGAAAACCCATAAAAACGTGGCTGGAAAACGCCCAGGTAGCTCCAAATTCGTCAGGGAGAGAAGACTGGTTGATGGATAATGGCTTGGGGAGCAATTCATGGCTCTT
The DNA here is from genome assembly GCA_027924585.1 of Larix kaempferi. Lineage (NCBI taxonomy): Eukaryota > Viridiplantae > Streptophyta > Pinopsida > Pinales > Pinaceae > Larix > Larix kaempferi. Next base: position 3,432,377 of record BSBM01000159.1, on the reverse strand, counting down.
TTCTTGCCCAAGAAGCTAAACACGATTTCCCATGCAGGGTGGCTTGCCCATACTTGAATTTGGACAGCCATACCTCTCATTCCCCAAGGCATTAACTACCTCAACCAACTCTTGGGAGAAATGAATGATTGGGTACAAAAGTCAACATGGGTAGTTGAGGGTTTGATGGGTTCTCTCATTGACACTTGGCTTGACTTGATTGGCTCCAAGGGTTTGAATGTTTTCCCTCCCAATTCCTTGTAAAATCATGCCCCCATCTCTTTGTTGCATTGCATAGCTAGTTGTGGGTATTTTATTAAAATGCATATTTACATGATGTTGAAATTCCAATGTGCCTGGCTAGCACGCAAACTGTATGCACCAATAAATCGATGGCGGGGCCTTGGCCTTGAGCTCCTCACCATGATTTTATAACAATATTACATCATTTACATTTGAATGTAATGGGGTCAAGGTGGGGATGTGACAGTTGTTGGTGCACTTTTCAATCCAAAATGTACCACTGTAAACTCATAATGACCATACCTGGTCCTGAATGTTGTCTTACTGATGTCTTCATTCTTGACTCTGGCTTGGTGATATCCTGATCTCAAATCTATTTTTGAGAATACTTTGGCTCCTCTCAACTGATCAAACAAGTCATCGATCCTTGGCAAAGGATACTTGTTTCTAATTGTTGCTTTGTTCAACTGTCTATAATATATACAGAGTCTTAGGTTTCCATTTTTATTCTTTACAAACAACACAGGAGCTCCCCAAGGTGACACATTGGGCTTTATGTAACCTTTCTTCAGCAACTCTTCTAACTGCATCTCTAACTCTTTCAATTCTGGAGTGCTCATTCCATAAGGCACTTTAGATGAAGGAACAACGCCTAGCACTAAATCAATAGAGAAATCAATGTCTCTCTTAGGTGGCATTCCTGGCAATTCTTGAGATACATCTGCAAATTCTTATAGCACTGGGTAGTCTTGTATCTCTGGTGCTTTGCCTTCTCTTAGCTCCTCCACATGAGCTGCATACAAATATAAACCTTTTCTAAAACACTTCTTCAACTGCAGAGTTGTGATCTGTCTCAAAGATATGGGCGTAGGTATACCTTTCATTGTCACCTGATTTCCTTCTTCATCCAGACAAGTATAAGTTTTGTTGTGGCATTCAAGCATGGCATTATGTGCATCCAACCAATCCACGCCAATCAATACATCATATGAACCCAAATGTATGATGTTCAAGTCTACAAATATCTTCAGACCATTCATTTCCAAAGGACACTTCCTTACTGCTTTTTGATCTTCCTCTTGGTACCTCTAGCCAACTACACTAGACTTGTTGTCTCAAGCTTGCTTTTCTTCAAATCATATTTCTCAACCATGTTAGGTGCAATGTAACAATGGATAGCTCTAGAATCAATCAAAATAGATATGGGTTTATTACCAATCTTACCTGTCACCTCAATCATGCGGGACTGGTGATCAGCTTTCCTACCATCCAGGGATGCATAGATTCTTGGAATACTTCGTCCAACATCACCAACAATTGAGGCTTTTTTAATGTTTTGAATGGTGCTTCCCTTATGTGGACAATGATTGGCATAGTGATTCTCCTTACATATCCAACATTCAAAAGGTGGTCTTGGCCTTTTGTCTGAAATCTCTTCCCCTTTGGATTTGCTTTGCTTTGGCTATCTTTGCTGATAAGAATTATTATTATTTATGAATGATGGAGGTTGGAATCCTTTCTTTCTATGTTCTTTCTTGTCTTTCTTCATATATTTCAATTTCTTCTGATGTGGAGATTGGTTCATATTCAGATCATATAGATGTTTTTCCTTTCAAATGACATCTTTAAGAGTATTTGGTCCATCATACTAGATCTTGTCTTTATAGAATGCTGGTAGACCACTCAGGAACCTATGAATCTTCACTTTCTCACCCTCTATGAATTCTGCATACTTCAAGAGTTCTATGAACCTTTTCTCATAAGATTACATTGTCATGCTGCCCAAACTTGAGTTCAAATAACTCCTCCATCTTGATGTCATAGTAGTGTTCTGAGAGATATTCTTTCTAGAAATATTTCTTGAATTTTCTCCAAGAGATTTTGTCTTCATCAATATCTTTCATCTTGACTAGTTGATCCCACCAAATGGATGCTTTACCTTGCAAATGGTAGATGGATACCCTCGCTTCCATGTTCGATGTGTACTGACGCAAATAGAAGAACATTCTAAGTCCCAACAACCAAGCTTCAGGGTCTTCACCTTGCTTTGCTTCTCCATCAAAGGTTGGAGGCTTGATTCTCCTTAGTTCTCCCACTAGTTCATTCCATGCAAACCTTCTCTTCTTATATATTACTGTGGATCTTTCAGGGATGCTTTTTAAACTGCTTGGTGAATACCCCTTCTTCTTCATTACAGATGGCATGTCATGAGATCTTCTTGAGGATGATCTAGACCTATCATATTCTCTTCTTGGCACATGCCATCTGACATCTTGGATCTCCTTGCAATTGTTCCAAACCTTGCATGATTTGTTCTTGAGTGTGAATGATCCTTTCATTATCTTCCCTACAAATTCTTACTTCCATATTCAAACTTCTTACTAAGTCTTCCAGACTCAAGGGTTCAATGCTTCCTTAGTGTCCATTTGTCCTTGCTTCTGCTCTTTCAGGACATTGCCCAATAAGCCCAATAAAATCTTCTTTAGGGTTGCATGGTATCTGTCCTTCTTCTAAATCCATCTCCGATCTCTTTACTGTACTTACTAAGTCTTTACTCTTCACTGCTTTGATTAGGCTCCAAAATTTCTAACCACACTATATGCTCATTCATAAACTAACATAACTAAAGCTACAATGTGTTCATTGTCAATCACTGCTAGCAGTCTACACACCAGTATATGTTCATTCATCATTATATCATATATACATATCTTATATATGAAGGGTAGGAAATGTCATATATACATCCCTAAATCTGTGTAATTATCATCTAAACAAAAAAAAATTGTCATACCCATCATTATATATTGCCCTACTCATTATTCAACTGTGAATGCTTGTTTTTTAAAATTGTGTTTAGACATTCATTCCCATGAATTTGATGAACTTAAATTGAAACCATATTATAAAATGGTGACTATAATCCAATTTTATTCAACAAATGTTTAAATTGCAAAAGAGACTTGATGGTTCTTATTTTAGAGAAATGTAGAATGTTCGTATAATCAAAGAAAATAAATGAATGGAAGAGAAATTGAAAATTATGGAATAATTACGCCGTAGGCCGTTTCAGTGTGGAGAAGCATAACCATCCATGTCGGCTATATTCCTCGCTCGTAGAGCGAATGGAAGCGAATGAAATCTTGCCACGTGGATGGTTACGCTTCTCCTGCCGCCGAGCTCCTGCCTTGCTCTCTCCCGCGACCTCATCGCCTCCCTCCACCTCCCCTCGGCCGCATGCACCATCCTCCGCCTCCCGCCGCGAGCTCCTCCCCTGCTCTATTGGGGGAGCAAAGCTTTGGAAATACCGATCAGCGCCTTGCTCTTACTCATTTTTATCCGAGGAAATAAATAGCTTAGTCTTCCCCATATGCTCTTCAGCTTCACATACCCGTCTTCCCACGACTCCTCCAAAGATGTTAATGGCTCCATACTTGGCATCTCTTCTAACTCATACATCCCAGCAACATTTAGGATTCTATGTTTTGTCGCGTGCGTGCTCCAAGCCACGTATGTTGTTCAGATTTACACACCGGTCTGCCCACAACTCCACCAAAGATGTTAATAGCTCCATACTTGGCAGCTCTTCTAACTCACACAACCCACAAACACTTTGGATTCTAAGCTTATGCCTAGCTCCTTCTCCATATTCGTGTTCTCCGCAAATGCTACGCCCTGCGCCTCCCTGTATCAATATTATGGCAACAGATAGAGAGAGAAATGTATGAAAACGACCTTTGGGAACCCTGCACATCAATATCCCAGATTTATTTCTCAGAGCCCTTGTGTTCTCAAAGAGCCTCGCGGACTTTGCTACTTTCATGGGAAAGCATTCTTTTGTCAGGTACCATACAATACATCAGACTGAAAGCATGCATGAATAAATTACAATAACCAGTTAGCCAAGCAACAGAGCAATGAAGCTAGCCCAGAAAGCATGACACATTACCTGTTCATAAGGCAATGTCATAAGATTTGGATAATCATGAATAAATTACATCTGGCACATAATCAGTTTGGAACTGAAGGCAACAGAGCAATGAAGCCCAGAACTCAGCAATAGAGCAACGAAGCCGTGTCTTCATGACTTCCTTTCTCCTTCGTGCAATGCATCTATAAAAAGGCCAAGATACATCAATGCGGATCGTTCTCCTATTCACTGTGGAGACCGTCCATTTCTTTTCCCATGATCTGCAATTCCCATATGAAGATGTAGCTGTTGAACTGCTCAAGAGTGCTCTGAATAGATAGTTGGTGCAACACTATGAATTATTTGCCGATTTGAAATCGATTATAATGCAGCGATATCCCTTTTTGTAGTTTCCAACAGCGAGCTGGACATGGAATATCTCAACGATATAACGTATCCCAACCAGGGATCAAAATTGAACATGTCACAGCACGTCAAAGGGCTCTCACCACGTCCCAGAAGTGTTGTAAAAAAATGGACGTAAAAAAAAAAAGATTTTTAATTTTGAAATTTTACAAATAAATGTAATAATTATTTCAAAATTTCATTAGAAGTGCTATGTTTAAAATTGCCCATCAAAATTTTTACAACACAGGTACGGGGGCACCGGCAGTCCAGCACCGACTCTCGCTCGGAGACTCCAAGAGTCTAGTCCCCGGCAGTGACCCCGGTCCCCACTCCCCAACTCTCCATTAATTAATTGATTAGTGATTATTTACTAAGTCTCGTCCCGAGTCCCGAATCCCGATTCCGTGGGCAATGGCATAATTGGCATTGATTGATTATTTAGTGGGGTTGGAAACTTGGAGGCTGGAGCCTCGAGAGTCGATATTTAACAAATCTACTTTACAAATTACATCCATCATCCATGCAGGCTGCAGCTAAAATCTTAACATTTTTATAGTTGTATAATTCCGCATTTAATTTCGGTTCAGAAAGTGGTTCAGAAAATTTATGATTCATGAATCATGAACCGTGACAGAATTTCCCAATTCCCATTGCCAAATTACCCAGCTCCAGGAGTCCAGTCGCGGCAAAATTCCAAATTCAATGTATTGTGTCATTCAAATTTGGGCAAGTTGGGAGTCTGGGACTGGGAGAACCGTCGTGAATGGTGCGAAAAGCAAGCCTGGTTTGAAAGAGGACCCTGGTTTCAATGGTGATTCGGTGAATGGTGTGAAAAGCAAGCCCCAATTCCAATTTCCCATACTGTGCGCTGGTTTGAAAGAGGACCTTGGTTTGAAACTTTGAAATGTGAGCAAGCCCCAATTCATTTCCAAATTCCGGTGGTATTTTAAGGTTCTGGTTCTCATCTCGCTGGATGTGGCTGCAGTGAATGCAGAGGCGAGAGGCCGCGTTGTTGACAAGTGCTGGTGTCCGGACTCCGGACTCTGGTGGTCGTTTGGCTTTCTGAAGACAAAGTTCTGTCACCTATGGCTGCTGCAGTCTTTTGCTGGCGCTTTCTTTCAAGGTATGTTTCCTTATTCCATTTCCAATTCCCATTGTCTGTGACTCTGTATTGGCACGGTGTGTACTGTCTCGATTTCGAATAGGTTTTCAACTTTTCACAATCCTATCTGTACTGTATTGAGGTATAGCTTCTCCAACAGTGTTGTAATAGAGGCGTAGTTGGGGACCTGGGGTGACTGGATTCACAACTCTTGTCCTTGTATTTTTGTCCCGTTCTCTCATCGTCGATTCGCCATTATAGCATCGATTTCAGAGTATGTATATCCTGCTGGGAATGCCCAAGTTGGATTTTCTGCTGTGGTTCTCTCCCTGAAGGTCCTTGTGAATGAGCTGGATGGTCAGCTCCATGGAGGCCTGAATGATGTGGGTTGGATGGAGGGCTTTGTTGTGCCCTTTCTTTTTCCTGAGAGAGCAGTTATTGTGGGTCTTTTCTGTGGAGTTTTGGCAGGCTATACCTACATTCATGGTATGAAGTTGTTTGCACCACGCTTAAATTACAAGGAACCAGCTGATTTTGGGTTACCCTGCCCTCTTTATCTGGAGAGTTTGAGATGGGTTTGCCCCTCCTGCAACGTCCCAAATGGGGTGTTTATTGAAAAATGTGATAATTGTAGTCAGTCCAGGGAATCGTAACAACTACGTGTTACTTCATTTCAGTAGTGTTATGAAGCACTAATTGTACTAATCCAGTAGGGTTAGGGTTTTGTAAGTTTATTACTGAAGAGATCACCTCAACCTGTTGTGCAGAATATGTTATGTTCCTTATATTAAGAAAGCACATTTTATATGGTTCAGGAAAGACTTAAAAACACTCAGAATGATATTCAATATGCACTTTTTATCCAAAATCTAGTATGATAATGGGCAAAATAAATATTAAACTGAGAAAACTGTAGCCTTCTAATTCAGTATGGCAGAGGTCCCGGATCATATTCAGTGATGTTATCATTGTTGCATTCCCATTTTTGTCATATACTATCACCAAATTGCAAACTAATTTTAGACAGGTTTCCTTCTTTATGCACATGCTGGAATAAAAATATTGAAAATGCCTAGTCAACTTGTCAACTTCCTCATAAATAGCTTTTAAGTAGATATCCATGGGCTGCCAGAGTCCCAAGCCACCAAGCCACCGTGCGAATATGGATGCATAATAAAATGGGGTTGTGTTTGAACCTTGAGCTCCCTCAACTCAAAATAAAAATCCTAAAACAAAAAACCTTTAGGATCTTTACTCTTGACAGCTTGTTGAAACCAATTTTTTGTTTCTCCGCCTGGGCTATGAAAAGAGAAAAATATATGTTTGTTTTATATGCTTTTCATTTTGGGCATTTCGTGTGAGAGTCAAGGAGATCCGTCTTTAGTATTTACATTGTATTTGTAAATGCTTTGAACTTTCCGACGGGATTTGAAAAGTTATTTTCATGTTTTTATTTTATTGTTTTCTCTTGCTTTACATATTTTTTTCCACATATATTTGCCCAAATAATTAACTTATTGAAAATGTTCCTTCAGGCAGGCAGTCAGGTCCTGTCCTTATCGAAAATGTTCCTTCAGTCAGGCAGTAAGGTCCTGTCCTCCTTTAGAGGGTCCTGATAGGGCTTAATGTCCATTGTTTCCAGGTTTCTTGTACACATTATAAAAGCGGTTATATATAATAATTATAGAGTTTGATTTGTGTTCTGTTTATTCTTCATCTCTCAGCAAGTCTAAACATCTTCTGCATCTATAGCTTCTACCTCTATCAGTTGCATGGTAAACAGGCAAATTTCTTATTCTTGGACAAACTAAATTTTAACGTTCAGCTGTCTATCTTTCCACCATCTCATGTACTTTTGCCTTGGTTATTTCCTTCCATATGGGGAGTCTGTACTGACTCGATTTCGAATAGCTATTAAAAAAAACTAGCTCGATTTCAAATAGCTATTAAAAAAAACTGTTGAGAACAGAGAAATTAGAATGACAGTGTGACAACGTCTGTTCTCTCACTTTCTTTCTTCTAAATCATTTAAAAGGATAAAGTTCACAAATACAATTACTTAAGTATCTGCCCAGTAATTATCTATTAATTTCAGATAACCTTGCAAAATTGCAATCATCTAGTTCTAATACTGAGTTAAGAGCGATGCAATACAAAAAGCCCAGTAAAAATAAAGATGAAAAAAGGCAAAATCATTTGCCTGAACCGATTTTCTAAATGATAATTTTAGGACTGGTTAAGACTGGCCGATATAAATTTTAATATAAAATTCTCAATAATGTGAGCTTTACATTCTCGGATAGCTTTTTTCTCAATGTATATTTGAAACATGCAAAGGGATGAAATTCATTCCTTTATTAAGAATAATTAATAGTTACCTGAATGGAATGAATAATTCATTCCTTTGAATACAGATTACTCTGTTTCTATCTAGCTTAGTAATCAACGCACCATTGGCAAGAACTTGGTTTTAAACATAGTAGAAGAATTCATATCCTAAAGAAAAACATGCTCACGAAATCCAGAACTCTTCTCTTTAAGAAAAGGATTTATTGCTCTGTAGGAAAGCTTAAACAATAACAAACAAATGGGAAAACCAAATTCTGTTCGAAAGGAAAGCTTAAACAATAACAAACCAATGGGAAAACCAAATTCTGTTTGAAGTCACAGAATTTCAGGTCATGGATTCATTTGGAGTTACTGGAACTCACCAATTGTCGATTGAGAATTTGAGACCATGCAATCTGTGAATCCGTGGGCAATGGATTAATGCCCATCCTTATTGTCAAGGCTTGTTGCAGCAAGAGAATAAGAATGGAGATGGGCACTCAGTGCAATCACCAACAAGATTCTCTGCAATAAATGTCTTAGGGAAAACATAGTGAAACAATAGCCAACACTACTAATTGTCACCATTCCTCTTATTCCAGTGGTTAAAGATTGCAAGCTTCTATATATCCCTTCTCATCAACCTGCTCTAGGTACATAACACTGCAGCATTGCACAATAAGTTATTGATTTTTAAGTAATCACAATTTTCTGGACACATGGGAAATTGGGAATCAAGATCTAGAAGTAAATTTGAAACTGTTTTGGGAAAGTGTAAATTTTCGCACAGCAAAAATGATGTATAACCCAATTTTTATTATTCTAATAACTAATAACTGATAACCCAATTATGCCAAAAAAATTCCAATGCTAATTTTTCAAAGCAAACTGCAAAAAGTCATCTATTTTTTAGTTTCTGGCAGTTTTACCTATTTTATATAGGTAGATATACTTTCTTGTTATTTATTTGGAATAAAATCTCCATATATTAATTACTATTAATGAACCACCTAATTGTTAGCTTGTTTGGCATGTGGCTCCTTTGCCAACTGTGTATCCATTTTCATTTTGGCAAGAGCTTGATATGGCTGTATTATTGGCTTGGTGTTGTAATAGGAAGTGTTTGTTTTTGGCATGTGGCTCCTTTGCCAACTGTGTATCCATTTTCATTTTGGCAAGAGCTTGATATGGCTGTATTATTGGCTTGGTGTTGTAATAGGAAGTGTTTGTTTTTATTTCACATTAGTGATTAGTAATTTAGTATATCATTAATTTGTGTTTTTATATTTATTTATTTAATTGATTGAATACAGGGATAAATTGAGAAATGTCACGTCTTGGTCGTCCTAAGAAAGATAAAAAACAACTTTCACTTGCTGATGCATTTGGTATCCCTCAACACTCTAATCGACCATGCCACTTTGAAAATGAAGTTTATGATCATCCACTTGAAGGCCATGAATTAGATAGTGCAGAACCTCTTGAAGAGGAACAACCATCAAAGAGGGCCAAAAGAGCATTCAAGTCCAAATGGAAAACTAAATTTCCTTAGGCTTATGCTGTAAATGATTGTAATGGTGTTCAAAGGATAAAGTGTTTGTGGTGTGTAAAATTTAAAAGGGAAACTCCATTTGCTAAAGAAGGAAGTATGACTCTTCAAGTTAGTGGTCTAAACATCCATGCAAAATCAGAGGCTCATAAATTTGCTTTGCAACTTTTAGAAGGGGAAAGCAAACAGAGTACTCTTCCAATTACCAAACATGTAGAGCTAATGGTAGATGCTGAGAAGGAGAGAATTATATCAGTGATAGAAAACATGTATTTTGTCGCCATAAACGACTTACCTTTAGAAGTATATAAGTCCATATGTGACTTGAATATGTATAAAAACACTCCTCACATGCCTCTAACAGATGATTACTCTTCATATACAAACACAACATCTGGAAAGGAGTTTTTACAAGCTGCTAAGGATGTATATTGGAAAAAGTTAAAAGATGAGATTTCCAACAGCCCATTTTACTCAATTTCAGTTGATGAAAGTACTGATCGGACTATGGTGCAACATTTGATCATTTATATTTCATATTTGACAAATGAAGGAAGAGGTCAATGTGTTACAAAATTCATAAAGTTGCTTCAAATTAAAGATGGAACATCACAGTCTATGTATGATGCTGTGACGTCTCTTTTAGCAGAAATGGATCTATCCTTAATAAAGTTAGTTGGATTTGGATCCGATGGGGCCTCATCCATGAGGGGCATTCGTGAAGGTTTATCTACTAAGATTCGTCGACATGCTCCTCATTTATTGGATATCCACTGCATAGCTCATCGAGAAGCACTAGCAGCAAATGATGCTTCATCTTTTTTTCCAGAGTTGCAAGCTATTGATAAGTTTGCAAACAAGGTTTATTCATGGCTCGGGAAATCTGCTAAAAGACATGGAGAATTAAAAGAACTCATGGATTCATTTAAAATCACAAGGTTAGAAGTGTTACAAATTCATCACATTAGGTGGTTGTCTAGAGGCAAAGTCATGGAAAGACTTGTTAAACTCATGCCTGCATTGTTAAGGGACTGGGAGTTGGGGGAAAAAAAAATGTATGAGGTGGCCACAATATTTCAAGTGCAATTTTGCATACATTTACTTGCAGATGTGCTTATTGAGTTAAATAAGCTGAATCAAAAGTTCCAAGAAGATCATGTTGATATTACATCTATTGGAACTACTTTGGATATCACTATTAGCTTGCTTCATAAGCGATTTCTAAGAGGCATATTTGGGGCAGGTGCAATACACACATCATCTTTTTTAAGTAAAACACAACAAGGAACTATTGATTTTACAGATTGCACAGGTATGGTACATGTACATGCATTGAGGTTTGAGGGTTTGCCAAAGTCACAAAGATCAGGGACACTAGATGATTGCATTTTGTTGGGAAAAAAATTTGTAATGAAGGTGATTGACTCTCTCAATGCAAGGTTCCTATATTTAATGCTGCTAAGTTTTTTAGTCCTCGTAATTATTACGAGGATATGGATGATAGGGACTCTCAAACAAGAAGATGGCTAACATGTTTATGTGAGAAATTTAGTGTTGGGGCCTCACCCATTGTGGATAGTGTTAAATGTTTTGGTGAAATGGACGAATTTATTTGTACGGTTTATAGATCATACCCAAAAAAGCAGATGTTTGGAGCATGGGATCTATGTGGAGGTGAGCATGAATGGTTTGAAGGATTTCCATGTTTGATGCGTCTATGGCAAGTTATTCTTGTTATTCCAGCTAGCACGGCAGTATGTGAAAGAGGATTTTCAAAACTAAGCCGGATAAAAAATGATGACAGATCAAGACTTTCTCTAGAAACATTGGATATGTTAATGTTTCTCTCTCTTAGTGCACCTCAAGCTCTAAATGAGGTAGACTGGACTGCTATTTATGATGTATGGAAACAAATGAAAACTAGAAAGCCTCTTCCACTAGGATAACATATTCATATATCTAATGATCTAAGATCTGGTAATTTTGAAGAATGTGAATGTAAGTTTCAATCAGAACACCAGAAAACACTTGGAAGAACCACTAATTTATTTGAAGTTTTTGTAATGAAAAATATGGAGATAAGATTTGGTAATTTTGAAGAATGTGAATGTAAGTTTCAGTTAGAACACCAGAAAAAGAACCACTCATTTATATGAAGTTTTTGTAATGAAAAATATGGGGATAAGATCTGGTAATTTTGAAGAATGTGAATGTAAGTTTCAGTAAGAAGTTCAGAACACCAGAAAACACTTGGAAGAACCACTCATTTATTTGAAGTTTTTGTAATGAAAAATATGGAGATATGGTAGTTACTTTTTGAAAGTTTTTGGGACAAATGTATAGTTCCAAATCTCACCTTCTTAGTCTTTTGGGAGTTGTTGGTTTTAATGCATGACTTGGGGATATATGGAATATGATGAGTAAAAATGCTCCAACATATTGTTGTGCAATAGAATGTATTATTTCATTTTGAAAAAATGAATACAATTTAAAAACTTCTTAAATTGTGTATTTTTTATATTTAAAGAATTAATACTGTGTTTTCAAGCAACTATTTTCAAGGATTGTGGATTCTGGAATGTCATCTTCTTCAAATAATTGTTTGATATAATTATGTCAAATAATTGTTTCATGTAGAGATCTGATGGGCCAACTCCACACTACACAGACATGCTTGGTCCACACTGTTTTAATTGACAGTGAAGCATATTTTTGGGCCAAACATTGATGCTTCATTGTTTTAATTTACAATGAAGCATCTTGTGACTTTTGTGGTGAAAAAGAGACACTAATAATTGCCATTTATGCCCTTGTGCTAGTTACAATTTATGCCTGGGTTTATCCACAAAGTTTATATAGAATTAAAAAATCCAATTTTTTATTCACAAACTTTGCATACTCCATATGATCATTTCAGTTTTTGATGACAGAGGAGAACATCACTTAAAACACCTTACCTTTTTTCCATAGGTTGAGTGATGAGATTCCTCTTCTTTTGGTCCCTTTTTATGCTCTCTCCAGCAGTTTTTTAGACTTGTATTTCTGTTTCTATTAATTATGAAAATATTTTAGACTTGTATTTCTGTTTCTATTAATTATGAAAATATTTTAGACTTGTATTTCTGTTTCTATTAATTATGAAAATATTTTAGACTTGTATTTCTGTTTCTATTAATTATGAAAATATTATATTCTTTCAAATATTCAGAGAACTAGATTTCATACCTTAATACTCAAAATACTTGATATAGTTCTATTGCTTGGGTAAATTTTATGCTTCTGCTTGTACATGCATATATGTGTGTTTGCTCTTCATCTTTATTATTTTTTGTTAGAATACAAAAGCATAGTAAAAATATTACTATACTAGTGAATTTGGAACCTTTATGCTTGCATTGTGAGAACACTTGTGATTATTTTATGTGATTTTAAACTTAAATAATGACTGCTGATGTTATTTCTGATCTGGAGGTTCCTTGTTGTTCTTCATTTTTGAATTGTTGGTGATAGTATACTTCAAGACTTGGCAAACCTTGAAGTCTCTGTAGCTACATATCTTTGAGTCAATCTTAGTTTGGGTAATTATTTATTTATCTGCAGTTGCTTATCAAGCCTTGATTACTTGTGGATTTAGATTGCTCTTCAAATAATCCATGCAAAGAGATGATCTCTCATATATTACTATATTAGTGAATTTGGAACCATTATGCTTGCATTGTGAGAACACTTGTGATTATTTCATGTGAATTTAAACTTAAATAATGACCTGCTGATGTTATTTTTGATCTGGAGGTCCCTTGTTCTTCATTCTTGAATTGTTGGTGATAGTATACTTCAAGACTTGGCAAACCTTGAAGTCTCTGTAGCTACATATCTTTGAGTCAATCTTAGCTTGGGTAATTATTTATTTTTTTACAGTTGCTTATCCAGCCTTGATTACTTGTGGATTTAGATTGCTCTTCAAATTCACGTTCATGTGCGAAAGTGATGTTCAGTGATCAAATTTGAAGGCTTAGTCTAGTTCCTCACAATTCCAATTAGTTCAGTGATCAAATTTGAAGGATTAGTCTAGTGTCTTGATGTCTAGTTCCTCACAATCCAATTATAAATATGTATGGCCTACAGTAAGTTGGTCAAATGGCTTAAACTCTAATTATTTTGAAGGTAATTTTTGTGTAGATTTCACAAAGTAGAAAGCTAGAGATCAAACATAGTATCTTGAAATCCATAGCATGGTATATCAACGATTCAGCAAATTTATGTTATCAAAATCGAATTGTTTGTCAAAAACTAAATTATGTTATAAAGAGGCAATAAAACTAAATTAGTCTCCAAATATTCTATTACAAGGTTGGTTTCCAGTGATGCCCAGAAACTCTGTATTCAATGTTTTAGTAAATATAATAAATTAAAATGTTATATTTCAAATCAATTTATAATTGAAAATTGATTTGAAATGTAATATTTTATTTAACATATTTTTTACTGAAGTGTATGAATAATTTATTATTGTCAATTGGAAAGCAAAATTTTATAAAGCTTTTCATCCTCGAAGTATGCACAAATATATACCCTTCAAATTTAAATTAAGACTAGCCCTTCAAATTTGATCACTGATCCGAACACAGCTTTTAAAAATTGCTTCTCTTGCATCATGGCGCGGACCAGGCGCTATATTTATCATTTATTTATTTGAAATGGGAAAGATGCCAAGCTGTTTTCCCTTTCCTGTGACACTTAGCGGCCATGGCGTTTGCATGGAAGTTTGTTGCGACGTTTGCCCTGTGCATCTCACCAGATGTCGATGTAACTGCACCAACCAGCCTTGATAATACTTAGTAGGATACACTACTGGCTTCTCATGCATCATTCAGAAGGTCATCTACCATCCCGTATTAAATGACATTCCAGTCTCCTTAGACGTGCCATGACATTTGACAAACTCTATAGACATTTGGCAGTTTCTGTAGCAGTTTCAAAACCATCTGTCAGTGCATGAACATGGAAGTCTTCCATCGATGGAAGTCTCGGCCAGGGCAGAGAATGAAGGGTCTATCAAAAAGATAGTTAATTAATAATTAGTGAATAATTTTGGAAGCGCCACTTGCAATGGCTGCATGTTGGGCTCTGAAAAATTAAATTATTTATATGTTTGCAAGTTTCAAATACATATGTTTCATTCTAATGCCTTTATGACATGATGGCTCAAAACACTCGAACACATGCTTGTCTATACCATTAAACTTGTAAATAAGATGGCAACTAGAGGTAGACTTTCCAGAGTTGACATGCCCTAAGATCATAACGTTGACATGGGCTCTTTATTTATTTATCAGTGGTTATCTAAAAACATGTATTACTGGAACCAAAAACATGAAGAATGCAAGACAGAAAGTAGTTGTGCTTTTACACTAAACAAAGAATTTGACAGCATGGTAATACTAACTTACTTTAGTTGGGTTGGAACATTTCCAAAACCGTGTCATTTCACATTTTGCCTTTCTTTGTAACAACAAATTTTTTAGG
Source organism: Larix kaempferi (assembly GCA_027924585.1). Classification (NCBI taxonomy): domain Eukaryota; kingdom Viridiplantae; phylum Streptophyta; class Pinopsida; order Pinales; family Pinaceae; genus Larix; species Larix kaempferi. The sequence goes on along the minus strand of BSBM01000159.1, from coordinate 3,417,332 downwards.
AGTCATATGAATGGAATTCCACATCATCGGGGATCATATAAACTGGAGTTTATTCTTGACGAAAATGGAATTTCCTGCAGTTTAACTCTGCTCTTATGGTTGGGGATGGCTGCTCTTGCACCCTTTTCATTGAACTACTTCTGCTAGGAACTACTTCTAGAGATCAAGGCAAGTGTTGGAATAGATAAGAATCTGTTGGTGAGGTGATTCAGGCTGGCCGGTAGTGAGTCATTCATTCGCATGAGGCCATGGTAAGGGCGGTTACATCCAGCATCAGCATGATAGTCCTGGGCAAGTATAACTTCCACCTTTTTCTCAAATAATTCATTGCAAATTTGCAAAAATATTTGAATTAAATTCAAATACATATTAAATAAAGGAGCAAATTGAGACATAAAGTATAGCTACGCCACGTTTATTCAACAAACCAATGCTTCTAGGGCTGGTATAGCTGCCATGCAGCCTTGTTTTTCACACAGTCACAACTCAATAAAGCAAATGACTTACATTTTATCCAACTCGATAAAGCAAATGACTTACATTTTATCTGATCTTTCCTTGTTTATCAAACACCACTTTAAATTTAAGACCTCTAACTCAAAAGCCATGTATGAGTTGCTAAATGAACTTGATTAATTTTGAGATAAGATAACCATTACAAATTTTAAAATTTCACTTTATTGTTAAATTTTAAAATGAATATTAACCTTAGAAGTTTTAATAGAATAATTTTTATTTAAATAATCATTAAACATTTAAAAAAATAGATATAATGATGTTTAAAAAATTACTTATAAAATCTATAGCAAAATATTCATAATATACTAAAAAAACCATTAAAAAAAATTGAAATTATATTAATTTTCTTTTTACTAAACTTATTGAACACATTTTTGAAGTAAATTGTTATGTGATTTTAAAAAGACTATGAAACATCTATTGGAAACAAGGTTGAAATTTCAAAAATATTTCACTTACTAAAAATGATGGTTTTGACAAGGGGTGGCTGGAACGAGGGGGATCATATATGGAGGAGTTCAAGTACTCTCCTATATATGGGGAATTGGGGAGGAAACCAATAACCAAGCAGTATCCTTGGCTCTCTATCAAGGTCTACTCCTTAGTTAGGAAATGAACATTAAAAATATAATTGTAATAGGGGATTTTGCGATTGTTATCAATCACATGAGTCACTCCTCAAATCCTAAAGATGCCCTATTGTAAAGGATAGCTTAGAGGGTGCAATCAATTGCTAAAAAATTTATCAAAATCTCCTATTTCCAAGTCTTAAGACACCAAAACAAAGAAGTCAATCATCAATTCAACCAAGCCATGAGCCTTGATATAGCAATGATATGGAAATGTTGGGGAGCTTTAACAACTAGTTTATTCCCACTAATTTATTCATTTCCACGTTAAAGGATATGACAAGGACTCACAATAATACACCAACATCAACATGTTATAAATCACATGAGTCACTCCTCAAATCCCAAAGATGCACCATTGTAAAGGTTAGCTTAGAGAGTGCAACTGAATGCTAAAACATTAATCAAAATCCCCTATTTACAAGTTTTAAGACACGAAAAACAAAGAAATCGACCATCAAGGAAACCAAGCCATGGGCCTTGATATAGAAATGCTATGCAAAAGTTGGGGAGCTTTAACAACTAGTCACCTTCCATTAATTTATTTAGTTCCACATAAAAGGATATGACAAAGAATCAATATAATACACCAACATCAACATGCATTTGATCAATATACATTTGATCAATCCACTAACAGGTAAACAATTGAATTTCCTTCAATGATCACATGACAATTAAACAACTCATCGCAACAGGGATTAAGACATGTGGGACATCTCTCCCAAATCTTGCAAATAGATAGAGATATAGGATCTCTCAGGAAGTGGAGAACTAATTTTCGGTTATATAAGAGCCTCGATCCTTAGGCACCCTCATCATGCAGGTTTTTGTGAAGCTATGAAGTATAGGGGAGAGTTTGGACCTACTCAACGAAGAAATTAGTCCCACAACAATGAATAAACTCAGGGATTTGTTGAGAACAATCAAGCATCATCACAAGAAAAAGTGTGTAATCTACGAGGCTTTTGAACTGAGGCATTGTCTCTGGAGATGTAATAGGAACACGGAAGAGTTACAGGAATTCCATGTCCTTCTCATCTGAAAATTAGACAAATGGAGCAAGAATTGGCAGCAAGGCCATGAAGAGGAGAAACAATGTTGTAATCAACAAATTGAATAAATTGAGTCTCAAATGGAAGCAATGAAGATAAAACAGTAGAGGAAAGAGATAGAATCAAGCAACACTGACAATATATTGGATGACATTGAAGAGAAATACAAGGAGATGTTGGAAAAAATTGAACGAATGGAGCATAGAAAGAAACGACAACAAAGGTAAAGTGGCTAAACATTGTGCTTCTTGCAAAATCAGTTTTGAATAATCAGATCATTTCCTGGCAGATGAGGAAATATATAAAAGGGTCAACAATGAGAAAGAGCTGCACAAAAAAATAAAGGGCAACCATGCACCCACTTCTATCAAAATTACAACCCAGGAAAAGGAAGCAGAAATACATATACAACGGGAAGAATCAGCAGAGCAAAAAAAGAAAGAGGAAGGAGAAATACATAGCAATCGAACAACATCAAAGAGAGGAAATGAAAAATTTGCAAAACGAACAAGCCCGTCATGCAAGAGAAACTAAAGAAAATGAAGCTCTGGAAGAACAGATCAGCAAAGAAGCGCAAGAAAAGATCGAACCAGCTATGCACAAGGAGCCAACAAGTCCACAAGTCAATAGTACAGAACCCATGGACACAAACATGTTGATCCCACTAATTGGAGGCCACTTTCCATTTCCATAGCTTGAGCTTATGCCGTTTACCCCATCCAAATAACATACAGTGGCCTAATTAGACACGATTTTCTTTTACTCAAAGAGAAATACCATAACACGACGGTCAGAAAAAATAATGAAAATGACTGCTCAACCAGATATTGTCACCGTCACAGAAAACACACTTTTAGAAGGCACCCAAAACAACCCCAAATTCACAGCCTCTATGAATGTCGCAACTGCACAAGCAAGTGCTGACAATGTCGACAAGCTACTTACCACGATTGAGCGAAACAAAGAAGAAATGTTGAAACTCAAGGCCACCTTGGTAAAGGAACGTGGAGAGACCAATGAGTTAAACACAAAATTACAGGCCACATTATTTGAGAAAGACAATTTACTAGCTGCGTACAACAACCTTAACACAGAAAAAGAAGCATTGACTTTTCAGTTAATGATAATGGAAGGGGAGACAAATGGTTTTCAAGCAAAGCTTACAGACTTTGAAACATGTGCATCAGTGGTGAACCACAGGGGCTTCACTAGAAGGAAATATAATATCACGTTCATTCATATTGCGGTATTAAATATTCATGAGAACCTAAAAATTATATTGCTTATATATTAAGAGGCAAAGGGATTTTTTTATTTAATGTAACAATACAATAATACTTTGGGGTCTTTTTGATATGGGCTGGCTGACAAATATTCGCCAAATGGAGATGGAGGGATCACGGCCGGATGAGAAATCGGGTTGAGGCAAGGCTCAAGCTTACCAGTACCCAGGTAAATAGTGTCTTGAGGCATGCTTGAGGCCAAGGGTTTCATGGTGAAGTGGGTTTCTAGTCGATCATAGTCGAGAGACAGTGGTCATTGATAGCCAATTGTTACCAATAGCATTCAGCTAGTTGTTACCAATAGCCTTGGGAGGCTCTAAGCCTGCAGGTCCTGTTATAGGCCCTCGATAAGCCTTGGGGGCTTGAATACCCAACCACTTGTGCATATTATAGGACTTGGGAGTTTTAGTTAGCCTCTTAGAGCTTGTTATAGGCCCTGGGGGCTTGGATACCTTGCCCACAATAGGCTTAGTCAGCGATTGGGGAACTGCAACGTGCAATCTAAATGTTGTACTATGTGCATTGGCTCTAGTGACATACAAGATGTGATCTCCTATCTCTTCATTAGACCATTAGATGTTGCAAATCATAATGATATGTGGTTGAGTAATTTCATTGTGGGTGAAGTAATGTGCATCCACAATATACATCGAAAAAGGCAAGGTGCATTGTAAAATGCATGTGGGGTCATAAGAGGGGTATCATATCAATATACTAGGTAGAAATATAAAGGGGTATAAAAAATGTTAATGAAAAAATTGATACATACAATATCTAGTGAAAATAGGGGTTTTTTTAAATTGAGAAGGCATATTGGGAGGGGGTAAAAAAAATGATTTTGGAAGGTATTTTCCAATATTTAGTGAAATTAGGGGTATTGTTTCATATGCCACGAACGAATGTGCTATGATAGCTGTTTATTGAGTGAAGCCCCCGTGTGGTGAACGACAAGGCCAATGAATTGAAGACTCAAGTAGATAAGTTGTTGAGAGATAAGCAATCACTCATGGAACCGTTCTAGGCACAAGAATGCAAGCTTCAAGAGCAAGTCTCAAACAGTAAAAAAACACTCTTTCAACAAATCTACAATCAATATCAAACAATTTATGGCAAGGATGCAGGAAATTGATGCAAGCTCAATAACAATGCATCAACATTTGATTACTATTGGCAACAAGCTTAACAAACAGTTAACCTAGAGAGAAAATAACCCAGCATTTCCTCCTCACCTCCCTCAAAAAACACTAGCGACCTTGAAGCTGGATATTGCACTCCTTGAATTTTGCAGGTAATGCACTAATCGACTAAATGCCGAGATTGATAAAACTCTTGAAAAATGCACAAACTTCTATGAGGAAATCCATCAAGTTCACCGTAAATGTCAGCTCCCTATGGAAGCCAATATCGATGAGCTCACCCCCAAGGATCAGCAAATGGCAGAACTCCAGCAAGTGTTGCAATCAAACTTGGACTACATCAAGAAAATTGATGCTCTAACAGAAGAAGACATCGACTTCTATGTGAGGAAAACATCTACACATCTCATTTTCCTTGAGGATACATGCAAGGCTACACCAACAGAAATTGAAAATATAGAAACATAACTATCTTATCATGAAGTGTCTCTAAAACTATTAAATCCTGACTAATATAATATCATAACTGAAGAATCTACTGCATGGGCAGACTATATTTCCAATTTAGAAGCGTTCAACTAATTTTAATTGTAAATATAATTTGTATATTCTCATATGTACAGCACTCAAATGAAAACTTTGCCTACTATTCTCATTTTTGCAATTTCACCAGATAACAAACTCTTCCAAGGCTATATAGTGGTGAACCAACCCTTTTTTATGTTCATCTATTCTTCTTTGTCAATGAAAACAAATTTCCCTTCTTGAGAAACTATTGCAGAAATGTTTATATGTAATGTGTACTTCTCAATGGATATTATTGGGATTCCTTTTCTCTAAAAAACCTAAATGCTTGTTCATATTTGTGTAACAGTGCTATATTTAACTACGTTTTTAGTTCAATGCTCTTCAGTTCCTTGTTGGCAATGGCTTTTCAAGCTAAGCTCATAATGGATTATCCCAAGCAGTACTGATATAAATATTAATCTCAGCTGATTTGTAAAATGTGTACTCTCTTTTACATTCATAAAAACAAAGTAGCCAAGCAAAGCGACCTCTCCTCATCTACCTCCACGTTGAATAAATACAACCTTTATATTCAGAGCTGCAACCACTGCTATTGTGTTGTAAGTCTGCATTTTATTGTGCTTTGTTGTGAACTATCTATATTTTCAGAAGACGTGTGAATCCTTGATGTGGCGAGAGTCATTGATAACCAGTTACTTTCCTTGGTTTATTAGTGATTTTCAAAAGATTAATAAATTACTTTCCTCTTTTCCTACCGGCGTTCATTTTTGCCCCTCAAGGGGCAAATGCTAGTATTAAAATCATGTATCTAATGATGGTGATAAATAAATATATTGCACGTAGAAATCAACATATCACATCAGACGCTATCTACATGTCCGGTACAAGTCGCATTAGTGTATCAACCACATGTTTGAATTCATTGATTGTGTATTCACTCTTCTTATCCTGGGATTGCAAATGCCTTAGATCTATCAATCTTGAGACAAATAGTTTTTAACCTTTAAAATTGTAAATCTCTTTTGTTTTTTCACACTTCATATCAAAATGCTTCAACAATGTAAGGAGCATGCATTTTCCTTAGGATAGACATCAATTTCAAGTCTTATATCCATCTTGCAGCTACAAAAGTCACTTACATTCAAAACAGAATCAACAAATGAAGAAATGAGTACACACACGGGTGCATCAGTATGTTAGAAATTTCTTCCAAGTGTTCAAGTATATAAGGAGGGTTTGTCATGCCAATACAAAGTATTGTATTTCTATCAGGAGGGAGTTTAGCCACTTCAACCTATATCAATACAAAGATGCACCATTAATGTTTACTTAATTAAAAGAATTACACACACACTTTTAAATAATCCAACAAATGATCAATGAACAAAAACTATATTCATTATAAAATCTTTACATCAATGAAAACTTTTATTGCCTTGAAATTATCTAACGTTAAGTAAAAAACTTATCAGCCCACTATTAATCACCAATATGTATTGTAATGAAATTTGATAGCTTTCCTCGGAATCCAGTTATGAAGTATTTTGTTAGTTAATGAATTATGTAATAGCTCCAAGTCTTTTAATCCAAAATACAAGAATATATATCCATGTTAGTGAAGCCTCACGTGCTTGCCAAAAAATTACATTATTTCAGAAGGAACTAAAATTACATTATTGTATAAATAGAAGGAACTAACCATATGCTCTTGTGTCTTCACTACTCAGCCATATCTCCCTAACACCTATAGAAATGACAATTTTCAAACAACAAATCTTTATTTACAAGTATATTTTTCTCAACATTATTCAAAAGCGCGTAGTCTAAAAATTCTACGATTTGAGCCGGAATAGATGAATTTTTTAGGAACGATTTTGAAAAAATATGGCCGTAATTTTTTAAAATCCAGGTTACAGTTGTCAAATTCTAGAATTTTGGGTGCTCCAAGGGTTTTTGAGGGTGTCGAATCCATTTCGATTTTGCAAAATAAAAGAAAAATGTTGAATTCTGGCTAAAAATGACCCTCTGATCCAAATCGTCGAATTTTTAGACATCTCCATTCAAAAGACTACACCCAAAATTTACTTTCCCAAGAAGGTAAAAGATATGACTTGCGCATAAAAATATAATGGTCAATTTTCCTGTTGTGACAATGTGATTCAAGAAAACAAATTTTGTAATACCTTAAGATTTGTAGTGGACAAATCTGAAACTTTAAATTTACTTTGCTAGGAACATAAGAATCATGACTAGCACAATAAATGTAATTGTCAATCTGCTTGATGTAAAAATATGATTCAAAAGAACAATTTATATAATAACCTAGGGTTTGCACTGGAGAACTCTAGCCACAACATAAACTACTACAAAGTCGAAAAAATAAATACTCACGTGAGAAGTCACAATATAACTACCAAGATGCCCATGAGTATGCTTAGTCTTGCAATAAATACAAGCACCAAGACAACCCAAAGACAACCCACATTTATTGGAAGAAGCTCCACAAAGTTATTATTCCTTATCTGCCAAAGGAGTTGATATAAAAGTTTCTTATTTAGTCGGATGGAATGCCTATTTGGACCCAGCCATCTGGCGTCGGGTGACATGATGTGGCTTACAATGTAGGGTTTGGGCTGGGTGGTTTATCAACTGGTGAGACTCGTTTGGATCCGGGGTTTTCACCATCAAGTTATCTTGCACTATCCCCTGGCACAGTACCGTTAAATGCCCCATCGCCTCGCTTTCCATTGGTTTCTCCCTTGAAGGATATTGTGACACCACTCTGGTCCTCTGACCAGGTGATACAGGCCATTGAAGGTTCGACAGCGGTTGGAAAGGGCACTTGCTCTACTATAGGCATTATCCATGGAACGGGTGGTTTAAACATCCCCTCTTCGGACTCACTCCCTGGTATGAACGCTGAAGAGCCGAGGGAAGGAACGAGTTTGGGTTTATTGGAGATTCACGAACAGCATGGCTTTGCTAGCCCTTGTGTGGGTTCTAGTACCAGTTTTGAAGAATGGGGAGGGCGTTCATCGAATGATGCAACCCAACCAGCGAAGAGCGGCAGGAAACGTTGGCTGAAGTTGAGCAGAACTAAATACAACTATACACTTGGGGAAGATATTGAGTGGCATCAATTGGTCAAGATGACCAATATCACCTTGGTTGGTAAGGCTCTGGGTAGATCCTTCTCTCTTCGAACTATTGAGGCCTGGGTGGCAGAGCATTGGGTTGCAGAGGTGGGCTATACCCCTAAGGTGGTTGAATTAACTCAAAATTGGTTTGCTTTCAACTTCCATAATGAAGATCATGCTAAGTGGGTTCTAAATTCCAACTGGAGTTGGGACCATTGCTCGGTTATGATTAAGCCCTGGCACCCGATGTTTGATGCCAGTCGTGAATGTTTGGATTTAGTTCCTATTTGGGTCCGGCTACCCGGTCTACCTCTCCATTACTAGTCGGAGCAGCATTTCAAAGGTATTGGGAACTTGATTGGCACTTATCTGGATGGTGATTATAGTTTCTTACAAACTCGTCAGAGGAAGATTGCTCGCATCTTGGTCAATTTAAATATCAGGGATGGGTTGGCACCGAATGTCACTCTCAACTGGGGGCCCTATGCATATGTTTAGAAACTTGACTATGAAAATGTCCCCTTTAGATGTCGTCGTTGCCATGCATATGGTCATCCAGTTGCAAATTGTAAACTACCCTTAAGGCGGAGAAATGGTGGTAGTCACAAATCTTCAAATGCTATGGAGGCTCCTCCTCTTGTTGGAATTCCATCATTAGAACCCACCCATAAGGTGGGTTTGGATGCTGATGCAGAGCTTGGACATTCTCGGGCCTTGGAGGTTCCTCTTCCTGCTGGTCTTGCTTTTTCGGAACCCTCTTCTACTGCGGAAGTGGCTGGAGGATTAGATCTGGAACCGGTTAGGGTTGCGTCTGGAGAGGAAAGACCGGCACTTATTTCAGCACCTATTGGGATTTCTCAACCAACTCCCTTCTCGGCCTCATGGACTTCGGCTGCGGGTATTCCTTATTCCATAAACCCCCTTTCCTTTCATTTTGTTATTAAAAACTTCTCTTTGGAAAATCCGGATTGGTTGGAGGCTTTAAAAAACTTGAATATCTCTCCCTCTTTGGAGTTGGTTGATCTTACATGTAATTCTCCTGAACCCCCATCATCTCTACAAACCTCTCAGAATCATGGTGTGATGCTTATTGACCTACCCCCTGAACCTAATCCTACCCCCGAGGAAGCTCCTTCTTCTTCTTCCCCGACCAACTCCTCGGACTCTGGCTATTATTTACGATCCCTTACTAAGATTTCCCCTGGGGGGCTGGGTGCTCGGGTTTGTAAACCAGGAAAAAGCAGAGGCAGGAAGTCTCATCTATCTAAATCACAATCCAAGGCCAAGATGGATTTGCTAGAAGGAAAACAGGTAACTATTGACCGGGCGCTTAGAGTGGTGCGTGCCCAGAAGAGGGGGCGTTAATGAAAATTATGTCTTTTAATTGTTGGGGTCTGGCTGGTCCCCATAAAAGATCAGCACTGCGTAGAGTGGTATCTCTTGAACACCCGAAAATCATTCTACTTCAAGAAACTATGGGTGTTGGTGAGGTGATTAAGTCAATGTTAGAAAGTTGGTTTGGTGGCTGGACTTTTGCTACCTTGGATGCTTGTGGCCGGTCTGGCGATTAGGCTATTGGTTGGAATACTAGAACGGTGATGTGCCATAACCTGTGGGGGATGGACTCTATTTTGGGATTGTCCTGCTCGTCTCTTGATTTTGGTGAATTGTTCACTGTGGTAAATATCTATGGTCCTTATTTGAACCGGATCCCCTTCTGGGATTCTCTCCTCTCAAATCATATGTTATAGGAAGGAAACCTTATGCTCGGAGGTGATTTAAATTTCTCTCTTGGCCCGGCGGAAGTTTGGAGCAGCAGAGCTCGTTCTGACCCTTTGGTCGATTATTTCACACACAAGCTGGTCACTCATAATTTGCTGGACATTGAGCCTTCTCTCCTTAAGCCTACTTGGAGAAATAATAGAACTGGAGAAAATCGGGTCGAGAAGCGCTTGGATAGATTTTTGGTGTCTGACTCTTTTGTGGATAGAAACTACCTATTGAGGTAGTGGGTAGGTTCTGGGGGATCATCTGATCACTTCCCTATTTTTCTTGAATTCTGAGATGGACCTACTAAACCGGTTGGGCCATTTAAGTTCAATAAAATCTGGTTAAAAGATGTGACCTTCACTGACCTTGTGGGTTCTCTTTGGGTCCCTTTTAACCCTAGAGATGCTCTCTCCGCCTCACATCAGTTTACTGCAAATATCAAAAGAATTAAAGGACCGGTTAAGGAGTGGGCTCATGAAAAGAATAGAAGAGATGACAGAGATTTGAAGTTGATTGAACAAGAACTGCAGTCAATTTATGAATCTGGATCCGGGGGCCTGGGATCTTTGGAGGAGAAAGCTCACCTGTTTCATTGGAAGGTAGGAGGAACACACTCTTACTGGAAAAAGAGGAAACTTGGCGCTTGAAAAGCAGGGCGGTATGGCTTGCAGCAGGAGATGAGAATACCAATTTTTTTCATGCATATGCAAAAGGCAGAAAGGTGTCCAACACCATATGGAGCCTCGAGGACTCTATGGGGGAATCCCAAACCTCCTTTGATGGCATGGCTGGGGTGGGGGTGAATCATTTCCAGTCACTATTTAAAGCCCCGGCACAGGCTAACATTGTTGAAATTGTCAGGATGGCACAACTCTTCCCCCGGTTCATGGAAGAGGAAGATAATCAATCCTTGATGGCAATTTTCATGGAAGAAGAGTTGAGGGGGTCCTACAGAGCTTTCAGAAAGACAAAAGTCCGGGACCGGATGGTTGGACTGTTGAATTTCTTTTGGCTCTATTTGAGCTTATTGGGAATGACCTCCTGAAGATGGTCGAAGATACAAGAATTTATGGGCGTATTCCAGCTGCCCTCAACTCTACCTTTATTGCCCTAATCCCTAAAATTGATAACTCTTCCTCTCTTGGTGATTTCAGACCCATCTCTCTGTGCAACTGTGTGTACAAGGTTGTGTCCAAGATTATTGCCAGGCGGCTAAAAGTTATTTTGTCCAAGCATATCTCAGCGGAACAATTTGGGTTTCTGGAAGGAAGACAAATCCATGAGGCAATTGGAGTGGCACAAGAGGGCATTCATAGTATGAAATCAAGGAAAATCAAAGGAGCCATTATCAAGATTGATTTGTCAAAAACATATGACAAGGTGAGTTGGCTGCATATACATTTACTTCTTACTCATCTGGGCTTTGCTGTGGATTATGAGTTGTATCACTACGATCTCTTTTGCGGTCCTCATCAATGGGGCAACCTCTCCTTTCTTCCGGTCGGAAAGAGGCCTGCGTCAAGGTTGTCCATTATCACCTTTACTTTTCATGTTGGTAGCAGAAGGGTTAAGTAGGGCTCTGAAAAAAGCTTGTAGGGATGGCACCCTCCAAGGTATTCAGGTGGCTCCGGATTTATTTATAACACATCTGCTTTTTGTGGATGATATTCTCATTTTTTGTTCTGGTTCGATTGGGGACATTGAAACTCTTCAAGGCATTTTCCATCTATTCTCTCAAGCTATTGGTATGGAGATTAACGTAAGGAAATCCACATTATCGGCTCATCTGCTAAGTGATAATGAGATCATGGCTATTAGAAGGATTTTTCCTTATACCTTTTTGTTTCTTGATGCTGGTTTAAGCTACCTTGGGTTTCAGTTAAAACCTAATGCATACACAACACAGGACTGGAACTGGCTTATTGAAAAATCCACAAACGTTTGAAGGTATGGAGTCACAAATGGCTCTCGAGAGCAGGAAGGTTGGTCCTGGTGAAATCAGTTCTAGAGGCCATTCCGGTATACTGGATGTCCCTCTCCTGGATTCCCAAAGGGACGTTGGAGAAAGCCCAGAAATTATGCTTTCGTTTTCTTTGGAGCGGTAAAGGAGACTTTGTTTCCCCATGGGTTCGTTGGCAGAAAATTGCTATCCCTAAGGCTTTAGGAGGATGGGGACTGAAAAACATTCATCTTTTCTCTAAAGCCCTGGCAGCTAAAGGGGTATGGAGAATGTTAAAAACAGACAGTCTATGGACAAGAGTTGTCATTCATAAATACATTGCCCCTGCAACAGTTTTGGATTGGGTTCGGAATCCGATTAAGTCTCACCGTGGTGGTTCTGTTATTTGGAAAGCTGTAACAAAATCATTTTTTGTGGTTGGTGACCTTCTGGCCTGGAATATTGGGAATGGACAGTCTCTTCGGGTTGGGGAAGACCCCTGGTTTGGGAGCGAAGTTCGACACATATTATCAGTCGGACTGATTGCATCTCTCTAAGATATAGGTATCACTTATCTATCCGAGCTTGCTATTCGAGATTGGGTTCACCCATGGACTCAATCATGGATAGATGCCAACGCCTTGGATCTATCAGTCGATGAACAGGATGAATTAAGGAATTATTATAGGTCTCTCATTCTTTCTCAAATTCTCATCCGTGATAGGGAGGACTGTTTGGTATGGGAAGGGGCTCCGAATGGTGTGTTTTCACCGAAGAACGGATACATCAGCTTAAGTCATTTCATAAATCCACGTGAAGTGGTTTGGTGGTGGAAACCAATTTGGAAATTAAATTGTCCTATGAAACACAGATTATTCATGTGGAATATTCTAGAAAATTCCATTCCTACCTAGGATTTTTTACAAAGAAAGAACAGGGTAGGGCCAGGGTGGTGTATATTGTGCAAAGCAGATGAGGAAACTTGTCTTCACTTATTTCTCCAATGTCCATACACGGTGCAAGTATGGGCAGAATGTTCCAGAATCTCTAATGTATAGTTTAACTGGGAGGGGGATACGTTGCTACAGGCTTGGTCATAGTGGTGTATTGATCCAATCGGCATCGCCTTCAAAGCCCTTCCTTTAATGGTGGCTTTGGGAATATGGTTGACGCGGAACGGAATGATATTCACTGATAAACCCTGCACACCGGCGGTCTCGGCCATACTCATATGTGGTTTCATAACGGCATATCCTCAACATATCAGAGTCACGAATCAAAGAACAGTTCTTGAACTTGACATTGACCACTCGGTTCCTTGGGGATTCTACGATGGCTTAGCTTAGGAAAACATATGTGGGGGAGGGGCGGTTTTACATCTTACGTTAACCCACTATTATCACCTTTTTTGGGGCCTTGGGGAGGGTGGAAATAACTATGCTGAAATCATGAGCCTCAAGCTTCTTCTCATGTTCGCTATTGAGACTGGTTGTCAATATCTTAATGTTTTTGGAGATTCTATGAACGTCACAAATTGGTCACTTGGCACACAACAATGCATAGATCTTAGACTTGCAAACATACTTCAGGACATTCAAGAACTAAAGCTCTCCTTTTTACACCTTTCTTGCAGACATGTTTACAGGGAGAATAACAAGGAGGCGGACAAGGCTTCTAAAGCTGGCAGGGTCCTGGCAATGGGGGTGTGGAAAGTAAAAGAATATCGTGAAGGGACTCTATATGAGTACTATCATCGGCCTTTTGTTGATGATCTGGCTTTTCAAGAATAGTAGTGATGATATTACAAATTTTTGGAGAAGACTATCAGTTTTGTTTTTTCTTTTTTTCTTTTTGTGACGACATTCTGAAGACTTATATTACTGTTCCTTAAAAGATTTTTCTTGGTATAATAGGAGGCTCGGGGAGCCCCTAGGTATATTATCTTATGTTTTCCTTTTTTGGCTTTTAAATATGGTGATGTTGAACACACCAGACAGATGTAATGAAGATCCTACACTTTACAGTTTTGAGTCTTTAAATGGATATCCGCATGCATACTTGCATATATATAGAATGTAATTTTGTTCACCTCTGTTGAAATAAAATTACGCTTTTTTTCTTGGAAAAAAAAAAGTTGCTTATTTAGATCTTGGGAATTTTCAAAGGCAAGAAAAACATATTAACTCTAAATTATCATTACTTCAATTGAAATCTAAATTCTTTCTTGGCCATTTAAAATTCTATCATTAGAACTTTGCCAACAACCTCTTGAATATTGAGTTTAGTTTACTTTTGGTCCAATTACATACATTGGATTATAGTTTTTTTGCAAAACAATGGTACATGTGGCATTTTATTTATGGCCTTTATTATTCATGTCAATATTTATTATTGAATGCAAATTGCTTGATATTAAATGTGTAATGAAATACCAATCTCATTGGAATGCATTGTGCAAATGGTTATCAATGAAGAGTCCAGGTTGGTCACATGGAGGAAACAGGAGACACGTAGTTTATTTATATATGTTATTTAACCATGACCCACCAAAGCTCCAGTCTAGGATTTTATATAGCATTACAAGCATCGGCTTGTATATGTCAATTCTAATTACATTAAGGAATTATTTGTTATTCTTACCTTCATGGTAAGTGGTTCTCAAGAACATTGATTTTATAAGATATGATATGTCAAGGCCATTTCTCAATTAAAAAAAGTTTTTTTTTCTAATTAGATTTTTTTGTATCGAGAGTAATGAGGTGTTGTACAGTTTAGTATGGGAGAGATTTTGTAACAACGTTATGTAACATGTCGTTTTAATAAAAAAGAAAAAATAATAAAGATGCAAATGATATCGGCTTAAATACAAAAAATTATATTTTGATTTCATTTTAAACCTAGATATATCAAGCACATAGAGGATCTTGAGAGGTGTTGTGTAATTTTTTTCTTAATGTGTAAAAAACTTTAAGATTGAAAAATATTACACTTCAAGAAATTGGATCCCTCTCAGTGCTTGATAAATCCAGGTTTAAAATGAATCTATGCTAGTTTATTCATAATTAAATACCTGTGAGCCCATGGGGATAGAGCAATTAGTAATGAAGAAATGAGATGAGAAGCTTTAAATGGAAGGTCGCAAGTTCAAGTCCCCGTGGGTACTAGCTTTAAAAAGATAATTGAAGACCTATAACTAAACAATTCATGAATGCAAATAATATTATGAACTGGAAACAAAGATTTGCATTAACCTGCTATGCAATATATTAGTGATTGCATTGTCATTAACAAATTTATGCTACCAAAAATAGCAATGCAATCAGACATGCAAAAACATAAGAAATGCCCTGAAGAAACCCATCTTGCGGCTGTAGTTGTATAATGATGAAGCAAAATAACAAATTAACTCTATTTTGGTATATTGAGGATAGTGATGAAAATGTGGAATTCACCTTTGGAGGATGGACTTCTAGCAATATAGCTTTCTCTACAAGTGCAGAGATTGTCCACTATGTAAACTCATGCTCTAATTGAGAATACTCGAGGCAGCCATGAACCCAAAAAGGCCAGAATGACAAAAACATGACAATATAATACTCATTTGTCTTGAATTTTCTTGTTGCCACCTAAGTTGTACTTAGTTGGATTTCCAATGAGCTTCCAAAGTATTGAACAAGTCCCTTGTTCATCATTCAGTGTTTAGAAGTCCAGTAGGCAACTTTGGCCCCTTTTCAAATTTTTGCATGTTCATACCCCTAAGGGAAGTTGTAATAAGTTGACGTAGCATGATGAATTTTTGTAACAGACTTGGCCTTCCTAGGACCTAGTCATCAATGCATTACTCCATAGTGTTTTTGCCTTGGTAATTATTTTTTGCTTTTCAGTGACTTTTAATTTTTTAGTTTTTTCACTCATACCTCCAAAGTTGGAGTATTCGTCTTGGTGGTTAGGCCTTAGGAGGTTATTAAAGTCTAGGTGTCTATGTATATTACCATGCTAGTCAACATTTTTGAGTCTTATGAACTTGCACTAGGTCCTCCTAGGTTTATTTTAATTTTTCGCTAATAAAAAAATTTCTTGTAAAACAGGGGATTTTTTAATGTTTTAATTGTAAAAATAAAAATAAAAAGTCATAAAAAAGTGGTTAGGAGGTGGAATTTTCCATGGGGGTGCTCATTTTATAACTCAAAGCACCCACTATACCCCTAAACCCACTTTGAGAATAAGTTGAGTCACTTATTTATCACTTAAATTAATTTTCTCTCAAAAATAGCCAAAAAGACAAAAAATCAGCGTTCCTAAATCAGTGGAATTTTGTCTCGGACATGTCTGGAGTTAACTGCGAATCAGACTCAGGTAACAGGAAATCAAATAGAGTTAACTAGAGAAGGATTGGCATCAAATCCTAGGAGTGTGATTTCATCTCCAAGAGAGGGTGCACCCTCCCTCATTAGAGGGGCACATTTCCTATGTGGCATCTTGATTATTGATTAGTGAAGAATCTAAGAAGGAGGGCGCATCTATAGAGCAGAGTTGGTTCCATTCATTGGTGTTAAATAACTCTCAATCCCAAGTTTCTCTCCAAAGAACTTGCCCAAGACTCCTCTTTTGCTCGAGTGCGCCCCTGGTGAGATCTCAGTCACAAATGTGCCCCCCACTCTCTCATTTTGATATAAAAGCAGGCTCAGGGTCCATTGTTTCATATGGTCAGAGAGGATCGAAAGGCTGCTCATGTACTTTGTAATGTTTTCATATTTTGAATAAGAAGAAGACTTTGGAGGTCCATGTGGTGCAACTATTTTCTATTGTGAATGCTTTGATCTAAACTGAGGTAATATCATGCTAGTTACTTCTTCTTTGCATAAGCTTGTAGATATTTATAGTTTAGAAGGTTGCTACTAGCCCATAGAGCAGGTATTTGTGGCTACAATTTACCTGTTTATGTTTTTACTTTTAGAGATCTAGGAGTAACATACTATAGTCGGTTATATTTTATGCTCTCTTAATCTCTTTTGGTAGAACATACTGGATCTGATCTCATTTGTGCAAGGTTGTGTAGCTGTGCAGGTTACTACTCTAAAGCAATAATTTGAACTCGGTTTCATCCTCTTTTACCTTCAGGACTTCTAAGTGGATCTAACGATGTTGCTTCCCATTGACATCTCTTCTGTCTTCAACTATTCAAGCTCGAGCTTACTCCCTGTTCTTCCCTCTTTCCTTCACATTTAAATCAAGATTTCTTTAGTTATAGTTATTTGCATGCTTAAGTAGATTGGTTTTCCTTTTTTTTTAACAAGAATGGTTGTAGGATTTATATTAAAGGAGAGTCTTCAAAAATACAGATAATAAACGTCTGAGGGAAACCAGAATTCAAGTTTTTCTTGTTTGCTTCACTACTTCTTCTCTTAACTCTAAATAGTCTAGTGCTATGGTCACTGTAAACCTTTACAATTGTCCCAAAATATACTTGCAGAAACAATACATTACAAAAATTGGATTTGGAATCCATTAAAAGCTGATAGAAACCCATATTTAAACTGCTAAAAATGAAAGTTTCTTCTAAGCTACTACAGAAATAAAACATATGACCCGCAAAAATTTGGAGAACCAGCATGCAGCGTTACTTCTGGCATGGGCAAGGAGGTTCTGGGCTCTCCATGGAGTCATTCGGATTGGAGCTGGAGCCAGTTGTGTCCTGAAACCCTGGAATGCAACGAGCTAGGTCTTCACGCAGTCTATCCACCTTGCCTTCCAAATCAGTGATGTTTCTGTAATTATCATCCACCTTGGAGTCCACATTAGAAATACTATTTGCAGTGTAATCAACCACCTCAAACATGGAAGAGATTCGAC
The DNA here is from genome assembly GCA_027924585.1 of Larix kaempferi. Classification (NCBI taxonomy): domain Eukaryota; kingdom Viridiplantae; phylum Streptophyta; class Pinopsida; order Pinales; family Pinaceae; genus Larix; species Larix kaempferi. Next base: position 3,399,483 of record BSBM01000159.1, on the reverse strand, counting down.
CATTCATGAGGTCGTTATTATTCCTTATTTCAGTGTTAAGAGAGTGCAGAAGTGTATACATTCTCGTCATATTTTTCTTGATATCAGCAACATCAATCCTAATCTTGCACACCTGTGCTTCCATATCGTCAACCACAAAGCCCTGAGAGAGCGGAGAGGGTGGAGTTTCAGGAGAAATCTCTTCTTCACGCAGGTTGATGGAAGAAATGTCTTCTAACAGAAGGCGTAAGGGCTTCAACAGGCTTGCTTTAGGAGGAGAAATGACTGAGGGATTGTGCAGAGACTTATTGCAGAGCAAGCAGGAAGAGGGTAACAGAGTCGGCACGGAACTGGCACCCAGGGAGGAAGCAATGAGACCAGAACAATGAGATTCCATGCTTAGGACATGAGCGAACAAGGGCGAGGTCGAGAAGCGTCTGAAGGAAGGATGAGGCGAAGCGTGCGAGTGAGTGGAGGTAGATGAGGTGAGGCCATGTGATGGCAATAAATGCCTCCAACGGCCCTCGAAACCAGCAACAGATGTTAACATGCAAATCGAAAACCCAAAGGTGGTGAGAGGTATAGGGTAAGGAGAGCATGGAGTGGGGGAGAGAACACCCCTAGGTAGGAGAGGGTTAGGGGACCCAACAAGGAAGGGGGGATCATCATTTTGAACCAAAAAACCATAGGTTTGCAGCACTCCTTTATTGACCATTTCATCGGCGTTATGATTGTTTGAGCGGAGAACATGGAGAAAATTTATGGAGTTGAAATCTGTGCTGGTGAATTTGAGAATGTGTTGATACTTGCTTGTAGGAGTGGAGCGTTTTCTGAAGAGATTGCGAGCTTCTCGGATGATCAGAAGGGAATCCCCAATGGCTATCAAATCTTTAATTCCAGCGCTGATGGCAATTTCTAAGCCTTTAAGTAAGGCTAACCATTCGGCATCATTGTTAGTCTTGTTTCCAATCCCCCAAGCATAGTCACTCAATATGTTACCCCCGAGGTCAAAAATGACCCCTCCCACACCTGCCAACACAGAGTAGATTGGTTTTCCTTTAAAGAATATATAAAGGTTTATTTATTTAAGTTTGTAGCTATATCTAGAAGTGTAAAGTAATATTTTCAGAGTAGATCTAGTTTGATTCAAGTGCTTAGTTCTTTCTCAAGTTCACATCTTGCAAGTAATTAAATATTTTTATGATCTTAATACTTTATTTCAAACATTTGGTGCATAATAGGTGACTGATTTTTCACTTTTGATGAACAGGTAAGAGGAGGTGTTTTTGAAAAATTAAAGATTCGGGCCATCCAAGACCCTAGGAGCACCCGGCTTTCCTCGAAGTCAATTCTTAAAACCTTGTAAACATTTGGTTCTTCATTTAAAAAGGACCAAAGCTATCCACCTCAAAGATTGTAATTTTAATAATTAAAGCAAGTGGGCTACCCAACGCCCACACCTCATCCCCCTGGGGATCTGCGTCATTTTCATGGTGTGAGATTTTTACTCTTTTTCTTTATTTTTGTTTGGATTTACTGACCATTAGCTTAGATTTATTTGTGTGGATTGCTTAAATTAGTTTCTTTTCATATTGCATTAAGAAGTAACGAACACGTTCCTACTCTTTTCCGAAGTACAATACTAGTTGAAAGGGCTTGTCCGAGTAAGTAGTATTCGGAAAAGAGATTCATAGTTTAGTAATTAGTAAAACATCTACTTCTTTTTGCAAGTTGGATTTTGAAATTAATAAGAGTAATGAACCCATTTCGCTCAGTCTTCGCGTATGCTCTTGTCCATTGCAGGCTTGCCTAAGCTTTGGAACAATCATAAATGGGACTCGTAGCATTGATTAATTCTCACATTTAATTAGAATTAATTCCCCTTTGGATGGAAATCTAGCGTCCTTTCATTTGCTTCTTATGGGAAAATTCTACAAAGAAGAGGGAACAACTAGGTAGTGAATGTGGGGACCCATCAGGCTACATCCTCGTTTGGTGTTAGTGTTGGACATACCCTTGCAACTCCAATCTAGCCCTCTCCTTGTCTGGAGCCGCACTTGGCACTTCGGATTGGTTCCACGTACCTCAGAGTAGATTAGAACTTCCCATCCCATAATCCACTCACCCATAATAATTAAAACTAAACAAGAAATCACTCGCACAACATTTCCTTTCGACATACTCCATTTGCCTTTTGCGGCACTGGTCTAATTAATGATATTTTGATTAAGTGAATTCAATGTGTCACAACTAGTTTATCATCTACATGTTGTTGGTTTAAATCATATGTGATGCTCTTGTTTCAGTTACTCATTTCAAAATCCTAGATTAACTTTAACTTCTGTAACTTAGCGTAAAAGCCATAGTTTATTTTCTTAGGGACCACCCCCCTTGGCTTTGCTAGGAGTTGGCCTAGACAGAGGAGTCAAGTATCAGGTGACAGCACTTGACTTGATAATTTCCCCCAAGGACCCACCTAGTGGATTGAATATTTCTATCACGCTAACCCCGAGGTGCATATCAGGTGGCAATAGTTCCCACATGATTTTAAGGCATGCTAGGACAGTATAAACTTCCCAAAAGAAGTCGAAGAACCATGACCAAGAGCAACTACTGTATTCATCATAACAACAAAAAATATTTTCAAGATTGTATCATTAGCTCAATGGTGATTCGAACCTTGGACCTAGGGAAAAAAAAGTTTTATATAAAAACAAGATGCACAAAATTCCCACCCTCTGAGGATCATGTTTTCCCAAAGGAAATTTTTATGCAAGTTTTCTAAGAAATAAAATAAAAAATTCCCAGTTCAAACTACCACTATCACCTGTCAATGATGCAACCTATCTATCTCATCCAATCTGCATTTTCAAAGAAAGAATGTACAATATTTTGTAATAAATCAAGCATGGATTGATGATGTGATTCAACAGGATGTGATCCTTTTCCATAAGCTCAATGGAACATGAACCATTTATCCAAATCACCTTTACAACATGACCCATGACACATACATGTTAGTAGGTTGAGAAACAATAAAAACCACATTATATTTTGTGGAATTCATCATACTTCTGACCATAACTGAAGGAGAAATTAGACATCAAATATTATTACCGTCTATCACATATTTATTTATGGAGATTACATACTTGATTCCAACAGAAAGTATGCTTTCACCGATGGAATGATGCAATTATGCTTTAAACAAAGCCAAGTAAGTAAGTTACAGACTTACAGACAAACACAACGCTTCGGCAGCCTCGTCAACTTCTTGAAAAACATTTCGACCTTTCCATGAATATTCCGTATCTCTAAAGAACTCCACAGGTATAAATTCAACAAAGGTGACTTCCTCTGTTGTTTTTCCCACAACAACAATTATGTCCTCAAATGCATCTCGTCGTTCATGGGGAAATGGTTGACAGTCTCCGTGGAAATAAAATTCACAGTGGCGACTATCACCGCCTTCTAAGGTTGGAGGGAGAGCAATGGGTCTAACCATAGCTCCATAGCTTCTAAACCTACACTCGATTCAAGACTAGTTTTGGGGTTGTTGTTTCTTGTTCTCCACAACCTATTTCCGTTGTAGGTCAGTGATGTTGAGCATGTCTTCCTTCGCTATGTGGTGAGGAATGGATTCACAAATTCATTACTTGTTGGACATGCAACACAAATGCAAGGATGACTCTATGGGGTTGATTGATAAGGCGTTCGCCCTGCAGCAGTTTATTTAATGCTACTGGGGTCTATATAGTGTTGCTTGATAAGGTGTTCACCCTGGAGTAGTTCATTTAATGTTGTTAGGGTCCTGAACCATTGGATATGATCCAATGGTCAATCCAACCATTCAGGATCTTGCAGTAGTAGAATTAAACGCCCTACTGTGATGTGCTTATTGAAATCTCATGATCAAGGTGAAAACATTTAGGACGTGCTAAATGAAGAAGTCTAAACACGCTACAATTTTGACTTTTCGCCCAGTCATTGGTCGGAATCCGACGATGTTTTTTTCATGAAATCTGAATTTTGTGATGTTCATTTCGTGATTATGAATGCACACATAAATTCCGTGCTCTCAAAAACCCCAGGGCACCCATATGCTGCAAATTTAAACACTGTTATTGTGTCTTTTAAGAATTCATGCAAATTTTTTGCTAGATTCCGTCAAAATCAAATCGGAATAATCCGTTAGGAATGGTCAAAATCGTTGCACGTTTAGTCTAAGCGAAATATTATTTTAAGGTATAGATTTTTCTTAATTTTATTTTTTATTTTTATCTAATCATATTAATGATAAAAATGGCCCCACTCCCATCAAAGCTTTTTTATTCAATAATATTTAAACAAATATAAATAAATTTTATTAAAATTAAATAAATATATATATTTTTAACCTTCATCTATCCTTTGTAAATTGAGCGAAACATATATTCTTTGTAGGCAGGGACTAAAAAGGGTCCTAGTAGCAACTTAGCAAGTGCTCTTAAGTTTCCCATCCCATTGTAAAATTTATATCATTCATCATTTTTAATGTATATTTAAGTGTTGATTAGAATGATTGGAAAATGGTGTATGTGATGAATGAGTTGTGCATGACATTGTAATGATGTTCGTCATTTGATTGATTTTTATTGGTGGTGACATATGTTTCAAATTAGTATTTTCATAATCAAGATGCAAGATAATGATTGTATCATGATTGTATAATTGACTTTACAATGTCTAAAGTTGTTATTATCTTTAATGATTCTCACAAATTGGAAGGTTCAAGAATTATAAGGTTTATTGAAAGCATTTTAATCTACAGTGAATTATGGAAAGGTGTATGCACAACCTACAAAACCCATTAATGTTTCATAATTAGGCAAATGAGAAAATATGAAAAAGTATTAGCACTTATTCAAAGTAATGTTTCTGATGAAGTTTTTGTTCACATTGAGAATTGTGGTGATGCATGGTTAACATGGAAAATCTTTAAGAATTTGTTTGATTTGGAGCTTGAGGTCAAATGAGTTCATCTTCAATTGAAGTTATTGCAACAAAAATTAACTAAGGGGTGATGTCATGGAATATGTTTCCAAACTTACAAATATTAAATAAGACATTATTAAAGCAAGTTTTTCTAAATAAAAAATAATTTTATGGTTACAATATTAAAAGGGTTTCCAAAATTATACAAACAATTTTGGAAGGAAGTACAACAATAATGCATTAAGAATATTTTCCGAAGTTACATTCTTCAATAGTTTTCCCACCCAAGGAGTGATTAGTAACATAATATTCTCCTAGGGAGGTGGATATGATTAAGTTTCAAATCTGTTTCCTGGAGAGTTATATGTTCAATGTCCAATCACTAGCAATGATATATTTATTTTCTGATTAGCAAGCTATGGTTCGATGTGGAAAAAATGGTTTAGAAGATCTAGAATATCATAATTTTGGGTGTCCAAATTAGTAGTGACCAAGGTTGAAATTTGACGGGTAAATAGACGTCATTCACCATTTGACACGTCAAAATATTGTCACTTCATAAAATTAAACGTCATTAATGAAGTGTGTATTTTAATTTCACCCATCATTTTGAAGTGCATTTTTGTTTCTACACGTCATTAATGTCTATATCCCAAGTACGCATGCACACACACACACATATGTATGTATCTTATCTATTACTATTACTAATTAGTTATTTGTAATTAAATGTGTATATTAGTAATAGTAATTACTAATTATTAATAATAATTACATTTAATAATTACATGTAATTAAATGTAATAATTCATTTAATTACTAATAACTAATTAGAAATAGTAATAGATAACATTGATATATATATATATATATATATATTCTTGACTTGGTCATGGTTTTTTGGACCCATTGTATTTGGTGGTCCATGATAATAGTCTGTTGTATTGCTTGTGAAGAAGCCTATTTAAAGGTTTCCAAGATAATCCTTCTTTGTCATTGTGGGTGATTGGTTTAATCATTATGTTTATTATGTTTTTTTGTTTATTATATTTTTTAAACTTTTTATTTTTTGTTGGTGTAGTCTAAATATTCTACGTTTTCAACCTTTTTCGAGTATATTTTCTGTCTTATTTTGTTTGAAGTCCGGTTGGAAATCTTTAAAAAATCTTAGAATCACATATATTAGCTATGGAAATTGCATAATTTGGGTGCCATGGGGGTATTCGAGGGCGTCGAATCTATTTATGGATTCAAAAACACAATTTAAACACTCCCAAATATGGATTTTACCAAAAACAAAAATTATCGGATTCCAACCAAAACCCACCATAAAATCCAAAACCTACAATAAATAGACTACTATTTTTTTTGTTAGGAACATAAAATAATAAATAAATACATTAATAATAATCAATAATAATTAATGAATATTAAACATTATGAGAAGTTGTTACTCCTCAAATTTTAAAGCCCAAGCTATATTTAAATGGGCCAATTCATTGTAATTTTATCATCATTTTATATTTTATCATTCATCAAATATTTGTGGGTTATTCGAATTTTTATCTAGTTTCGAATTTTGTTGCTCCATTGGTATCAGAGCACAATTTTGGCTCCCCTCGGCCCACTCATCACTCCTCACTCCCCCGTTCCAAGCGCTCATCTCCCACAATCCCCCACAACCTTCGACTGCCCTACACCCTAGCATCAACTCACTCCCCATGCGCTACTCCTGTGTTGCTACCACACTACTCCCCCCCTGCACTCATATATGCTACCATTCACTTCCCTTCACTCTGTGATCCCCCATTCTCCCTTACGCACACCACCATTCTCCATCAAATGCCATCCCTAGTCCACCATCCCTCTACACCCTTCCATCCCTCTCTTCTTCTCGTCTCCCCCTCTTTGTCCACCTTCTATTCCTCCACTTCAACGCCACCACATCCTTCATGCAACCCCACACCATCCTTCTTTTCGCCTCTCTCCTCCAATGGCCTTTCCCTGCCTTTCTTCTGCACTTCCAGCCTCCCGTCGCTCCCCTCCACACCCTTGTCTTCAGCCCCCACTCACGCATCTATCCTTATCTAGCTTCCATCGAACCCTGCTGCACTATCCTATCCTCTTCTCGTCGCTCCACACTCCATGCTCCACCCCCACTCACATGTCCAACCAACTCTTCTTGAGATCCACCGTCAACGCATTCCCCCCATCCTTGCTTCGCTAATGCGGTCACTCCCTTCACGCACTGAAATTCGATCCTTCCCTCCACGCTCATACACTCCTCCTTTACTCCAGCTTACACCATCCCTTTCGGCCCCACCTCCATTCGCAACCATTCTCCACACCATAACTTTGTCTTCACTCCATCACTACTCCAACGCTTCCCTCGCTCTATTCCATATCACCTCTGCTCCATTCCACACACCCTCGCCCTTGCAATAACTCCACATCTGCTTTCCCTCTCTCCTCTACCACTCCATTGTTGTAGCACTTCCCTCCTCCCCCCAGTCGCAATCATAACAACTTTTTAACAACTTTTGCGCATACTCCCATCACCCATCTTCTCCAATACCTCCACAACTCCATGTTCTCCTCACACTCCGTCTAGCTCACCTGCCCCGCACACTTCCTTCCTTCACTACTTCAAAACCCTAAATTCCATCCAACAAACTTTATATTAATAATAATATAAATATCATTAATGATAAAGAGTGAAATTAAAAAAAAATCATTATTATTGTTTTTAATAATAATAATAATTATTATTAAAAAAAATATTATTAAATGTAATAATAATAATGATTATATTTAAAATTTTAAATCCTTGAACAAAACAAAATGGGATCTAGGCACACTCCTCTTTGTTCTCGATCCCAAACAGAGGTGAACAAACGAATTGAGCAAATAGAAAAGAGTCATGCAGAAGACTCTAAGATAGTTCAAAGCTTTAACGCAAGATTAGACAAACTCGAAGTCGATATGTGTGAAGATAGGCAATGATTAACAAGGAAAATACAAAGTGAGATCACCAATGTTGTAACAAATGAAATAAGCAAGATGAAAACAAAGCTTAATGAAGGAATTGAGAAATTGGTGAATTACTTCGAGAAAAAATTAACATCCAAAAATATGGAGTTGCCAAAAAATCAGCCATACACAACAAAAATCTTTAAGGTGAAAACGCCACAAAATCATCTCGATACACCATAATTCGTCATTGAGGAAACACCACATAATCATACCGATCACAATCACCATCCAAGCCCTAACCCCAACCAACCATACTCGATACCAATGCAACCAATGGGTGGATATCAAATGAAGCCCAAATTAGAGCTACCCAAGTTCGATGGCGCAACAAAGCAAGCGTGGTGTGTGTAACGCCCCATTTTGACATTACTACCTGAACTACTATTATATGTTGTATTTGTTTGATTGTGAGACTTCGTCGATTTGATGACACTGTGGACATATGGTTCTGTTATTTTGCCGATATATATATGTGTGTGTGTGATGTTAGTATTATGATCGGTAGTCATGTTTAGATATGTATCATGTGTTAATTATATATGGAAATTACTGAATGATGGGTACGTGGATACCATTACAGTTATATGTTGAATAAATGAATGTTATGCCAGGTGCATGGCGAATAAATGAATTTGATTGTTGTTATGTTATGATGAAATGTATGTGTACATGTTGAGGATTTATGCACGATATTCTAAACTGTATGTCAGAGACTAACTTACGGGTTAAAAGGTTAAGAAATAAATGGATCCTACGAGGTGGGAGAGCCTTGGGGACATGGACTTCGAAAGATAAATGATGTGCGAGTGATGCATTATTTACTTTTGCATGATTATTATTATGATGTATATTATGACATGGGTGGGGTAGGGTTTCAGGAAACTCAACCGCCCAGATTGGTTATACGATGACAAATCGAGTACAGGTGCAATGCAGTTATTATGTCGGGTAGACATAGTCCCTTGTTCCATTAGGGGGGTGGAGGCTTTACCCATCGTTTATCCCCGAAACTCAGAGTCATGGGAGGGTTGTGCTACGGCGCGCTCCCCATGGTGTGTGATGATGACTGGTGGTTGCCTGCTGGGGAAGCTTGGCCGATGTAGTCAACACTTCCGCTTACGGGTTCTAGATGGATCCGGTCATGGCTTGACACTTAAGGGTAGTCCAGCAGAGGAAATGATAGGATGTGGAAGTTAGTTGTGATGTCGGTAGATAAGTGTAGCTTGAAGTAGGGGTGAAAACAAGATCTAACTGTGTCTGTGGAAAACCCTTGATTGATTATGTATCGTAACTCAGTAATGTATGAATTGTCATAACTTAATAAGATACGGTTAGGTAAAAGACTGTACCTTGCAACTATGTTAAAATGTGTCAGTGAACAATAAGTTCTGTGATTATGATTCATGTGTGTGATTTATTACTGTTAGTGTACTTACGCGAGGTATGTAAGCAGTAGCTACGCTTATGTAAATCACCTACATATTTATAAATTGCGTGAACTAATGATTGAATAAATAATGTAATTATTGTCGATTAATAATTAATTAGTGTTGAGTAATAAACGAACTATGGTTAACCTAGGTAGTAATTAATGCACTTGGTTAGTCATGCTTAATTGAATATATGAGTTATCTATTGAAATATTGTGTGGATGTATTGTGATTCTAAATGATCATTGTGTACATGCTTGTGCTTAATTAATAATTGACATAATATTTATGTTGAATTATTCAATTAATGGTTATTGAGTAGGTTATGATAAGGTATTAACAAAAGGGCTTAATTATGTGAAGGATCTTGTCAATTAAAATAAATGAATAGGTTGTTGAATGAGTTAGGTGATTATGAATAATGAACAAGTTCTAATGTCTTTTAATGATTAATTATTGTTGATTAATAATGATTAATGATATTGATAATGTTATTAAGAATTCTTGATTTAATAAATTGTTGAATAAATACTTGGTTATTAAATAAGTAAATAAGTATTAATGAGGATTGATTGTTGTTAACCATGTTACTATCAACTTGACTAATAAATGTTAATTAAAGGATGAATTTTAATAGTTTCATCAATGGTGATTATGATTAATTAGGGTTAATTATGATTAACTAGGATGTGATAATAAAATTAATAGGTTAAAATATGCTTGAAATTTATTAATAAACATTATTAATTAAAATATGAATTTGTGTGTTGTATTAGTCAACAAACAAAGAATGGTATATAATGAGGATGAGTTCGTAATTAATGTGAAACTTGTGGTTGGTGGGTGACCCCAACCCATACATTAAATTAAAATATTAATTACCAATTGATGGGGAGAATTGTTGGGCTCGAGAAAAATGGGGGAAGGGAAAAACATTAATTTTGGGATAAGGGTAGTAATTGCATGGAAGGAGAGTGGGCAAAGGAAGAATAAGGTGGAGAAGAGGAGGAAAAATATGGGATCTTTACTTTGGGGAGATTTTGGGAGAAGTTGAAAAAAAACAATCGAAGACCTGCGTGTCTCGTTGATCGGCTAGGGTTGTCGCCACCGCGAGCCTGCTCGCCCTGCGTGCCCCTGCCTTCTCGCCCTGCGTGCCCAGCATGACGGCTCTGCTTGCCCTGCATGATGACTCTGCTCGATTTGCATGCCCCTGCCTGCTTGCCCTGCGTGCCCAACATGACGGCTCTCTCATCTAGTTGATACGGCTAGGTTCGGCCGTCGTCACGAGACTGCTCGCCCTACTCCTTGCGCTTGCTCTCTACGCTCTCGTTCCAGCATGACGGCCAGCTACGCCTCCGCAGCCCGTGTCTGTTCGACTCCAGCCGGGGATTCGATCTCGATTTTGCTTTCCAACGGGGGAAAGGCAGCCTTCGGTCAGTCTCCCTTGCGTGTTCAGGAAATTTCGACACCCTCCATTGCGGTGGTAGAAGAATCTCTGATTGAAGCAAAGAATTTTGCAGATTCAGCCCTGGTTTGTCATTTCAATGGGTTCTGGCCTCACCTGGTTGCTCTCCATAAGTGGATCTCTAAGGTATGGAAACCCCTTGTTTCAGAAGAAATTTCTATTTATCCCTTTGCTCGAGGTTTTTTTGTTGTGGATTTCGATTCTCCTGAGGAAAAACAGATCATTCTTGACTCTGGACCGTGGTTTTGGGGAAGTTCGGGGCTCTTTATGAAACCCTGGAGCCCCCTTTTCGACCCAACTACTGATCAAATCTCATCTGCACCGGTTTGGGTTCGGCTTCTAAATTTGCCCTTGCATCTCTGGAACTTGGCCTCGCTTAAAGCTATTGGCAATGCGTTGGGTTCCTTCTATGATCGAAGTCCAGAAACAAAGGATTACATCAAAACTACTTTTGCTCGCATCTGTGTGGAAATGGACTTTAACATTGGCTTTCCTGCTGAGATCCATTTGACCAACAAGAATTATGTGTGGGTGCAAAAGATGGACTGTGAAAATGTGATGTTTAGATGCAGATCTTGCTTCGCAACCAGACATCTTGTAAAAGACTGCCTAAAAGCCTCTCAGATCCCCAAATCCAAAAAGCTTCATCACAAATCCACCTGGTGGGATGGAGAAAACCCTAAGCATTATACAGTAAGCAGAAATGAAGATCTATCCGAAGAGGCTCCAACACAAGCTAAGGAATCTTCTCAGGTTAAAAAAGAGGACACTCTAGAAGAACAAAGGACCGCCAGCGATAAAGATCCACCGTTAGCTTCACGAGATAGTGCTATCCAACTGATGGATCCGAAAAGTCCAGCCCCACAGGATGAACTCGAAAATGTAGTCCCCATTCTTGAAGCCTTTGTCGAGCCATCAGAATGGACCAAAGTCTGCAAAAAGAAAAGAGGAGCTTCACTCTCTTTGAAGCCAAAAGAAAGTTTAACTTCTCCAAGAAAAACAAGAAGCCAACAAACTTCATATCGTTAGTCTCTGGATTGTATCGTGTTGTATGTAAGAAGTAGGACAACATAATCTTTGTTTTGCTAGTAGCAAAATGTAGCCCAGTTTCTCCTTGGGAAGTATGTTAGAAGTTTCATTCTCCATAGAACATGAAAGTATCAGGATAAGTCAAGATTGGCTGTAGATGAACAAGGAGACTTGGATGTAGTCCTCTCTTGGGATATGCCTATCTTCAGAACTATGTAATCTTTGTTTTCTTTTTTTATATATAAAAGCTCTTAACCGTTTCTGTAAAAAAAAAGATTTTGGGAGAAGTTTTGATAGCAGATATAGAATTTTCAGAGCAGAGCTGAAAGGGGGTTTTTGTTGGAGATTTTTTGAAGGGATATAACAGGTTGGCTTGTACTCGGTTTGGGCTCAGGGGTCCAAAGGGGTACCTTTGGAGCTGGGTGGTCGGCGAGACCTCTCCGGTTGGCAGGGTGGCAGCTCAGTTTAGGCTGGTTGAGTTTCAGGGTTTTGGGAAGAATTTGGTTGCAGAGCTGCAACAGGACATACAGCAAGCAAGGCAACAAAAGGGAGCAACAACATAGGAGGATATACTAGCGATTTGAGGTATTTCCCTGCAGGTATAAAATCCATTTCTACCCTGCAAATTATTATTTTCAAGTTATGTAAAATGGTAATTTTATGAATGAGTACGCATGTATTTGCTTTGCTGTGACACCTGCACAAATAATAATGGTTAGAATTAGATAAAACAGTAAATATAATCATTTCAAACCTGTAAATGTAAATGAAAAGGTTATATTTTTGCTGGCATGAAATTTAAACAAAACTAGAAATGAAAACAAAAACAAAACATGAATTTTTGACAAGAATGTAAACAACGAAAATATCTGATTTTGTTAAGAGAAGAATGGGGGACCCAGGTTGGGGCTCCCTATAGTGTGGATTAATAAGACAGAAGAATTCTTTTGCATACACAAAATCATATCCAATGATGAGAGGATAAAATACACCTTGATGCAACTGGAAGGTCAGGCATGTAATTGGTACATGTGGTGGAAGATTATGACAAAAAAGGGTGCCCACAACTGGAACACATTCAAGAATGACTTCTTTAAGAAATTTGAAGATATAAAGGAGAAATACTTTTTCACAAAGATCACCAGATGGCAACAAAAAGGTGACATGAATGAATACATCTACGAATGGGAAGAATTAGCGACACGAGTACCGGAGCTAACAGACAGTCAACGACTCCAGACATATGTGCATGGAATCAAGCCATACATTAGAGATGAGTTAGAATTACACAATGTCTTAAACCTAGATAAGGCCAGACGTAAGGCAAAATTTACTGAAGAGAAGTTTAAAAAAACAAGAAAAGGGAACCCTGACAAGAGTTATTTACGACAACAAGTAACACAATGCAGATTATTGCGGAGATAGTTGGTCACCAGGTCATCAGTGCAAGAATCCTCAATCATATGGATATGAAGTTGAAAAAAGTTAAAAAACATCCACCATTCGCTCCGACAATGACATGAAAAAAGAAGAAAAATACTTATTGTTGATGTGGTGAAGATTGGATCCCAGGCCATAACTGTAGAACTAATCACACAACACACTGTAAAATTATAAATGGGAAATAAGTATAGGTCCCTACAAAAGTAGATACATCCGATTATGATGCAGACACAAGCTCCCCTGAAGTATCAATAACGACAATTACATGTATCCAATAGACTTGTAAAGAAGAAGATTTAGTGGCACTTAAGAAAATTAACACCCAAAAGAAGGAAAACCAGTTACTTACAAAGAAATATACTCCACCTCATTTAAGAAGTCACGACAACAAGGTTGAACAACTCTTACTCCAGGAAACAAAATCAGAACACATGAGACCAAAGGCGTTATGACTTACAAGATCTATTAAAGATAAAAACATCACAATTCTAGTCGACTTTGGAAGTACACACAATCTAATAGATATCAACAGAGAAAATGAACTTAATCTGAATGTGTACCCCGTGAAAAATATCAAGGTGACAACCATCGTTGATCAACACGTAGAAGAAGTAAGGAAATGCCATAAGGTGTCGTTGAAAATATAAAACTTAAACCTATAGCTCAATTGTTATGCCTTACCACTAAAGGAAGTAGATATGATAATAGGCACCGACTGGTTAACCTCATTGGGAACTTACTCTACCAACCTACAAAAACAGTACATGGAATTTAAGTGGAAAGGACGTAAGTACAAGATGTATGGACTGGGAAGTTCTCCACCCAAGTAGAAAGAATCACAGCTCAATAAGGATCCAGACCCACGTCAAGATACAAGAACCAGTCCAAACTTCCTATCTCAAATCAATGTCAACACAAGTCTAGAACAAAAGAGGACATCGACACACTCAACTTTGAGGACAAAGCTTCACTTAAGGGGAGGGAAATGTTATGAACACAAAATATGAAATAAATACATTAATAATAATTAATAATAATCATTAATGAATATTAAACATTATGAGAAGTTGTGACTCCTCAAATTTTAAAGCCCAAGCTATATTTAAGCGGGCCAATTCATTGTAATTTTATCATTCATCAAATATTTGTGGGTTATTAGAATTTTGCTCCAGTTTCGAATTTTGTTGCTCCATTTTTGTATTATATGAGGCAAGATATGAGAATTCAATGTTTCATATAGTTATTATAAATGTTATTTAAAAAAAATATCATTATGATAAATAAATTTGAGGTTTAAATGTCAAATGAAAGGTAATGTTAAAATTAAAATGTCACATAAAATTTTATTAACGTGCAATGTAGGGCGTCAAATTTCAACCTTGCTTGCAAGGCTATTTGATCTCGAGTTAGAGGTGACTTATATTTTGTGACAGCCAGAGTTGTGTGAAGTTGTCTAAGAACCTAGTGTTTCATGACATGTCGAAGCACATCGAGATCAGGTACCACTATATCAGAGATATGGTACAGAGAGGAGCAATGAAGCTCTAGTATGTGGCGACATACGAGTAGATAGTTGATGTGTTGACTAAGCCTCTATCAAGAGTGAAGTTTGAGTACTTCAGGGACAAGCTTGGAGTTGTCCAGATTGATGTTCCTCGAAAAATGGAGGGATGAGCGACATAGCACGTGTGAGACGCAGGTAGTCACTTAGTGACGTAATTTGTGCTCCTGGGCGGGTCTCCACTTAAGGTGATGTTGTAGTGGGTGGTCACTTCGGTGAGGTAATGTGTTCTCCCAAACTACACTCACGAGGATACAGTAGGTAGTCACATTGGTGACATAATTGAGCCTCCTGACTGCCAGTGCTATTTCGGGCATACACGTGACATGTGTGAAGACACAAGTAGTCACCTAGTGATGAAATTTGTGCTCCGGGCTGTTCTCCACATGATGTGATGTGATAGGGGGTAATGACTTCGGTGACGTAATTTGTGCTCCTAGGTTACACTCACGAGTTCCGTGCTGCTGAGATGTGCAAAGACGTAGGTAGTCACCTAGTGACGTAATTTTTGCTCCTGGGCTGTTCTCCACATGATGTGACGTGATAATAGGTAATCACTTTGGTGACGCAATTTGTGCTCCTAGGCTACACTCACGAGATGATCTAGACATGTAGTGCAGTGACGTAGGTGGTCGCTTTGGTGAAGTAATGTGTGCTCCTAGGATGTCCCCACTTCATGGCTTGCTCGTACAAAACTTCTAGTGATGTATAGATTCATGAGATGCCATAAGTTAATGATAAGAGTATAGAGTTGCATCAACAGTGACGATGATGATTTCACCAGAAGAATACCTTCCTTGTTCAGAGGGAGTGTTGAAGAATGTAACTTCACAAGATATTCTTATTGCATTATTGTTGTATTTCCTTCAGAAGATATTCATATTGTATTTGATCATATATAAACCCTAAAAGAATGAATGTAAACCCTACTAGTTGAGTCGGCCTAGAAGAGTCCAGAAAAAACATGAAAATAATATTATATTGTATCCTAGTCAAGTCGGCCCAGTTAGGAAAGTCAAGTTAGCCCATAAAGGTCATCTTGTGATTAGTATAAATAGAGGCAACACACCTCTCATTTGGACACACACTCAAGCAAGTTCGCATGAGAGATAAGGAGAACAAATTCGTTGGGGAAGGAAGAGTTGTTGCATTGTGAAGACATCTTATTCTTGGGGTTTATATCCTATCTTATTCTTGGGATCTTTGTGTGTAAGGGCCTTTGCTCTTGGATTGTATTAGATTGACATTGTACTTGGCGACTGAATCTATATTAAAGAAGTTCTGCTGGGTTTTCTGCCCCAAGAGGGTTTCCCAGGATAAATCATTGTGTACTCTTGTTTATGGTGTGCTTGTCTATCTTTCAGTGATCCTATTGCATATGGTTTTGTGATATAATGCACATTGTTTAAAGATCTAACATAACCATCTTTGAAGTATTAAAATTCTAACACAAACTATACAACCTATGCCCAAATCCACTCCCTTAGGAGAATTCTAATAGTAATGATAATCAAATTTGTGTTTGTGGGACAGGGACATATCCGAACACTGATTTGATTCCTAAAGTCTATGAAGGTGTACATACCCTACCCCCTCCAAATTTGACACACAGATATTACGATACCACTCACTTCTTTGACGAGCACATAACAAAAGCAGTTCGCAAGTACCTAGGAGAATATTATGATATTGCTCACTCTACAAGAAGCACAACAAAATTGGTTGGCCCAATTCCACTTATTGAGAAGCTTTTTATGATATCGGTGACCCATGAGTTGGACACTTACAAAACAAATTTTCACACAAAAATAATGCTACGTCCAACTCACAAGTGACTATCCAAAGAGTGGAACAACTAACTTGATGTTCGGTAATGCACAAGAGGGGATTAACTCAGGACTAACTCGACTAAATTCATAAGGAGCTACGTGACATTAGACGACTTTGACTTTTATGGTTATTATTAACGTAATCCGATGATCTTTCCTTTGGCCATATCGAGGTTTTTCAATGTTCAGAATCATTTTTTAATTACAAAAATAGATTCAACGCTTTCAAATATTAATCTTGAAATATGCAATTTCAACAACTTATATCTACCACTCCAACTACTTTCTATTAATTTAGCTAAAATGACCCATTACAAAAATAGATTCAGCCCTTTCAAATATTAATCCTAGAATATTCAATTTCTAACAACTTATATCTACCACTCCAACTGCTTTCTATGAATTTGGCAAAAATGACCGAACAACTCCAAGTGGATTTGGGAAAAAAAAAACCATGACCGAAAAGGACAAGAAGACTGGTCAAAATCGTCGCAGACTCGCATAGGTTACTCTAAATAGAGGATTAGAGCACGAGGAGCAATAACAGATTCTTTAAGCACTGAAAGTATATACGAGATTCAGCATCGCGAGAGAAAAAATAAATAACTGAGAAATGGCTTCGCTGAAGCCGTGTGGTTGCAAAGGGCTAAATTGTTGGAGAGCAAATGAAATTCCCATGGCTCCTCTCGTTACCCCTAAATATGTGGCCCTCTCTGCTAAAAAAATTCATCATTCACTCACGGCGACACAGAGCAGGAGCCATGGGTATGGCATTAGAAGCATGTCTGCCTCAGCAGGCTCTCAGATAGAATTTGCCATTAAAACAAAGATAAGTGAGAACCCACTTATAATCTACTCTAAAACTCGGTGTGCGTAAGTATAGCTGCACTGTGATATTGCTACTACTAGTCTTTTTCCATTTGTAAAGGTGTATAATGTTAGTGCTGCGTCTGCAGGTATTGCCGTGATGTTAAGGCTCTTTTCAACCGCCTTGGAGTTACACCCGTGGTCATTGAATTGGATGAGCTCGGTAAATCTATACTAACCCCATTTATTCATTTTTTTCCAATTTTTTTCAGAGAAACATGCCAGTTTGGGTTTTTTAGTTCTTCAGATAAACATGCCCAAGGTAAGGGGTTGCGCAGCATAACATGGACTTCCTTTGGCTTAGGTGTCAGTTCTGGCTTCATCTCTTTTTGAGATATGTCATTTGGGCGGGGCAGATCACAACAAGAATGGAACCTGATGGGTTTAATGTTCCGTTCACCAGACCTCAAACAATATAACAGACAACCATTAACAAAACCCAACTTGTCTGTCTATACAACATAGTTACCAGGTTAGAACATTCTGCGATTTCAAAAAATGTTTGAAATATTCAGAAATATGGAACATATAAAATTATACCTGTAATTGTTAATGTTACTTAGAAATTGAAGTAATCACAGAAATTGTTTTTTGCTTTGTTAAATTGATTTTTAGGGTTTTCTGATTGTTTTTTAAAAGGAAAGATTCAGAGATTTGGTCTAGACCAGCTTGGTCAGTTTGAAAGGTGCGGGTCCGGCTGAACGTGGTAACTATGCCATTCAATGCTATCAAAATTAATGGTTTCAGGTGTAGACTGCCATAGCAGGATTTGTATTTATAGAAGTGCATGGCAGGTTAGCCAATGTACGTGTGCCCCAAATGCCATTTCTTTCATGCTTTTACTATTCTCAAAATGGTATCACCCTGCGGTAATTTTTACGCAGTTTGAAATGTTGTTAGATCATCGACGTACATTGCCTAGTAATGCAGATATCCAATGGAACAGATACTTTTTCATAGGTTTGGCTCATATCTAGCTTAACTGTCTGGTTAGCTTCCTGAAATACAGTAACATTATTTATAGTAACATGAGCCTGAAAGCAGCCCCTCTCCTTGAAAAAATTCACTTTACCCTACTCAAAGCTGAGGAAGAGAAGAGTAATGGAGAAAGGGAATCAGAATTGCAGAGGAGGAGAAGGCCGAATTTGCCAACAATTACACTTGAAGAGTTAAAGGAGGCAAACAGAGTGATGTGGGGAAACATCGGTCCTAGTCTGGAAAATTGGAAACTATTGAATGCCTGCCAGTGGAGAGCAGGGACACAATTGAAGATGGTCTGAAATTGATGAGAGAGAAGATGCACCAAGTGATGCTCGTCCTCCAGATTTTGGACCTGAAATTGGAACTCCTGGGCAAACTTGTCAAAGGGAACTTTGAAAGCACGGACATGTGGATCTCTCAATCGGAAACCAACGTTAAAAATTAAACCACACACATCAACAGCAAAATTCATTGGATTTCGACCGACCAAGCGATTGATGGCTCCAACATTAGGCAAATTCATGGTCTCTTGGCAAAACTGAAGGATTTGGTTTCAAATGATGGTGAATCGACTATTGGAGACCCCTCTCTGTTTTTAGCTCAGAGAAAATGGATGCTCTCTTCATTAGCTGAGTGGATTGAACACCGCTTGGAAGCATCGTAGTGTTGTTGAGATTTACAAGAGATAGTGAGATAATCTAACGTAACCAACACAAACAAACCCTAATTCTGCAATAAAGAGAAAAACAAACCAGCACCATGGTAGTGCAACACTTGAGAGAAATCAACCAAGAGGATCACAACCCTAGAGAGAGAAATAAATCCAAGCACAAGAGATAATGCAACATTTGATAATTCCCTTAGGCAAATCGCTTTATCAAGAATGAATGAATAGTTTGAATGAATAATACAAATGATATTGGGTGTATAAATTCCTGACTCAAAAGGGTTTTTCCCTAAGTTGCCAGGAAACTTGGGTACGGGGACGCCACCTTTTGAAATAGGGTACTTGGGTACGTCGGGGGTATTGTGTGTGTATATATATATATATATTATATGTCATAGTCACATCATACATGCATATTTCAAATTTCTTCATAAATTATGAATCATGATTCATAATTCTAAATTCAATGATTCATTGAACAATGAACATTTGCATTGAAAATTTGAAACATAAAATTTGATAAATCATAGACTCATGGTAGATATCAAGTGGAAGACTGGAAGTTACATAAAATTTGATAAATTATTGTACCAGGCAGCTGTAACAAACAATCAAACTCAGATCTGAAGGTACAATTGAAATCTGATTTGTAAACACCTTTTTTTACTGTTGTTACAAGCAATAAAAAGTTGCAAATATATTCCTGGGTGGATGTCAGTGTATTTCTCAGTATTAAATACATATGTATATTTTTTATGTGCACATTTAGTAGTCAAATTATGTTCCACGAGTGCTGAACACAAAATTATTAAAACATTCCTTGTAACTCAATGCAAAATCAGTCTAGCAGATTTGGACAATATTCAGTGGAATTTGAATAGTGTTGCAAAGTGCTTGACATAAGTCTTGAACCAGACTCCATACGCAGTTAGCAAAATTTAGTTCAGTTTTGGTTGGGGGTCATTACATTTTTCCCTGTGGATTTGCATTTTGTTGAGTTGGCCGTACCCCCGAAGTACCCAAACACAGGTACGCTGTACCATTTAGCCTATAAGTACCCCCTTTTTTATAACGGTGTCTCCGGTACATGGAGCTAGTATGGGGTACAGCAGGAAATGTACCTTACGCATACCCAAGTACCTGGTACAGGTACCCAGTACGGGTACTTATGCAACACAGGTTTTTCCACAATAGGGTTTTGATACTAAGTGTACAAGGTCGACCTTTACCAAACCTACAAATATAATAATGATACAATATGAGGATGGCCATGGCAGAAAGTGAAGATTACACCCCTATCTGAACAGGGGGCATTGAGAGAAGACATTAGAGACATCCCCCCTTAATGTTGAACAAGGAATACATATAAAGGACAAGGCATATCACCCCCCTGAACGCCATATCTCTTGCTCTAGTATCCATTGGGATCTTTGGTAGTGTTGGCCATGCAATGAAGCTTCAATTCAATGGATGCAACATATCATCGATCTTCGTGAGAAGGGTCTATGGTGGAGGAGGTCTTCTTTGATGCTTCAATTTGCCTTTTAGGGCAAGCAAAATGACAACATCTACAAGTGTGGATATGATCCACTTGGGCATAGGTCTTGACCTAACCAAAGGAAGAGGAGCTAGATTAAAGGATCAATCAAGAAGTCTTCTTCATCATCATTGAATTGCTTAGCTACTAGGGGAGTGTTGGAAGAAGCATTAGATATAGGAGAAGGGACTTCTGTAGGATTGGCACCGGACGAGTCATGAATAAGGTACTCGTCATCATCATTTGTTTGTCTAGCCATTGTAGGAAGAGTGCTCGAGGAAATATTTGTAGGGTTTAGACGAGGACCAACATCATAATGTGAAGGAGATAGATCCATTGAAACATGTTGTAAATCATATGGGAAAGATTTTGGCAGACTATGAGACGGAGCCTCATCAATGATAATGTCTCTATGTTCAATCATCTTGTGAGTGGAAGGATCCTATAAATGATATGCCTTGGAAACTTAGCTTTTGCCCAATTGAATGTAACAATGATTTTAAAGTTTCGATTTGTTTTTCTTTTCACTAGGAATATGGGTCCAAACTAACTATTTGTTTTCATACCACTTCCCATATGGAGTCATACCTTGAACAATGCAAGTAGGCGTTCGATTGATGATGTAGGCTACACTAAAAAATGGTTCTCCCCATAATTTAAGCTCCATTTGCTTGGAGTGAAGCATGTGTCAAGCCATTCCCATAATAAGAGCATTCTTCTGTTTAGCTACTCTGTTTTCTTGTGATTTGTTGGGAACATTCCTCTGCTAGGTGATGCCATGGGAGATGAGAAATGTTTTGAAATAATTGTTGGTATATTCTCCTTTGCCATCAACCTTGATACACTTAATTCTTTTCTAGCTCTAATTTTCCACTAATGATTTAAATTCTTGGAATTTCCCAAAAACTTGATCCTTGGATTTAATGGTGTATATCCAAAGGGATCGGGAAAAGTCATCAATGAAGGTAAGGAAGTACTTAGGTTCCCCAAGAGAATGAGTAGCCAAATATCAGTATGAACCAACTCATGAGGCTGAGAAGCTTGCCTCACTTTGTCCTTAGGAAAGGATTCTCAATGGTGTTTCCCTAGAACACACCCTTCATAGACACCACTAGGTGGTTCTGTCCGTGGAAGATCATCAACCATGCGTAGATGACTTGTATCTCAGAAGAACCCAAAATTTGTATGTTCCAAACATTGATGCCATAGCATGCTGGTGTAGTTAACATTGACTACCCATCGATATGCTCCAAATAGCACAAACATTGAGATTGCAACAAAATATACCCAAAATAACAAAAATACCATAAATATTAAGGCAATAGCTGCACTATTTAGAAAATAATCCAAATACCATCAATTATGCTTAAGATAGAAAACATGAAGGGAAGCACACTATGTCCAAGGTGTAGTTAACATTGACTACCCATCGATATGCTCCAAATAGCACAAACATTGAGATTGCAACAAAATATACCCAAACTAACAAAAATACCATAAATATTAATGCAATAGCTGCACTATTTAGAAAATAATCCAAATATCATCAATTATGCTTAAGATAGAAAACATGAAGGGAAGCACACTATGTCCAAGGTGATGGGCCCGGGCCATACATCGCATACACTAGAAAGATAAACTGGGGCACTTTGCCAAACTTGAAAACCCACGAAATATAAGAGAAATAATTATCCAATGTTACCTTAGCTATGATGCCCATGTTATAAAAGTTCTCTATTTGTAGTAGAAAGGATTCCTAACCGTATAGATCATGCCCAATGCTCCCAAACATAATGAAATAACATTATGGGTGTCTCACAACATAGCTGAGCACACAAAATGACCTTAATGATCCAATGCATTGACTTATATGGCTGAAGTAAACCTTAAGGACCCATAGGACCAAATGAAAGGGTCATTTTATATGTTAATACATACAGTTTGTTGTACTAGGGGCACACCTTCCCTCTTTTCATGGGAGTTTCGTCCTTGAAGCATTAACAGGATACCAAATAGTAAGACTAACTCAAATATGTGGTCACTTGTTTCCATGCTTTATTATCCATCTATCCATATCTGACTCTTATTTGTGCCTATCCTTGGTAGTTTTATGTTGCATAGTTGTTTTTTTCTTTGATTCCATGTATTACGGTAACTTTGCCAATATGTCGTAGTTGTTGGTCTTCAATATTATTATGTTGTGTAATTGTTGTTTTGAGATTACAATAAAATATGCCCAAAATAAAAATATATAGCAAGTAGCCACAATATTTAGTAAATAACCCAAGTATGCCAAGATACAAAACATGTAGATTTTTCTGGGTTTTACTGCTTGTTGGTTTATGTCATCTTTTCAAGTGTTTTTCATCTGCAGCCGGTTTTGCATAGGCTGCAAACTATTTATGAAAAATACTGTAATAATTAAACACACAGCAAACTAGCACTAACAGCTGAAAACAAATATTCAATCACATGCACGCCATGAAAAGTAGACTCAGGAATTTTTTTTGGCAACTGTGCCCTGGAAAAACCCCCACAGGGAAAACCAGTTAGAGAGAGAGAGATTTATTATTTCTTCAGCAAAAATTAAAGTACAGCAGTATAGTGAAAATAAAACTTATCTGCACCAATCTATGCACCCAGCAGGCTGCCTCGAAAACTGTGTCAAGTCACTTCGATTTCTGTGCACAATATATCAACCTCGAAATCTGTCATTGCCTTGAAATTTGTGCAGAAAGCAAACATCGAAAATTGTGCAGAAAGTACAGTCCGTACAGGACTGTACGGTCCTCGATTTCTGTGCCTTAAACTGTCTCGAAAACCATGCAGGAGATCACCTCGGTTTTTGTGCTGAGTTCCTCGATTTCTGTGCCTGAAAACTGCCTGAAAAACACGTGTTGTTTCTCGAACTGCGTGCCCAGAAATATACACTGAAAATTGTGCCCAGAAAATCGTACTTTACGGTGCCTAGGGATGCATGCAGCTGCTGTAGGGTCTCTTGAAAAACGTGCAGTACAAAACAACAATAAATGCTGCTGTACGGTCTTTCCTTCTTGGGATTCGTGTTGATAATAAATGCAGCCTGTCTCGATTTGTTTGCCCACCAAAATCTCTCTAGCAAGCTTCTTGAAAATCGTGCCCTTGCTCTCTCTCTGCAGCTCTCTTCACTTCAATCACAAAAGTGAGTTCAAATGTGCCTCCCTCATGCTTTTTGTCTAACCCTAAGTGGGTTCTAATCCAACGGTGGAAAAAGATCCAAATCCAATGGCTAAGATTCAATGAGAGTGAAAAGTCACTTTTATTTAAATCACTTAAATAAAAAAATCACTCACCCACTTAACTTTAGCAAAAGTGACTTTAATGTTATAAAGTCTCATTAATGACAATTAATGTGAGGGTCACCTTTTTCCCCCTTCAAAGTGACATTAGGCAAACGTCACTTGGGGAACACTTCCCTAGGTACAAAACTAACACTCCCTCTTACCGAGGAAGGTGTTCCGCACCACTCCCAACTTATCTCTGAAGAAGACAAACTTCCCCCTCCCCAAAGACTTCGTCAGGACATCTGCTACCTGCTCCTCAGTGGAAATATACTGCAACTCAACTCCCCCTCTCTGGACGTAGTCCCGGATGAAATGGTACCTGATCTCAATGTGCTTCGACCTATCATGGAACACCGGATTCTCAGAGAGTTGAATGCAACTCTGATTGTCGCAATAGATCACTGTAGGTCTCAGCTGTTGATCAAATAAATCTACCAATAACTTATGAAGCCACAATGCTTCGCAAGTTGCCTGACTGGTTGCCATATACTTAGCCTCAACAGAACTCAATGCAACGGACTTTTGTTTCCTGCTGAACCACGACACTGCTGCCGAGCCCAAGCTGAAACAGCAACCGGAAGTGCTCTTCTGATCCCTCACACAACCTCCCCAGTCTGAATCTGTGAACCCAACCAAGCTGACTCCACCCGAACTCCTGTAGTCCAGACCATAATCCACTGTCCCTGCTAGGTATCTCAGAATGTGCTTTGCTGCAGTCCAATGCACACTCCTAGGCTGCACCATGAACTGGCTAAGAGTGTTAACCGCAAAACACAAGTCTGGCCTGGTGTTGACCAGATACATCAACGATCCAATGAGCTGACGATAGAGTGTGGGATCCACCAACTTACCCTCGGAAGCATGAAGTTGCTTCCAGTTGGTGATCATCGGTGTAGACATAGGCCTGCAGTCCTCCATCCGATAACTCTTCAGAATATCCACTGCATACTTCCCCTGTCCTAGGAAAATATGTCCAGGCTCCTGCCAAACCTCCATCCCCAAATAGTAATGCATCAGCCCAATATCAGTCATCTCATACTCAGCTGCAAGGTCTCTCTTGCACTGTGCAATAAGACGCTCATCTCCAGTGATAAATAAGTCATCAACATATAATAGAAGAATGAGAGGATCTCCACCAACCACAATGTAGTATAGGTTGGGATCAACCTCACTCTTCTGAAATCCCATCGAAGTCAAATATGCATCGATCCTGGAGTACCAAGCTCTAGGAGCTTGCTTCAGACCGTACAAGGCTTTCCTAAGCCTGCACACATGAGAATCTCTCCCATGTATCTCGAATCCCTGTGGCTACTCCAAATATACCTCCTCCTGCAGAAGACCATTGAGAAACGCGGTCTTCACATCCATCTGGTGGATCTTCCAACCCATCTCTGCTGCTATAGATATCATTGCTCTGATGGAGGAATACCGAGCAACTGGAGCAAATGTCTCATCATAGTCAACTCCCTCAACCTGTGAGAACCCCCTAGCCACAAATCGAGACTTGAATTTCTCCACACTGCCATCTGCAGCATGCTTGATCTTGTAAAGCCACTTGGAAGTCACCACTGACTTCCCCTCAGGTCTCGGCACAATCTCCCAAGCATCATTCTTCATGATGGAATGGTACTCTTCCATCATGGCATCTCTCCATACTTGATGCTGAGAAGCCTCCTCAAATGTAGAAGGCGCAGAGTCACGAAGACTTGCAACAAGGGCCATCCCATATCTGTCTGGCTCGACTACTGACCTGATCGCCTCCTGAGGTCTACCAAATGCTTCTGCTTCCTTCAAGGTGTCCTGAAGCCACTTAGGCTTCCTCTTCCTTGAAGGTTCCTCCCAAACTGGTGTATCCTCATCTGAGGAAGTGCCAAAAGCAGAAGGTCTAACACCCCGAGGACCAGTAACTGATGAACCAATCCTGAAGACCCTGTAACCTGTGAGCCTGAAACCTGTGAACCTGAACCTGTGCCTGTCCCTGAACCAGTCCCTGAAGTACCTGTAATCTGAACCACTGATCCTGTAGAAGCTGTGCCTGTACCCTGTGATCCAGTCACCCTAGAAACTTGCGGACCTAAAACCTGTATCGAAGAAGCCTGTGTCAACTGAGGTGTGGGAGCTGGTGGCTCCCTCTGCTCCATCTCTCTCGACTTCCCGAAGGCCCTCTCCTCATCAAACTTCACCTCCCGCCTCACTACAACTCTCCTCTGGCCAGGAATGTAAAGTCGATATGCCTTCATAGTCTCATCGTAACCCACAAAGATACCTCTCTCTGCAGTGGGCTCGAACTTTGTCCTCTTCTCAGACGGGACGTGAGAGCAAGTCAGAGAGCCAAATATCTGAAAATGGCTCACCTTAGGCTTCTTGCCTGAATACATCTCCTCTGGAGTCATCCTCCCCAAAGCACGGTGAGGACTCCTGTTTTGCAGATACACTGCAGTGTTGCATGCCTTTGCCCATAGAAAGAACGGTAACCCCTGATCATGAAGCATGGCTCTCGCTGCTCCAACGATCGACCTGTTCTTTCTCTCTGCTACTCCATTCTGCTCAGGAGTGTAGGGAGCTGTCAACTGTCTTTGTATACCCTCCCGACTGCAAAAAGCATTGAACTCCTTGGAGGTATAGTCACCCCCATTGTCTGATCTCAACATCCTGATCTTCCTCCCTGTCTGCTTCTCCACAAGGGCTTTGAACCCTTGGAAGACACTCAACACTAGTGGGGACTTCTTGCTTCTCAAGAAGTAGATCCAGGTCTTCCTGGAGTAGTCATTAATGAAGCTAATGTAGTACTCGTGACCAGTCAAAGATACTGAAGACATAGGACCGCAAATGTCAGAATGGATCAAGTGAAGCACTCCTGCTGCTCTCGTGTCACTGCTTGGAAAAGCAGTCTTGGTGTGCTTTCCCAAAGCACACCCCCTGCACACATCACTCTGCTCAGTGCTGAACTCGGGTAAACCTGTAACCATGCTCCTCAACAATCTCAGAGCTGGGTGATGTAGGTGGGCCATCCTCCTGTGCCATAGCCCACATAGCTCACTGCTGCTGCTGTGTGCTAGAGCATGCTGCGGCTGAAACAATAACTTGTACAGTCGTCCACATCTAACTCCAATATCCATGGGGGTAGATACACCTGTAGTCCTGGGGAACACCTGCACTCTCCCATCTGAGAAGCACACCCCAAGACCCTGTCCTCAATAGTGGAAACTGAAACAAGGTTCTTTTTCAGCCCAGGGATGTACAACACATCCCTCAAAGTCATGGGGCTCATGGACTCCCTCTGAAATGTAATGGTCCCCTGACCAACTGCTCTAACAATGGCGTTGTCACCAAGTACCACCTCCACATCTCTAACTGTCCGCGATAGCTCGGAGAACAACTCTC
This sequence comes from Larix kaempferi, assembly GCA_027924585.1. Classification (NCBI taxonomy): domain Eukaryota; kingdom Viridiplantae; phylum Streptophyta; class Pinopsida; order Pinales; family Pinaceae; genus Larix; species Larix kaempferi. The sequence continues at coordinate 3,371,981 of BSBM01000159.1, read as the reverse complement.
GAGCACCTGTCATGTGTCTCGAGGCTCCGCTGTCAATGCACCACGTACTAGTGGTGGATGGACCTGTCTGATGCCCTGTCAACAATGAATGCTGACACTCCATATCCATATCTGTGCTGGTGGCTAAAGAGACTCTCTCTCTCTCAATCTGTCCATCATATAGGGAAAACTCCCTCTGAAACCTGTCACCAAACTCATTAACCTCTGCTGAGGCTGCTGTCTGCTGTCCCTCTAACTTCTTCTTCTTCTTGCTTGGACACTGTGATGCATAGTGTCCAAACGCCTGACAATAATAGTACTTGATTTTACTCAAGTCCTTCTTCTGTCCACCTTGTGGTTGCCGCTGCTGCTGCCTCTTGGCCCCACCCTTCTTGGGACCCTTCTTCTTCTTACCCTTGGCTGTCAGTGCCACGTTCTCCTCATTTGCCCCACTATGTGATGAACTGCCCCGTACGAGACCTCTCCTGGTCTCCTCCTGCACAAAGTCATCCCACAGTCTCTCCCAAGACGGTAGGTTCTCTCTACTCACTATGGCCTGCACAAATACACTCCAGGACTTTGAAGCCCCATTCACTGCTGTGCGTACAAGCTCAGTAGCAGATACCACTTCACCAACCGCTGCCAGTTCATCCCGAACTGCAGAAATCCTAGCGAGGTAAGCTGTGACTCCCTCTCCTCCATTCATCGTGATACTCTTGAGTTTCTCTTTGAGAACCATCTTTCTGTTCTCATTGGAACTCTCATACAAGCTGGTCAAGGCACTCCACATCTCATGTGCCCTGGTCTTACCAGAAATGTGAGGGATTATGTGGTCTTTCACTGCGTCAAGGATAATCCTTCTAGCCTTACAGTCCTTCTTGTTGAAGGCTGAAAGAGCTGCTGCATCTGTGCCATCTGGAATGACAATGGGGTTGGCGGTAGTACTTTTAACCGCCTCCACCCATAGTTCATTCTCCTCCAAAATAAACAAAATTCTGGCCTTCCATGGCACAAAATTCCCAGTCCCATTCAACCTATCCTCAATCCTTAGACCTGTAGCCATCTCAAGTCCAACCCAATAGAATGCTGATCACTAACAGAAGAAAATCTCAAAATTTTTTGAGTTCTGAAAATTTCTGTGTGCTGCAAAAATACTACTGTTTTCTGCCCCTGTGCTCTGATACCACGTAGATTTTTCTGGGTTTTACTACTTGCTGGTTTATGTCATCTTTTCAAGTGTTTTTCATCTGCAGCCGGTTTTGCATAGGTTGCAAACTACTTATGAAAAATACTGTAACAATTAAACACATAGTAAACTACCACTAACAGCTGAAAACAAATATTCAATCACATGCACGCCATGAAAAGTAGACTCAGGAAATTTTTTCGGCAACTGTGCCCTGGAAAAACCCCCACGGGGAAAACCAGTTAGAGAGAGAGATTTATTATTTCTTCAGCAAAAATTAAAGTACAGCAGTATAGTGAAAATACAACTTATCTCCACCAATCTATGCACCCAGCAGGCTGCCTCGAAAACTGTGTCAAGTCACTTCGATTTCTGTGCACAATATATCAACCTCGAAATCTATGTCACTGCCTTGTAATCTGTGCAGAAAGCAGACCTCGAAAATTGTGCAGAAAGTAGTATGTACAGGACTGTACGGCCCTCGATTTCTGTGCCTTAAACTGTCTCGAAAACCGTGTAGGAGATCACCTCGGTTTCTGTGCTGAGTTCCTCGATTTTTGTGCCTGAAAACTGCCGAAAAAACACGTGCTGTTTCTCGAACTGCGTGCCCAAAAATATACACTGAAAATTGTGCCCAGAAAACTATACTGTACGGTGCCTAGGGATGCATGCAGCTGCTGTAGGGTCTATTGAAAAACGTGCAGTACAGAACAACAATAAATGTTGCTGTACGGTCTTTCCTTCTTGGGATTCGTGTTGATAATAAATGCAGCCTGTCTCGATTTGTGTGCCCACCAAAATCTCTCTAGCAAGCTTCTTGAAAATCGTGCCCTTGCTCTCTCTCTGCAGCTCTCTTCACTTCAATCACAAAAGTGAGTTCAAATGTGTCTCCCTCATGCTTTTTGTCTAACCCTAAGTGGGTTCTAATCCAACGGTGGAAAAAGATCCAAATCCAATGGCTAAGATTCAATGAGAGTGAAAAGTTACTTTTATTTAAATCACTTAAATAAAAAAATCACTCACCCACTTAACTTTAGCAAAAGTGACTTTAATGTTATAAAGTCTCATTAATGACAATTAATGTGAGGGTCACCTTTTCCCCCCTTCAAAGTGACATTAGGAAAACGTCACTTGGGGAACACTTCCCTAGGTACAAAACTAACAAAACATAAAGGGAAGTGCACTGTTTTTAGCAATCGGCTACATACCATTTACTTAAGAAAGATAAACGGGGACACCCTATTGCCCAAATAGATATAAAACATATTAGACTTGAAAACCCATGAAGAGCTACACACCATTTACTTAAGAAAGATAAACGGGGACACCCTATTGCCCAAATAGATATAAAACATATTAGACCTGAAAACCCATGAAATAGAAGAGATTATTGTCTATTGATGCCTTAAATAAGAGAAACATCTTTTACCTATAGTAGTAAATTAACGAATCCTGATCTTAACCCTAGATCATGGCAAACGTGCCTATACACATCACATCATGGTATTATATAGCCTAACAACATGGCTGACCACATAAAATGACCTTAATGACACATTAAAAATACATTGACTTATATGGTCCAAACAATCCCTTTTAAATCCACAGTACCGACATGATGTCATGAAGGGCTATCTTATGTGTTTTTGTAGATTTTTCTGGGTTTTACTGCTTGCTGGTTTATGTTAACTTTTCAAGTGTTTTTCATTTGCAGCCGGTTTTGCATAGGCTGCAAACTACTTATGAAAAATGCTGTAACAATTAAACACACAGTAAACTACCACTAACAGGCTGAAAGTAAATATTAACACATGCACACCATAAACAGTAGACACTCAGATGTTTTTGGCAACTGTGCCCTGGAAAAACCCCCACGGGGAAAACCAGTAGAGAGAGAGAGAGATTTTATTTCTTCAACAAAAATTTATCACAACATTACAATAAAAATTTACTTATCTTCACCACTCAGCAGAATCTTTCTCGAAAACTGTGCACCAAACAGAACCTTGATTTGTGTGCCCACAGCCTTGAAATACGTGCCAGAAATTACTCGAAATCTGTGCTGGAAAATACACAGTCTGTACCACTGTACCTTTCTCGATTTCTGTGCAAATGCACCTCGAAATCTGTGCAACTCAGAAATCTGCCTCGATTTTTGTGCAGGTTGTTCCTCGATTTCAGTGCTGTTTACTTCTTGAAAACCGTGCTGTTAACTTGGAAACCGTGCCCTGTACCTTCCTCGAAAACTGTGCAATCAACCTCAGGATTAGTGCCCAGTCAAACCCTCGAAAACTGTGCAGGGATAAACTCGGGATTTGTGCCCAGCATATACTTGAAACCCGTGCTGTACGGCCAACAATAGATGCTGCCTGTATGGACCTCGATATGCGTGCAAGCTGCCTCAAATGTTGTGTCCAAATCCGTACTATACGGTAGCCTTGATAAGCGTGCCCAGAATTTATTGCCGAAGTCTTCTCGATTTCTGTGCTGTACTGCTCCTAGGAAATCGTGCCCTTGCTCTCTCTATCTTGCTCTCTTCACTTCATTCACAAAAGTAAAATGAGCTCTCATGCCTCCCTCATGCTTTTTGTTCTAACCCTAAGTGGTTTCTAATCCAACGGTGGAAAAATGATCCAATCCAATGGCTAAGATTCAATGAGAGTGAAAAGTCACTTTTATTTAAATCACTTAAATAAAAAATCACACATCCACTTAACTTTAGCAAAAAGTGACTTTTAATGTTATAAAGTCTCATTAATGTGTATTTAATGTGAGAGTCACCTTTTTCCCCCTTCTAAGTGACATTAGGTAAATGTCACTTGGGGAACACTTCCCTAGGTACAAAACTAACACTCCCTCTTACCGAGGAAGGTGTTCCACACCACTCCCAACTTATCTCTGAAGAAGACAAACTTCCCTCTCCCCAAAGACTTCGTCAGGACATCTGCTACCTGCTCATTAGTGGAAATATACTGCAACTCAACTGCCCCTCTCTGGACGTAGTCCCGGATGAAATGGTCCCTGATCTCAATGTGCTTCGACTTGTCATGGAACACCGGATTCTCAGAGAGTTGAATGCAACTCTGATTGTCACAATAGATCACCGTAGGTCTCAGCTGCTGATCAAATAAATCTAGCAATAACTTACGAAGCCATAGTGCTTCGCAAGTCGCCTGACTGGCTGCCATATACTCAGCCTCAGCAGAACTCAATGCAACGGACTTCTGTTTCCTGCTGAACCACGACACTGCTGCCGAGCCCAAGCTGAAACAGCAACCGGAAGTGCTCTTTCGATCCCTCACACAACCTGCCCAGTCTGAATCTATGAACCCAACCAAGTTGACTCAACCCAAACCCCTGTAGTCCAGACCATAATCCACCGTCCCTGCTAGGTATCTCAGAATGTGCTTTGCGGCAGTCCAATGCACACTCCTAGGCTGCAACATGAACTGGCTAAGAGTGTTAACCGCAAAACCATAGTTTTAAAAATCGGTGAAATCGGAATCGGAATCGGTCGATTCACCGATTTAAGGCCAGATCGGTTCAAACCGGCCTCCAAATCGGATCGGAGGACCGGTTCGGTACCAAACCGGCCAATTCGGTATCATATCGGCCGGTTCGGTACCGAACCAGTACGGTCCACCGATTTTTGACAAAAATCGGCCGATGTTTTGGTGTGGGCCTGTGGGCCATTAAAAAATGGTTTTTTAATTTTTAACCTATATCCCCATGGTGTTGTAGTACTTGGTGATAATGGTAATGTTAAATTCTTAAAGTAAAAGTGACATTCTCCTTATCTTTTATTTTCCATCCTTTTACTTAAATTTTTAACGTTACCATTAATTGTTTTAGGATGTTTGAGAGTGGTTCCAACCTCATCGGACTTCATATGCAAAAAGTAGATTTTTAGATCCCATTCAAAATTCAGCAGACTTAATAGTTTTCAGGATTTTAGGATTGCAAGGTTTCCACCAGATTCTATCATGTATGAGGGTATGGAATTGGCATTTAATCAAGCAGATCAACCCCTATATGTACCTTGATGTTGGTGGTGTTGATTGTTGAATTCCTCTGTCATGACCTTAATAAAAATGTACTCTTCACTCATGCAAAATCACTTATCAAGCATCGAAAGCTTTTTCTACGTTATTTTAGCGATTGGATTAGGAAATTTCATCAAAATTGTAGTGTGTTGAGTCGTTGACTAATGTCCTTGGAGTATCAACTTTGAAATTCGAGTTAGAGGCAAGGGCTAGAGCCTAGAGGAGGGAGGCATAGGGTGCTATTGATGAATAGGATCCCAATATAGGCAATGATTCGTTGACATGTATGATTGATGATTTATATTTCACATTCATTTTTGTAAATGTTTTTGCTAATTTATTAATTTAATATATATATATATTATATTGCATTTCCTCATTTCCACAATTTTGGGGGGTCACGTTTCCCCTGTTTCGAAGTTTCTCCGTTTCGTCCTCGTTTCCCCGTTTCATGCAACTTAGGTTGAAGCTGTTCAAACCCTCGTACAACAATTTTGAAGCAAACATGTGCCTGTTATGACCTTTGCAGCAGTAAAAAGTCATGAAAATCACCTTAAAGGCTAAAAATAAATTGTGGGCAATATTGTGGATGAAAGTAGCCCTAAACAACAAGTATAGGTGCTCTTTGGCCTTCAAACAACAGGTCTGGGTCATAACAACAGTCCTAAAATCTTGAAAATGTTGTTTTTCTTTCAAATTTAAACATTTTATGTATTTTTGAGTAAACCGATTCATTAAATTCAAATCGACCGATTTATGACCGATTCATTACCGATTCCGATTCCGATTCCGAGTTGACCCTCGACCGATTCCGAGTCCGATTTCGATTTTTCAAACATTGCGCAAAACACAAGTCTGGCCTGGTGTTGACTAGATACATCAACGATCCAATGAGCTGACGATAGAGTGTGGGATCCACCAACTTACCCTCTGAAGCATGAAGTTGCTTCAAGTTGGTGATCATAGGTGTAGACATAGGCCTGCAGTCCTCCATCCGATAACTCTTCAGAATATCAACTGCATACTTTCCCTGTCCTAGGAAAATATGTCCAGGCTCCTGCCAAACCTCCATCCCCAAATAGTAATGCATCAGCCCAATATCAGTCATCTCATACTCAGCTACAAGGTCTCTCTTGCACTGTGCAATAAGATGCTCATCTCCAGTGATAAATAAGTCATCAACGTATAACAGAAGAATGAGAGGATCTCCACCAACCACAATGTAGTAAAGGTTGGGATCAGCCTCACTCGTCTGAAATCCCATCGAAGTCAAATATGCATCGATCCTGGAGTACCAAGCTCTAGGAGCTTGCTTCAGACCGTACAAGGCTTTCCTAAGCCTGCACACATGAGAATCTCTCCCATGTATCTCGAATCCCTGTGGTTGCTCTAAATACACCTCCTCCTGTAGAAGACCATTGAGAAACGCGGTCTTCACATCCATCTGGTGGATCTTCCAACCCATCTCTGCTGCTATAGATATCACTGCTCTGATGGAGGAATACCGAGCAACTGGAGCAAATGTCTCATCATAGTCAACTCCTTCAACCTGTGAGAACCCCCTAGCCACAAATCGAGCCTTGAATTTCTCCACACTGCCATCTGCAGCATGCTTGATCTTGTAAAGCCACTTGGAAGTCACAACTGACTTCCCCTCAGGTCTCGGCACAATCTCCCAAGCATCATTCTTCATGATGGAATGGTACTCTTCCATCATGGCATCTCTCCATACTTGATGCTGAGAGGCCTCCTCAAATGTGGAAGGAGCAGAGTCATGAAGACTCGCAACAAGGGCCATCCCATATCTGTCTGGCTCAACTACTGACCTGATCGCCTCCCTAGGTCTACCAAATGCTTTTGCTTCCTTCAAGGTGTCCTGAAGCCACTTAGGCTTCTTCTTCCTTGAAGGCTCCTCCCAAACTGGTCTATTCTCATCCGAGGAAATCCCAGAAGCAGAAGGTCTAACACCTCGAGGACCAGTGACTGATGAACAAGTCCCTGAAGACCCTGTAACCTGTAAACTTGAACCTGTCCCTGATACCTATCACCTGAACCACTGATCCTGTAGAAATTGTGCCTGTACCCTGTGATCCAGTCACTCTAGAAACTTGCGGACTTGAAACCTGTATGGAAGAAGCCTGTGTCAACTGAGGTGTGGGAGTTGGTGGCTCCCTCTGCTCCATCTCTCTCGACTTCCTGAAGGCTCTCTCCTCATCAAACTTCACTTCCCGCCTCACTACAATTCTCCTCTGGCCAAGAATGTAAAGTCGATATGCCTTCGTAGTCTCATCGTAACCCACAAAGATACCTCTCTCTGCAGTGGGCTTGAACTTCGTCCTCTTCTCAGAAGGGACGTGAGAGTAAGTCAGAGATCCCAATATCCGAAAATGGCTCACCTCAGGCTTCTTGTCTGGATACATCTTCTCTAGAGTCATCCTCCCCAAAGCACGGTGAGGACTCCGATTCTGCAGATACACTGCAGTGTTGCATGCCTCTGCCCATAGAAAGAACGGTAACCCCTGATCATGAAGCATGTCTCTCGTTGCTCCCACGATCGACCTGTTCTTTTTCTCTTCTAATCCATTCTGCTCAGGAGTGTAGGGAACTGTCAACTGTCTCTGAATACCCTCCTGACTGCAAAAAGCATTGAACTCCTTGGAGGTATACTCACCCCCATTGTCTGATCTCAACATCCTGATCTTCCTCCCCGTCTGCTTCTCCACAAGGGCTTTGAACCCTTGGAAGACACTCAATACTAATGGGGACTTCTTGTTCCTCAAGAAGTAGATCCAGGTCTTCCTGGAGTAGTCATCAATGAAGCTAATGTAGTACTCGTGACTAATCAAAGATACTGAAGACATAGGACTGCAAATGTCAGAATGGATCAAGTCAAGCACTCCTGCTGCTCTCGTGTCACTGCTTGGAAAAGCAATCTTGGTGTACTTTCCCAAAGCACACCCCCTGCACACATCACTTTGCTCAGTGTCGAACTCGGGTAAACCTGTAACCATGCTCCTCAACAATCTCAGAGCTGGGTGATGTAAGTGGGCCATCCTCTTGTGCCATAGCTCACATAGCTCATTACTGCTGCTGTGTGCTAGAGCATGCTGCGGCTGAAACAATAACTTGTACAGTCGTCCACATCTAACTCCAATATCCATGGGGGTAGATACATCTGTAGTCCTGGGGAACACCTGCACTCTCCCATTTGAGAAACACACCCCAAGACCCCTATCCTCAATAGTGGAAACTGAAACAAGGTTCTTTTTCAGCCCAACGACGTACAACACATCCCTCAAAGTCATGGGGCTCATGGACTCCCTCTGAAATGTAATGGTGCCCTGACCAACTGCTCTAACAATGGTATTGTCACCAAGTACCACCTCCACATCTCTAACTGTCCGTGATAGCTCGAAGAACAACTCTCGAGTACCTGTCATGTGTCTCGTGGCTCCGCTGTCAATGTACCTCGTACTAGTGGTGGATGGACCTGTCTGATGCCCTGTCAACAATGAATGCTCACTCTCCATATCCATATTTGTGCTGGTGGCTAAAGAGACTCTCTCTCTCTCAATCTGTCCAGCATATAGGGAAAACTCCCTCTGAAACGTGTCACCAAAATCATCAACCTCTGCTGAGGCTGCTGTTTGTTGTCCCTGTCCCTTCTTCTTCTTCTTGCTTGGACACTGTGAAACATAGTGCCCAAACGCCTGACAACAATAGCACTTGATTTTACTCAAGTCCTTCTTTTGTCCACCCTGTGGTTGCTGCCTCTTGGCCCCACCCTTCTTGGGACCCTTCTTCTTCTTACCCTTGGCTGTCAGTGCCACGTTCTCCTCATCCACCCCACTCTGTGATGAACTGCCCTGTACGAGACCTCTCCTGGTCTCCTCCTGCACAAAGTCATCCCACAGTGTCGCCCAAGACAGTAGGTTCTCTCTACCCACTATGGCCTGCACAAATACACTCCAGGACTTTGAAGCCCCATTCACTGCTGTGCGTACAAGCTCAGTAGCAGATACCACTTCACCAACCGCTGCCAGTTCATCATGAACTGCAGAAATCCTAGTGAGGTAAGCTGTGACTCCCTCTCCTCCATTCATCTTGATACTCTTGCGTTTCTCTTTGAGAACCATCTTTCTGTTCTCATTGGAACTCTCATACAAGCTGGTCAAGGCACTCCACATCTCGTGTGCCCTGGTTTTACCAGAAATGTGAGGGATTATGTGGTCTTTAACTGCGTCAAGGATAATCCTCCTAGCCTTACAGTCCTTCTTGTTGAAGGCTGAAAGAGCTGCTGCATCTGTGCCATCAAGAATTACAATGAGGTTGGCGGTAGTACTTTTAACCGTCTCCACCCATAGTTCATTCTCCTCCAAAATCAACAAAATTTTGGCCTTCCATGGCACAAAATTTTCAGTCCCATTCAACCTATCCTCTATCCTCAGACCGGTAGCCATCTCAACTTCAACCCAACAAAATGCTGATCACTAACAGAAGAAAATCTCAAAAAATTCTGAGTTCTGGAAATTTTTGTGTGCTGCAAAAATACTACTGTTTTCTGCCCTTGCGCTCTGATACCATGTAGATTTTTCTGGGTTTTACTGCTTGCTGGTTTATGTTAACTTTTCAAGTGTTTTTCATCTGCAGCCGGTTTTGCATAGGCTGCAAACTACTTATGAAAAATGCTGTAACAATTAAACACACAGTAAACTACCACTAACAGGTTGAAAGTAAATATTAACACATGCACACCATAAACAGTAGACACTCAGATGTTTTTGGCAACTGTGCCCTGGAAAAACCCCCACCGGGAAAACCAGTAGAGAGAGAGAGATTTTATTTCTTCAGCAAAAATTCATCACAACATTACAATAAAAATTTACTTATCTTCACCACTCAGCAGAATCTTTCTCGAAAACTGTGCACCAAACAGAACCTTGATTTGTGTGCCCACAGCCTTGAAATACGTGCCAAAAATTACTCGAAATCTGTGCTGGAAAATACACAGTTCGTACCACTATACCTTTTTCGATTTCTGTGCAAATGCACCTCGAAATCTGTGCATGAACAACTCAGAAATCTGCCTCGATTTCTGTGCAGGTTGTTTCTCGACTTCAGTGCTGTTTACTTCTTGAAAACCGTGTTGTTAACTTGGAAACCGTGCCCTGTACCTTCCTTGAAAACTATGCAGTCAACCTCGGGATTAGTGCCCAGTCAAACCCTCGAAAATTGTGCAAGGATAAACTGGGGATTTGTGCCCAGCATATACTTGAAACCTGTGCTGTATGGCCAGCAATAGATGCTGCCTATACGGACCTCGATATGCGTGCAAGATGCCTCAAATGTTGTGTCCAAATCCGTACTGTACAGTAGCCTTGATAAGTGTGCCCAGAATTTATTGTTGAAGTCTCCTCGATTTCTGTGTTGTACTGCTCCTATGAAATCATGCCCTTGCTCTCTCTATCTTGCTCTCTTCACTTCATTCACAAAAGTAAAATGAGCTCTCATGCCTCCCTCATGCTTTTTGTTCTAACTCTAAGTGGGTTCTAATCCAACGGTGGAAAAATGATCCAATCCAATGGCTAAGATTCAATGAGTGAAAAGTCACTTTTATTTAAATCACTTAAATAAAAAATCACACACCCACTTAACTTTAGCAAAAAGTGACTTTTAATGTTATAAAGTCTCATTAATGTGCATTTAATGTGAGGGTCACCTTTTTCCCCCTTCTAAGTGACATTAGGCAACTGTCACTTGGGGAACACTTCCCTAGGTACAAAACTAACAGTTTTACATGTTGTATGTTGTGGTAACATAATCATGCTATTTACAACATTTACAACTTGAAATTGTTAGATTTTGTAGCTCAGATAGGTACTTCTACGTGGGGGTGTCTAGCACGTAGAAGTCGTCCGGAAAAGTGACTCTCTAGACAGACTTTGTAAAAGTGTCTTTTGTAATACTTTATGTAAAAAGGTCAATTGTATTAGGTGGTAGACCATGGTATTGCCCATGGTTTTTGCATAAAGTGAATGTTATAAAAGAGTCTATGGATGTTAGATTTTGTAGCTCAAACAAGTACTTCTACATGGCAGTGTCTAGCATGTAGAAGTCGTTCAGAAAAGTAACTCTCTAGACAACCTTGTAAAAGTGTCTTTTGAAATACTTTATGGTCAATGGTATTGGAGGGTCCATGGTATTACGTGTCCCGTGGTATTGGGTGTCCCATGGCGTTGCCCATGGGATTGACATAAAATGAATGTTATAAAAGAGTCTATGGAGAGTTGTATAAACACAACATTGACAGTAGTGAGTCATATCTCTTGTGTTGGACAGAAGTGAGTCATATCTCTTATGTTGGTAAGCGATCAGTGAGTGATCAAATTTGAGGGAGGGACTTTCTCAGAGGCTTGGGAGTGAGAGATTCACTCAAAGCTGGGGTTTGTCTTTACTGCTGAGGGTTTGGGCACAATGAGAGTCAGGAGTCTGATATCTGGTGTGTCATATCTGGAAACTGAAGCTGTAAGTGTTGTTTAACAAATCTGCAATAAAAGACAAACTGTTTGTTGGTTTTCCCCATTGGGGTTTCCAGGGTACTTCTTAGTTTTGATTTTCTCTGTGTATTATTGTTTATTGGTGTGTTGCCATTTATCTTTTTAGTAATTTGAATTCATGGGTAAAATTAATTACTGGGCATAAAAGATCAAAATTGCAACTAGGACCTGGTAAGTTGAAAATTTCACATGGTATTAGAGCGGGACTGAGAAGACCCTACATAAGATCGAGAAAAAAAAGGGGAAGAGAGTAGCGTACGACCATGGTACGGGCTGTTCGGACACTGTCCAATTGTACGATTGATCTGCTGATTGGTGTTTATAGGAGCCGAGCTCGTAACAGCTAAGCACAGGGATCAGACGAGTGCAGTCTGAGGGGGCTTAGGCCAGTGGTGGCGATCTAGCTGGCAAGAAGTCCGCACTGCAAACGGTCGATAGCAAAGGAGTCTACGGGTTGGGGAAGCTACGGAACAACTGGGCACCAACGGATAGTAAGAGGCGGCAGACTGGAGAGAACTGGCTCGTAGGAGTGCCAATCTGCGAGCTGGAAGCTCGAGCGACATGAAGAGGGCCACAAATTGTGAAGGTTCGGCGACAACGGAGAGCTGAAAGCCACGAGGAGAGCTGAAAGCCACGAGGAGAGCTGAAGTCGTCGGTGCTGGAGTGACGTCTGTGCACGCATCGATGGTTGATGGTCGTGTGGAGATAGCCGCAAGTTGGATCAGATGACAGAGTTGAGGGTGGTGTCGGCTGGCGGCAACAGCAAAGGAGTCGAGATTGCGGGCCTGTGGATTGGGCGGACGTGGACTCCGTGAACTGGTAGAGACAGACCAGTGAGTTGTATGCGAGCTCAAGAGGTGACGACGGATGTGAGGTTGAGGATTGAGCTAGAGGTTACGCGGATGTGAAGTGACGTCGGAGCTTGAGGAGATTGGGCTTGCGTGCTAGAGTTGCGAGCTTGGACGTGAGCAATTAGGCTCGATGGAGGAGATAGCTCAAAATCGGGCACTGGAGCTTGCAGCAGTTTGCTGGTGTGAGCTGTCGGAGAAGAGACTCTCTAGACAACTGGTTGGGGCCGCAGCAACAGGAGGTAGATTTGGTAGAGATGCAGCCAGAGTTGGCGAAGACTTGGATGGTGCGATAGTAAGCTAGAGGCTGCGCAATGGACAACTGACCAGTGTCACGGGCAGAGAGAGACAACCGCCAAAGAGCCTGTGGGATGGGAGCGAAGGAAAAGACAACTGCAAGTGGAACGGGCTAGGATAGTAGTCGAGAAGAGGAGAAGCCACCAACCACCAAGCACGCTATAGGAAACAACCTTTGGGCAGCCTCGTATAGGTCTGGGCAAGGGCAGGAAACTACCTAGAAAATTCGGGTAGGTCTGAGAAACTTTGGGCAGTAGTCAGGTAGATTGCAGAATTTGTTGGGAAACACCTATGAAGGAATCTGCGCAGCAGTAGTATTTTGGGCAGCAACAGAAGGCTGCAGGAAGCCCCGGGCAGCTTCGGGCAGGGGTCCGAGCAGCAGGTCCGACTAGTGCCCAGAAACCCCCAGGCAGCAGCAGAATGCTGTGGGGTAAGATGTACAAGTTGCTGGGACAACCTATAGTTGGTTCCAAAGGGAGTCTGGAGTCTGGATCAGCGCGAGGCTTCTCTTGGTGGGCCTACTTGGGATGAGATGACATTGATGGATGAGGAGCGCATATTATTAGATCGAAGTGTAGCGAATGCAGCCAGGAAGTCTTCCAGTTCAGAGGGAGCAGCTGCAGCAGTAGAGGATTTGATGAATCCAGGTGGATGCTTCTCCGGAAGTACCTTCCTTGCTAAGAGAGAGTGTTAGGTTTTGTAGCTCAGACAGGTACTTCTACATGGGGGTGTTTAGCATGTAGAAGTCGTCCAGAAAAAGTCACTTTCTAGACAGCTTTGTAAAAGTGTCTTTTGTAATACTTTATGGTCAATGGTATTGGAGGGTCCATGGTATTACGTGTCTTGTGGTACTGGGTGTCACATGGTATTGTCCATGGTATCGACATAAAGTGAATGTTATAAAAGAGTCCGTGGAGAGTTGTATAGACACAACAATGACAGGAGTGAGTCATATCTCTTATGTTGGACAGGGGAGAGTCATATCTCTTGTGTATGACAGGAGTGAGCCATATCTCTTGTGTTGGACATGAGTGAGTCAAATCTCTTGTTGGTCAATGATCAGTGAGTGATCAGATCTGAGAGAGGGAGTCTCTCAGAGGCTTGCGAGTGAGGGATTCACTCAAAGCTGGGGTTTGTCTTTACTGCTGAGGGTTTGGGCACAGTGAGAGTTAGGAGTCTGAGATCTGGTGTGTCATATCTAGAAACTGAAGTTGGAAGTGTTGTTTAACAAATCTGCAATAAAAGACAAACTACTTGTGTTCGGTTTTCTCTGTGTATTGTTATTTATCTCTGTGTTTCCATTTATCTTTTCAGTAATTTGAATTCACGGGTAAAATTAATTCTCGGGCACAAAAGATCAAAATTGTAACCAGTATCTGGTAAGCGGAAAATTTCACAATGGAGAGCTGTATAGTACCACAGTTGCAGTAGTGTGTCAAATCTCTTGTGTTGGTCAGGGATGAGTGAGTGATTAGATCTAAGAGAGGGAGTTTCTTAGAGGCTTGGGAGTGAGGGATTCACTCAAGCCAGGGATCAGTGAGTGATTGGATCTGAGAGAGGGAGTCTCTCAGAGGTTTGGGTGTGAGGGATTCACTCAAGCCAGGGTTTGTTGATATTGCTGAGGATTTGGGCTCAGTTGCAGCAAGGGAGAGTCAGGAGTCTGAGATCCGATGTGTGATATCCCGAAGCCTAGTGTTGTAAGTGTTGTTTAACAAATATGCAATAAAGATAATTGTTTGTTGGTTTTCCTCATTGGGGTTTCTAGGGTACATCTTGTGTTCGGTTTTCTTTGAAACCATGTGAAAATTCAGCTTACCAGATCTCAGTTGCAATTTAAATCTTTTATTTTATGCCCAGTAATTAATTTTACCCATGAATTCAAATTACTAAAAAGATAAGTGGCAAGTGCAGTTGGAATCGGAAGTAGTAGAGAAGCTTGCCACCAGGGAAGGAGCTTGGGGTGGAGGCAGACCCACGAGATCTGCGCGAGGAGAAAAGTCGTGCCTAGCTGGCAGCTATGGATCCGTCGGGAGTTGAACTTGTAGGTGCTCATGGATTGATGATGGCTGTGAGTTAGCTGCCGACACAAGGAGGTATTGTAGGAAGTAATAGCCTTGGAGAAGAGTAAGTCCGTCGGGTCTTGGAGTTGCAGTGGAGGTTGGACGAGCACGAGACCAGGGACTAACTACTGGTAACAATGATCGGGAGCCATCATGAGGATAGTAGGTCAGGGGGGGTCTATGGTGTTGGCGGTCGAAGAACAGATTGTCATGGAATCTTGTCAGTAGTCAAGGCCATATGTGTGTGGAGGTGATCGCATGGTGCGGGCTCGTAGGGATCAAGCGGCAGTGTGCTGGACAACGGGCTACTGGCAAATGGCACAACAGCTCTGGGCTGCTGATGACGAGTAGCTGGTGATTCGCGGGAGTGGCCGCAAGGTAGAGCATGAGCGCGAGAGTGAAGGCTGCTAGGAAAGCGGGTCGCCGAGCAGGCAGGCTCATGGCAAATAACGACGAACGTCAATCGAAGGACGAGTAGCTGGTGATCCGCAGGAGTCGCCACGAGGCAGAGCACGAGTGTGAGAGTGAAGGTTGCTAGGCAAGTGAGCCATCGAGCAGGAAGGCTTGTGGAAAATAACGACAGACTTCAACCGAAGGCAGAGAAAAGAAGGGATAACTGCACGCGGACGGGCCAGTAGCTGTTGAGCAGAAAAGTCTGACAGCCTCTATCTAGGGAAAGTCGGGTTGATGCCAAATTGCCCAGGGCAGCAGTCCATAGCCGGGCAAGCCCCTGGCAGAGGCAGAGGTGCTCAATAAAATTTTGGGTAGCTTCGGGCAAGAGCAGAATTGCCCAAGAAAGCTTGGGTAGTGAGCAGGAGGCTCGTGCAGCCCTAGTATAGACCCAGGAAGGAATCTGGGTAGCAATAACATCTCGAGCAGCAGTATAAGGCTATAGGCAGCCCTGGGCAACTTCGAGCAGGGGTTTGGGTAGCAGGTTTGGGTAGTACCCAGAAATCCACAGGCAACAGCAAAATGCTGTGGGGTAAGATGTACAGGTTGGTGGGACAACTTGTAGTTGGTTCCAGAGGGATTCTGGAGCCTGGATCGGTGTCAGAGAGAGAGCATGAGGCTCTTCTCAGCAAGCCTACTTGGTATGAGATGACACTGATGGATGAGGAGCGTAGATTATCAGATTAGTGTGCAACAGATGCAACCGAGAAGTCTTCCAGTTCAGAGGGAGCAAGTGTAGCAGTAAAGGATTTGATGGATCCAGGTGTATGCTTCTCTAGAAGTACCTTCCTTGCTAAGAGGGAGTGTTAGATTTTGTAACTCGGACAAGTACTTCTATGTGGGGGTGTGTAACACATAGAAGTCATCCAAAAAAAGTGACTCTCTAGACAGACTTTGTAAAAGTGTCTTTTGTAATACTTTATGTAAAAAGGTCAATTGTATTGGGTGGTAGCCCATGGTATTGCCCATGGTATTTGCATAAAGTGAATGCTATAAAAGAGTCTATGCAGAGTTGTATAGTACCACAATTGCAGGAATGTGTCATATCTCTTGTGTTTGTTAGGGAACAGTGAGTGATCAGATCTGAGAGGAAAGCCTCTTAGAGGCTTGGGAGTGAGGGATTCACTCAAGCCAGGGATCAGTGAGTGATTAGATCTGATAGAAGGAGTCTCTCAGAGGCTTGGGAGTGAGGGATTCACTCAAGCCAGGGTTTTTGTTGATATTGCTGAGTATTTGGGCTCAATTGCAACAAGAGAGAATTAGGAGTCTGAGATTCAGTGTTTCATATTCGGAAGCCTGGTGCTGTAAGTGTTGTTTAAAAAATCTGCAATAAAGACAAACTGTTTGCTGGTTTTCCCCATTGGGGTTTGTAGGGTACATCTTGTGTTCAGTTTTCTCTATGCATTATTGTTTATCACTGGTTTCCATTTATCTTTTTAGTAATTTGAATTCATGGGTAAAATTAATTACTGGGCATAACAATAAAAGATTGAAATTGCAACTGGGATCTGGTAAGCTGAATTTTCATAGAATTCGCATTGTAGTAAGTTGGATATTTGATAGAATTCTTTGTTAAGGCACAATAACACAGTGATCTACTTAATCCAAATGGGATCTCTCTAATGCAAAATGTAGAAGCCCAAAGCTTTCTTAAGGAATTTTCTTTTTCATACTCACATGCATAGCATTTAGTTAGTTATCTAATAAATAATATAGAGATAATGGTTACACAGTTTAAAGTTGTGGCCGTGGGTACAAGTGGAGCATATTTAAGATTGGGTTTCCTAGTGCATGGGTGTGGCACTACATGGTAAGAACACACGAACCAAAATCATATACCAAAATATTTGATACATCAATTGATGATCATTCTTGGGTGTGCCATGTGTTTCATCTCGACTTTGTTTTGGGTGTATAATGATTTTGATCTAAACTACCTTAGATTTGAGTGCCTGCTTCCTCACCCCCTTTTCCCAGTTTAATGTACTCTTGTAAGGAGGATGAGTCCTCACCCCCTTTTCCCAATTTTATGTACTCTTGTAAGGAGGATGGGTATAGATGGTTTAGTGACAACTCTCTCCGTCAAATTGATTTTCCTCTTTCATCTTGTGAGGTAACATAAGTTGTGATTGTCTTAACTGTTGTCGTTGTAGCTACGTGAGGTATCCGCACTAGCTAAAGCCGACCTACCAAAGAAATAAATAAAAAAAATGTATTTTATTATTATTATTAAAGAGAAGTCGACCTAGTTAAAAAGACAAGTCGGCCCCAGTTGGAAAAGTCACTTCAAAGTCATGTATAAATAGAGGGGTCGCCCTCCTCATTTGTTCTCACCTCAAGCAAGTTCGCTCAAGCAAAGGAAATTTCAATTTTTGGTTGTAGAAGACATTTTGGAGCTCCTTTTGGCATCTCGTCTCTTTGTGATCTTCATCACTCTTATCTTTGTTGTACTTGTATTATGTACTGCATCTTTGAGTAAGAAAGGCTTGCTTGGTTTTTCCCGAATCTCGAGTTTGGGTTTTCCCAGGATAAACTATTGTGACTCTATTATTTTTGTTTCGGTGCATAGTTATTCTTTCGGTGATCCTATATTTGTTTCTAAGTTGAAAGAGATGAAAATTATACTGCTATAATTGAAAATTTAACATGGTATTAGAGCAGTGCTGAAAGAGACTATTGCTAGAGACTAGGGTTTCTTGTTTTCTCATCTTCCATCCACAGATTAGGCTCGCCCTCATCATCATTGAGCTCGCTCTAAAAAGGCACATCTTCCTGTGGAAGCAGATCTTCATTCTGAGAATTTTCAAGTTTGACCTAATTACTGCAGGAGTCAAGAACAAGGGTTTACAGTATCAGAGTGTTCTGGCCACAGATCAAGAAGAAAAGGAGGCTCATTCAACTCGCCTTGGAAGGGCGCATTCATCTGTGGAAGCAATTTTCTAAGAATCCAAGTTCAATTTTGACCTAGCTCCTACTAGGGTTTCTGAACCAATTTGTAGTTTTCCTTCTCAGTCAAGATGACAAGCATCAAGGTTGAAGATATGCTTGATGGAGCTTCAAACTTTCATTTATGGAAGTCTAGAGTGCTCATTGCTCTAGAAGAAAATGACCTTCTAAACTTTGTTGTAGAAGGAGTACCAGAACCAGAAGAAGAAGTAGGAAAGGCTCAGTGGAAGAAGAGTGATGCCAAGACAAGAAGGATCCTAAGAGATTCAGTCAAGGATCATTTGATTCCTCAAATCTCTCAAAAGAAGACAACTAAAGCCATGTTTGATACCTTGAAGAAGTTGTTTGAGAACACAAATGTCAATAGGGCTCTTGCCTTGAGACAACAACTCTCAAATGTCAAGATGTCCAGATCAGATTCTATTGCATCCTATTTCATGAAGATCTCATAAATCAAGGATCAATTGGGCACTATTGGAGAAATTATTGGAGATAGAGAACTAGTCATGTTGACTTTGAATGGCCTCCCTCAATCTTGGGAACCATTCATTCAAAGCGTAACTGGAAGAGCTAAGCTACCCAAGTTTGAACGATTGTGGGTAGATTGTACACAAGAAGAGGCCATACTTGTGGCTAAAGGCAAAGTTCATTCCTCTCATGAAGAAAATCAAGCTCTTATTACACACACCAAGAAAAGAGGAAAACAGATCTTTGGTAGAAAAGACAAAGGTAGAAGATCAAGTTCAGTTCCAGAACAAAAGAAAAAGAAAGATCTTTCACAAATCCAATGCTTCAATTGTAGAAAGTTTGGTCACTACAAGAGTCAATGTAAATCAAAGAAGAGAAATGAACATGCCTCTACAACTGATGTTGATGAAGAGACTCCACCAAAGAAATCAAGGAATGTAGAAGAATTCTTCTTCATCTCAGCTTTCTCAGGTACTGTTCCTACCAATAATGATACTTGGTTATTAGATAGTGGTGCTTCTAAACATATGACATGTTATAAGGAGTTTCTCTCAAATCTGGATGAGAAAGAATCACACCTAAGAGTTGTACTTGGAGACTATGCCAGATATACTGTGAAAGGAAATGGGGCCACTTCCTTCTAGTTAGACTTTGGTGATTCTCTGCATTTAGGAGAAGTACTCTATGTACCAGGAATGAAAAGAAATTTTGTCTCCATCTCTGCTCTAGAAGACAAGGGTTACAAAGTTCCATTGGAAAGGTTCTTGCATGGCACAATAACTCCACTATTGATTCAACTCGTATGATTGGTGTTTGTGAAGAAAGCTTATACAGATTGACGATACGACCAGTACAGGCTCTAGTTGTTCATGACTCTATAAGTTTGAGTGAGCTATGGCATAGAAGACTTGCTCACCTACACTATAGAGCCCTTCCTCCTCTAAGGAAGATGGTTACAGGTCTTCCCGAACTCCAATTTGAGCATGATGGCATTTGCAGAGGATGTGCACTGTTAAGATTTAATATGCTAAGACATAAAATAGCAGCATTACATTCCATTTCACAATAATAACATATACAGGATCACTGAAGAAACAACAAGCACAACATAAACACAAGAGACACAGATTTATCCTGGGAAACTCTCATGGGGTAGAAAACCCAACAAAGCTTCCTCAATATAGATGACCAGCAAATACAAAAGATGTAACCCTAAGCATAAGCTCCTCCTTCTCCATAGCAGACCTCTCTCTCATAAGTGCGCCACTCTCAAGTGAGTGAGTGTGTGTTAAATGAGGAATACACCTCCTCTATTTATACACTACTCCGACTTTTCTTTTACACAAATCATGTAGGCTCGTATTTAACCATTGGGTTAAATACCCCATTACAACTGACTGGGCCGACTCCTCTAGGGTGGTCTAATAACCCTTTGACCCACATAACACATACAGGGCCGACCCCCACTAGGGAAGTCTAATAACCCAAGTTACCACAATCTGACGGAGGAATAAACATCTCCGGATATACAATAAGATCTTCACGGAGGAATGAAACATCTCCAGAATAATAAAGTACAAATATAATATTCTTTGAAGTTACAATATCTCAACACTCCCCCTTAACGAGAAGGATATTATAACAGCATCTGCACGAGCAAGGAGTCATCAACATCATACATGATACATCTACAAATTATTGGAAGCTTTCTCAACATTATCAATAACTCAAGCAGTTACTGGAACATCTTCAATACTGGAACATCAACATCTTCAGTACTGAGTTTTTATCTTCTGCAGCACTCAAACAGCTACAGTAACATCAACATCTGGATCCTCACGATCATCAACATCGGAATCACACGATCATCAGCATCGTCATCACACGATCATCAACCTCGTCATCTAGACCATCACGATCAGCAGCCATGTCATCTAGACCATCATGATCAACAGCATCATCATCTAGACCATCACACGATCATCAGCATCGTCATCACACGATCATCAGCATCGTCATCTAGACCATCATGATCAGCATCATCATCATCTAGACCATCACGATCAGCAACATTGTCATCTAGATCATCACGATCAACAACATCATCAATACGAGTATAAATATCATTAATACAAGTATCCTCATCAATACAAGTATACATATCATCAATACAAGTATCCTCATCAATACAAGTATACATATCATCAATACAAGTATCCTCATCAATACAAGTATACATACAAGTATCCTCATCAATACAAGTATTCACATCAATACAAGTATCCACACCAATACAAGTATATATCATCAATACAAGTATCCACACCGATACAAGTATACATCATCAATACAAGTATCCACACCGATACAAGTATACATTATCAATACAAGTATCCACACTGATACAAGTATACACAACAACAGCATACCTTGCAACACACATGATCCAATTACGGGATGGTCAATCCCTCTCACTTTAGGACATAGGTCCAAGGATGATACAACCCTGATCCACTTACGGGATGATCAATCCCTCTCAATTTAAGACATCTCTCATGTCTATGGACGATGCAATCCAGATAAACTTACAGGATGATCAATCCTTATCCTTTTAAGACACCTCACCATGTCTAGGGATGATGCAATCCTGAATCAACTTACAGGATGATTAGTCCTTATCACTTTAAGACACCTCACCATGGCTAGGGATGATGCAATCCCAATCTACTTACAGGATGATTAGTCCTTATCACTTTAAGACACCTCACCATGTCTAGGGACGATGCAATCCCAATCTACTTACAGGATGATTAGTCCTTATCACTTTAAGACACCTCACCATGTCTAGGGACGATGCAATCCCAATCTCCTTACAGGATGATTAGTCCTTATCACTTTAAGACACCTCACCATGTCTAGGGACGATGCAATCCTAATCTACTTACAGGATGATTAGTCCTTATCACTTTAGGACATAAGTCCAAGGATGATGCAATCCTGTCACGTACATTTTGAACCAAACGCTCAGGGACGATGCAGTCCTATCACGTCCACTAGGGACCACTTTCTCGGAGACATATGTCTACGGGTCTCTTTTAGGACATGTGTCCAGGGATGATACAATCCCCTTGTCCAATAGGAACCACATTCTCGGAGACATCTGTCTACGGTTCTGTTTATGACTGAAGTCTAGGGATGATACAATCCCCTCGTCCACTAGGGACCACATTCTTGGTGACATCTGTCTACGGATCTGTTTAGAACTGATGTCCAGGGATGATACAATCCCCTCGTCCATTAAGGACCACATTCTCGGAGACATCTGTCTACGGATCTATTTAGGACTGAAGCCCAGGGATGATACAATCCCCACCTGTCCACTAGGGACTTCATTCTCGGAGACCATATGTCTACGAATCCTTTTAGAACATGTGTTCAAGGATGATGCAATCCCCTCGTCAATTTAGACCTTGTCTAAGGACCGCTCACCAACCTCTCTATCGGCATCACCAATATAGGTATTCACATCATCGACCTCACTGTCGATGCGGGCAATCTCATCATAAGTGATCACATCACTCCCCCTTTCGAGGAGGGTCCTTCTAAACTATATTACGTTTGTCTCGGAAAACTTTACTTGAGGTAGAGGTTTGGTTAGTACATCGGCAACTTGTTCACTTGAGGTAGAGGTTTGGTTAGTACATCGGTAACCTGTTACAAATTCAAACTTTAATTCCTTTCTGCACCATATCTTGTATATAGAAATGTCATATCTCTATGTGCTTTGACTTATCATGGAACACTGGATTCTCTGCCATTTTGGTACAACTCTGTTTGTCACATAGGATCACAGTTGGGTCTATCTCTAAGTCAAACAATCCTAAAACCATACTTCTTCACAACTTAGCCGAGCAAGCATCCATATACTCCGCTTGTGCTGAGAGTCACACTAGACTGCTTCCTGCTAAACCACAAGATCATGGCTGATCCCAGACAATAACATCTTCTCGATGTGCTCTTCCTGTCTAATACACTTTCTGCTCAATCAACATCTGTGTAGCCATCCGAAGTCATGATCTCCAAGATAACATAGATCAAAGTCTATCGTATCCTTTAGGTACCTCATCACATGCTTTGCAGCTATCAGGTGAACTCGTCTAGGTTCCACTAGATACTGTCTCAAGGTGTTTCACAGCAAAGCATATATCTGACCTAGTATTCGTTAGATACATCAATGACCCAATAATTTTTCTGTACAGAGTTATATCCACTAACTCTGATGAGTCATCCGCTAATAGCTTCAAGTTGGAATCCATGAGAGTGGCCATTCCAACACATCAAGTCTTCTCAAGATTTCTCAGCATACTTTCCCTGGTTGAGAAAGATTCCTTACGAGCCTTGCCATACTTCCAGACCTAGGAAGTAATGTATCAATCTGAGATCTTTCATTTTCATTTCTGCAGCCATCTTCTTCTTTCTTTTCATGATCTGTTTCTCATTCCTTGTCAGAAAGAGATCATCGTCATACAATAATGGTATGATAGGTTCATCATCCACAACCTTAAGGTAAAGGTTAGGATCAGCTTTACTTCTGGTAAACCCAAGCTTTGTCAAGAAGCTGTCAATTGTCCATCATTCACACTCTGCATTGAGTGATCTTCTGCATATCTATCTGTGCCATCTCTCGTCAGATGGGTCTACTGATATGAGCCTTAAAATCATTCGAACTCTGTGGTGAGTTCCTTCTTGCATCCATGTCATATGTGTATAGAAGCCATATTCAACCTTGTAGCAAAGGTTGAGATCCACATCACCCATGATGATCATTAAGCTCATCAATTGACTACCAATCCTGGGTACCCATACATAACCTGATTCACACTTCTTCTTTAATTACACCATTAAGAGAATGGTCTTATCTATCCACTTGGAGCAAACATCTTGTCATGATTCTCTTCCTCTTTCTAAGAGAATCTTCTAGCAATGAGCCTTCTATATTTTGTTTGATTTGTAAATCTTCTTGTTGAACATCCATCACTTGTTCGGTGTTCATCATTCTTCATGATCTTTCCTACATATCAAAATTAAGTACATGATTAGTAATACTTCATAATCATGAAATCATGTTGACATTATAACCTATTATGCATACAGATATCATTTACATAGTTATGCAACTATCTTGACCAATACTTTGGCACAACACTTTTCCATATCCTGTATGCATACAGTGGCTATCTAGATGCCTTCCATCTCTACCAGAACATACTATCGAGAGTGTGCACAGCTCTCAGCATGTCAGCAAAGAGGTTTCATTCTAGACAAGCAACAATGGAATGTTTGTCCAACTTACCAATCATATGCATATTAGTAGTATATTGTTCAATGCTCTATGATTGTTTACACTCAGCATGATATATTCTAGGAATACAAATATGCATACAAGCAATATCATTTACTATTTGAAATAACAACTCAAATACTTATCTTTTATGTTTGTGTGGTTGCCTCCCGCTTGATCTTTTATATGTCTTTTGAACTTCTATTCATTCTGTACCACTGTGCATGCTCAAGTGTGCACTAGTGTCATCCTCATGATCTCATACACAAACATACATTCATTAATATATTCTCAATATTATAAAAAACATTATAATTCTAAATAATCTTGAATATGTATAGTCATGATCATTAGTATTCAGGGTTTCAGGGAAGTCTTCTTTTACTCATGCATATTCTTGTTTGATCATGGGACTCTTCTGGTTAGTTAAATCATCAATCAAGATAAGAGACATAATGTGCATAAACCCTTGATTAACTTTATGAATAAGCATAACCAATCATACCAAGTATTCTTATATAAGGGATCCTAACACAAGGTAAGATTCTAACATGACATAGGAAAACATACCTGGATTAGTATACCTGCTTAGTTATGTCTAACATACCTAATCAATATCTTCTTTGTTCTCTTCAATGATTTAGAGATCCTATGTTGGAACCTGCATATCTCATAAGTTAAGCATAATAGAACAAAGTCATACATACCTCGTAAGTAGAACTTCTATGTGATCAAAGATTATGTTGTCATTGTCATGGAACTTGATTTGTCTTTCATGATGTACCTGTATCTTGTTAGCAGACAACATCAACCTCATACAACACCATAATGCATTAGTACAATCATATAGCCCTAATCAATGAATGTCTTCGATCATTCACATGCATTCGTACTGTTACTAGGGTGATAAGACAATTCTAACATTAATCAAGATTGTACTAATAAATAATATGAAGACAAACACATTATGAACTTAATCAGGAATCAGATTTCAAGACATACCTGAACCTCCTTAAGTCATACCTGTCGAGACTTCTTGTAGTCTTCTTATGTAAGGCCTTAGCCTCAACTCCCCCTGAAACTTGATCTGGAGCTTGATTAGGGTTTGCTAGAAAAAACCCTAAAAATTCAATCTTTGACTTTCGCACTTCTGAATGGATGGAAGGATGTGTCTTGCTGAGTTGATCAAACTAGAATACTTCAATTTTGAAATCTCCAAAATTTGACCCCTCAAAATTGCCTTCGAAACTTCTGTATCTTCTGGACAGGATCCCGAACTAGGGTTTGATGAAGCCCACCCTTCTGCCCAATCAAAAGTTTTGATCCAAGGCTCTAAACTCTTATTTTTCTGAGGAGCTTCCAGCCATGGTTATAGACTTAAAAAATTCCAACTTTTGTTGAAGCCCTAATTTTCCATCTTTCCGATCAAAATCCCGAACTGGGGTTTTTGATCAAGCCCGGTCTTCTACCCAACCAAAAAATTCGATCTTGGACTCTAAATTTCGATTTTTCTGAGTAGCATTCAGCCGTGGATTTCGATTCCAAAAATTCTAACTTTCTCCGAAACCCTAAATTCCGGAAGCCATGAATGAAGGTGCTCCAAAAATAATTCTGTTTTGACAGAAATATGTACCTGATTGTTTCTGTTGTAACTCAGAACTTTTCGCTCCAAAGGGTCTGAAAACTTTTTCTGTGGTAGCCTGACCTGTCATCTTTCCATCCCGACAGGCCTGACCTCAATTGGATTTTTTGAGAGAGAGTTATGCCAAGTGTCGCAATGTGACCTGTTTATGGGATAAAACAGGAGAGCGAACTTGTACGGTGTGCCACGTGTCACTGGTTCAGCTTCGGCCTCTGAAAAAGTTTCCTGAGATAGTGCAGTCTGTGTACTACCTGTCACTTTTTACGAAATTGCATTTGGAGCTTCCTAGCCCAAGTTATGACCTTTTTGCCTAGGTCACCTGATTTTGACTGAGATCTGGAAGAGGCAGAAACCCTAACTTGTACTGATCATAACTCACAAAGTACAACGAATCTGAGGGTGCCCTTTGGACACAAGGTACCTGGGGATGTTATCTACGACCTGTAAACTTTTCAGATCCTGAACCTTCGCATAAATGGATTTATAGCGAAAGTTCCACGATGACTGGTTTTTGCTATGGATCTGAACCTTCGCATAAATGGATTTATAGCGAAAGTTCCACGATGACTGGTTTTTGCTATGTAAAACCCAAACCTTCAAATTGTCGCAAGTGAAGCAAGTGTCGTAAGTGCCATACATTGCCTTCCTTCAGGTTAGCTCTGATACCATGTTAAGATTTAATATGCTAAGACAAAAAATAGCAGCATTACATTCCATTTCACAATAATAGCATATACAGGATCACTGAAGAAACAACAAGCACAGCATAAACACAAGACACAGATTTATCCTGGGAAACCCTCATGGGGTAGAAAACCCAGCAAAGCTTCCTCAATATAGATGACCAGCAAATACAAAAGATGTAACCCTAAGCATAAGCTCCTCCTTCTCCATAGCAGACCTCTCTCTCATAAGTGCGCCACTCTCAAGTGAGTGAGTGTGTGTTAAATGAGGAATACACCTCCTCTATTTATACACTACTCCGACTTTTCTTTTACACAAATCATGTAGGCTCGTATTTAACCATTGGGTTAAATACCCCATTACAACTGACTGGGCCGACTCCTCTGGGGTGGTCTAATAACCCTTTGACCCACATAACACATACAGGGCCGACCCCCACTAGGGAAGTCTAATAACCCAAGTTACCACAATCTGACGGAGGAATAAACATCTCCGGATATACAATAAGATCTTCACGGAGGAATGAAACATCTCCAGAATAATGAAGTACAAATATAATATTATTTGAAGTTACAATATCTCAACATGCACTTGGTAAGAATGCCAAGGGATCTTTCCCAAACAATGATACTAGGTCCAAGGGAATATTAGAGTTGGTACACTCAGATTTATGTGACCTATGTTAGTTGCCTCATGGGAAGATTTTGGTATTATGTGACCTTCATTGATGACTACTCCCAAAAGACATGGATTTACTTCTTGAAGTCCAAGGAATCTGAAGAAGTTCTAAACAAGTTCAAGGAATTCAAGGCACAGGTTGAGAACCTATCCAAGAAAAGGATAAAGGTTCAAGGTTCGATAATGGAGGAGAGTACACCTCCTCAGAGTTCAGTGATTTCTGTAAGGAAGCAGGAATCAAGAGGGAGTATACTATCCCTTACAACCCTCAACAAAATGGGGTTGCAGAAAGGAAGAACATGTCAATAGTTGAGGCAGTCCAGGCCATGATTCACGATCAAAACCTACCCATGTTCCTATGAGCAGAAGCCTCAAGTACCGCAGTATACGTTTAGAACAGAGGCCCTCATAAGATATTGATGAACATGACTCTAGAAGATCCCTTCACAGGTGTGAAGCTAGAAGTTGGTCACTTACGAATCTTTGGTTGTCTAGTATACATTCATGTACCCAAATAAAAGAGAACAAAGCTAGAACCTTCAGGAAAGAAGGGTACAGTGAATCCTCGAAGACATACAGAATCTACATCCCAGGTCAGAGACAGATTGAGGTCAGCAGGGATGTCTCCTTCGAAGAGGAGGTTGCATTCAGAAGGGCTAGAAGCTCATCCATGGACAGTGAGGAGCAAGAAGCTCCAAATGAGATGGAGTCATCTCCCCCTCCCTCTTCAGCAGTTCAGAGGGAGTTTATAGATCCAATCGATCATGTAGATCCGATTGATCATGTTGATCTAGTAGAGCCGACAAACGTTCCTAGAGATATTGTTGTTGATCGAAATAGGCCTGTTTGGGCTCGTCAGACTCTAGAGGATGTAGAGAAGCATGCAACTCCCCCAGGTACCTTCAGGGAGAGCAAAAGACCTCGGAGATACTCAGGATATGTAGCACTGATGTCCCACATCATTGATTTTGAGCCTTCCAGCTATGAGGAGGCTTCCAACCAACAGGTTTGGAAAGATGCCATGATGGAAGAATATCAATCCATCATTAAGAATGACGTGTGGGAAGTTGTGTTGGGACCTGAAGGGAAGTCAGTGGTGACTTCCAAGTGGATCTACAAGATTAAGCATGCAGCAGATGGGATCATTGAGAAGCACAAAGTGAGATTTATGGCTAGAGGATTCTCTTAGAAAGAGGGAGTCGATTATGACGAGACGTTTTCTCCCGTTGCATGATACACGACCATTAGGTCGATCATAGCTCTGGCTTCAGCTATGGGATGGAAGTTACATCAGATGGATGTGAAAACTACCTTCCTCAATTGTGTGATTGAGGAAGAAGTCTACATTGAGCAACCAGAGGGTTTCGTGATTCATGGGAAGGAATCCCATGTGTGCAGACTGAAGAAGGCCCTATATGGACTCAAGCAAGCACCATGTGCATGGTATGCTAGGATTGATTGATACTTGGTGAGCTTGGGATTCACCAAGAGTGAGGCAGATTCCAACCTTTACTACAAGGTTGAGGATGGTAGACCGTTGATACTAGTACTGTATGTTGATGACTTGTTTCTCAGTGGAGACGAGAAACTTATCATGTGGTGCAAAAAAGATGCTAGCCTCTGAGTTTGAGATGAAGGACCTTGGTCTGATGCACTACTTCTTGGGTTTATAGGTGTGGCAGAGATAGGATGAGATCTTCCAGAGCCAAGGGAAGTATACCATTGATATCTTGAGGAGATTTGGTATGATGCACTCCAAGTCCATGACCACACCCATGGAGGCAAACCTGAAGAAATTGAGTGATTCAGCTTCCGAGTCAGACCTGATAGATCCCGCTATGTACAGACAATTGATTGGTTCATTGATGTATCTAGTTAACACTAGACCAAACATATGTTTTGCAGTGAGTGCTCTCAGTACGTTTATGTGTGAACCGAGACAAGTACATTGGGTTGCTGCGAAGCATGTGCCGAGGTACTTACGTGGCACTGTGGGATATGGACTGAGATATGCTTCCAGTAGTAATATGAGATTGCATGGATACTCATATTCTGATTGGGCAGGAAGTGCTGTGGATAGGAAGAGCACTTCCGGGCGTTGCTTCAGTTTGGGTTCTACCGTGATTTCCTGGTGTAGTAGGAAGCAACCCTCAGTAGCACTTGAGCACAGCCGAGGCTGAGTATATTGTAGTGAGTGTTGCAGCTCGGGAAGCAGTATGGCTTCAGAATCTCTTTGCAGGATTCCCCGGATAGACACTTGAGCCAACTGTGATTCACTGTGATAATCAAAGCTGTGTGAAGCTTTCAGTGAATCTTGTATCTCATGACAGATTGAAGCATGTGGAGATCAAGTACCCTATATTAGAGACATGGTATAGAGAGGAGTAGTTCAGCTCCTGTATATTTCGACCTATGATCAGGTTGTCGACATTCTCACCTAGCCTCTTTCCAAAGTTGAGTTTGCATACTTCCGTGAACGGCTTGGAGTATTGCAGAATGCTTCCCTCAGTGAGTGGGAGTGCTGAGTTTCTTAGTCCAGTGTGGAGAGGTGGTCCTGTGTAGACTGAGATGAGCTTAGTCCAGTATGACAAACGGTCCTGTGTAGACGGAGATGAGCTTTAGTCCAGTGTGGACAGGCGGTCTTGTGTAGACCGAGATGAGCTTAGTTCAATGTGGACAGGCGGTCCTGTGCAGACTGAGATGAGCTTAGTCCAGTGTGGACAGGCGGTCTTGTGTAGACCGAGATGAGCTTAGTCCAGTGTGGATAGGTGGTCATGTGTAGACCGAGATGAGCTTAGTCCAGTGTGGACAGGCGGTCATGTGTTGACCGAGATGAGTTCTGTGTGAACTCCTGTTCCTGTGTGGAATGTTCTCTTGTGTGGAGAAGACTCTTGTATAGAGTATACATGTATCCCTGTGTGGGATGATTGTCCTGTGTGGATTGTATTGACCTTTCTTATGATTACGAGATGTACGAGACAAGCTGTGACGATCAGATGATGCTCATATGTGTTCCAACGTGATGATACCTCTATAGCTAAGAGGGAGTGTTGTTGTTGTAGCTACATGAGGTATCCTCACTAGTTAAAGCCGACCTACAAAAGAAATAAATAAATAAAATGTATTTTTATTATTATAAAAGAGAAGTCGGCCTAGTTAAAAAGACAAGTCGGCCCCAGTTGGAAAAGTCACTTCAAACTCATGTATAAATAGAGGGGCCGCCCTCCTCATTTGTTCTCACCTCAAGCAAGTTCGCTCAAGCAAAGGAAAGTTCGATTTTGGGTTGTAGAAGACATTTTGCAGCTCCTTTTTTTGGCATCTGTTCTCTTTGTGATCTTCATCGCTCTTATCTTTGTTGTACTTGTATTATGTACTGAATCTCTGAGTAAGAAAGGCTTGCTGGGTTTTTCCCGAGTTTGGGTTTTCCCAGGATAAACTATTGTGTCTCTATTATTTTTGTTTCTGTGCATAGTTATTCTTTCAGTGATCCTATATTTGTTTCCAAGTTGAAAGAGATGAAAATTATACTGCTATAATTGAAATTTAACGTTAACAACTAGGAGCCCCTACAACTAGACTATTGATTAGCCAGACACTCAATCCTTGCATGTAGAACATACTGTACAGTTTCTGCCTTTTATTTTATTATTAGCATTATTTTTGAAAGGAGAAGCATGCCTCAAGCAGCTACACCACAAAGAGTGGACTTTGGTTTAGTTTCTAGGTTTGAGGGATTTCTATTTGGCCAAAATTGCCTAGGGCTTGCCCCTGGCCTCATCGCTTTGAACTCAAGCCATGCAGGTGGGGCTGTCAGTCAGGAGGAGCCCTGGTGAATGGATTTAAAAGTAAACTCTATAAGCCTGCCAGCAAACTAATGTCTTGTTTGGGTCAACCATTTATTTCTCTTACTGAATCCTGTTGTTACATGTTTTTTTAGCATCTTCTGATGTACATAAATGTTATATCTAATAAAAACTTTGGGTTTTGAAGTTCTTGCAAATTGTTTATTACCTTTCTATTGATTAAAGAGCTTTTATAATATTTGTCAAGTATTATTGGAAGCCTTTCGACTATTTGATGAGTACAATAGGTTATGTTATTCCAGAATCCAAACCATGAGGCTAACCAGAAACAAGAGTTCTAAACCTGTACCAGTAAACATGACAATGTTTCTCACTTCCACAAAATGCATGTTTTAAGAGGGAGAAAGTGCATCTTTTGCTAAATTTATGAAAAATAACTTTGTTTAACACTTGTCTGTTGTTAGGACCTGCACAACTGCAGTTAAAGAATGCATTGAAGAGACTAACTGGACAGTCAACAGTACCTAATATCTTCATTGGTAAGGAATAGCTCTTTTGCCTCTAGTCATAAGCAGAGTAAACTTTGTATAAGTGTTATGTTTTTGGACTTTGGTGTCTTAGTTTGATAGATGAGGCTGCATTCCTTTCTAAGGGGCGAAGGGACACAGCAAATGACATTTTCATGGGAGTTCATCATAATCTTTATACCAAATAAATGCTTTGGAGATTTGAGAAGTGCCTGATTTAAACCGATAATATTTATTTTAATAATGTGATCCATTGAAGTTATCATTTTTTATTTTATTTTTTATGCTAGTAGAATAGCAGTGATCTGATAATCCACATGTCCTTTGAAGGACTGCAGATAGGTATGTTATGTTGATTCCACATTATTTATAGAATCATGGAACTTGTTGATAGCATGTTATGGCCATTGTTACTGAAATTTGGAAAACTGTCCATTCTGATTTGAGTGGAAAACCCATTATCACATGGTTTCAAAATGTTGGAATATGAATAGGAAAAAGCACTACAAAGATGTTCAAAATATAAATGACAGATCTGAAACTCAGAAATCAAGCTATGTTAAGAACATTGCACCCCTGTTTGACCAAGACTGGTGTTAAGGGTCAGCTTCTAAACCTGTATAAGATAGTAGAAGAGAGCAATCAGCAAACCATTATAGACAAAGTTAACAAGTATCTAACGTTGAAGCTCTATGTTAGAAGTTGGGTCTCCATAGACCTGGACCATTAGAGAAGTATTTAGGATCATGACAATCCTCCTGTAAGAGACCTCACTCCTTTGGCCAATGCCAGTATCAGTCATGACTACACGGCGGGCAGTATGTTGTTTGTGACCCCATAGATCACATCATAATACCATAGGCACTTGATGACTAACCTTAGTGCATCTGAGGTCCTCTTATTGTGGGGCCTCTTCCCTTGCCCCTAGTTGAAATTTTACAATTATCCATGCGAATCCTTGTGCCTTCCTCAAACATACATAACACATCTAAGTGTCTGTGTATAAACCATTCATGCATGCTTGTACAATGTGTGTGTGTGTGTAGACACACTTGAAACCATGCAAATAAGTAACAGTTATGCCATATTAGCCATTTTAATGAGTAATAGTAAATACAGTAAATGGATTGTTGTAGCTAGTGTCCATGTCATTATTATGCAGGGCCTTACATTCACTAGCTAGGGGATGTTGGAATGATAAATATATTGTGGATCTATTGTGAGCACTTCAGCAAATCCTAATGTAGGATAAACATTGAACATAAATATTACATAAAGAGAAGTGAACCCATGAACAAGAGAATAAGATATATGGTGCCTTTAGGCAAATAATGAATTGCTAATGAATCCAAGATGACGATACAAAGACTCATAAGGTTTGTATTTATACCAATGTTACTTTCATTGTGCGACGTGTCAACAAATATATCGCTCAGAGTCCAGAATATAAGTTATAACTTATTGGCAATATCAGGGAAGTAATCGGCAAACTTTAAAAAGTAAAAAAATATTCATTTTTATTTTATTTTTTATTGCTATGAGACCTTTGCACCGGTTGCTAGATTTTCTTCGATCAGAGCAGTGATCTACATTGTTGCAGAGATGGGTTGGAGAATTCATCAGATGGATGTGAAAACCGCTTTTCTGAACGGTTTTCTACAGGAGGTATATCTGGAGCAGCCTCAGGGCTTCGAGATTCATGGGAGAGATTCACATGTGTGCAGGCTGAAAAAGGCCTTGTATGGTCTGAAGCAAGCCTCTCGGGCTTGGTACTTGAGGATTGATTCTTATTTGCTTTTGATTGGGTTTCAGAAGAGTGAGGCTGATCCCAACTTATACTTCATTGTGGTTGGGGGTGATCCGCTCATTCTTCTACTATATGTTGATGACTTGTTCATTACAGGAGCAGAGCACCTGATTGAAGCATGTAAGAAAGATCTTGCCTCAGAGTTTGAGATGACAGACCTTGGGTTGATGCATTACTATTTGGGGATGGAGATTTGGCAGGAGGATGGACATGTTTTCCTGGGGCAAGGAAAATATGCTGTAGATGTTCTGAAGAGATTTTGGATGGAGTGCAAACCCATGTCCACACCCATGACCACCAACTGGACGAAGCTTCATGCTTCTGAGGGCTAGTTGGTGGATCCTACTTTGTATCGTCAGCTTATTGGTTTGTTGATGTATCTGGTCAACACCAGACTAGATTTGAGTTTTGCGGTAAACACT
This sequence comes from Larix kaempferi, assembly GCA_027924585.1. Lineage (NCBI taxonomy): Eukaryota > Viridiplantae > Streptophyta > Pinopsida > Pinales > Pinaceae > Larix > Larix kaempferi. Next base: position 3,338,243 of record BSBM01000159.1, on the reverse strand, counting down.
CTCAGTCAGTTCATGGTGGAGCCCAGGAGAGTGCATTGGACTGCCGCAAAACACATATTGAGATATCTTGCAGGCACAGTAGATTATGGTTTGGACTACAGGAGGTCTGATGGAGTGGACTTGGTTGGTTTCACGGATTCAGATTGGGCAGGTAGTGTTTCGGACCGGAAGAGCACTTTCGGTTGTTGCTTCAGTTTGGGCTCGGCAGTTGTATCATGGTTCAGTCGGAAGCAAAAGTCCGTTGCATTGAGTTCTGCAAAGGCTGAGTACATGGCAGCCAGTTAGGCTAGTTGTGAAGCTTTGTGGCTTCGCAAGTTGATGGTACACTTATTTGGTCAAGAGCTGAGACCTACAATTATACATTGTGATAATCATAGTTGCATCAGGCTCTCTACGAATCCGATATTTCATGACAGGTCAAAGCATATTGAGATCATATATCACTTCATCAGAGATTATGTTCAGAGAGGAGTTGTACAGTTGCAGTACATTTCTACTGATGAACAGGTGGCAGACATTCTCACAAAGTCTTTGGGTAGAGGGAAGCATGTTTACTTCAGAGACAAGTTGGGAGTGGTGAAGAACACCTTCCTTGGTAAGAGGGAGTGTTGAAAAGTTACCAAGGGAGTGTTGTTCACCTTGTGTTTCCTTGGGGTGGACAAGAACACTTTAAAAAGGTGACCCCTAGTCATTAATTAATAAAGTGAGAAGTACTTTATGTTTATAAAGTCACTTTATTAAAAGTTAAGTCATGGTTATATCCTAAGTTCATTTTAATGATAAAGTCAAGTGAGTGATTAATTAAAAGGGTCATCACTTTATTAAATGACATGAGTGCACTAAATGCTATTTAATAATTATTTATTGAGCATTTATTGAGAGCCCTCAATCTAATCTAATCTAGACCATTGGATGAAAAAGAGGAAGTTGCCATGAACAAAAAGGATTGGGGAAGGAAATCCTAAATCATTTTTCACTTTTCAAGAGAGAGTTTTGGAGAGAAGAAGAAAAGGAGAGAGAGGAGAGAAAGGGCTTGAAGAGATTTCAATCAAGAGAAGAAGAAGAAAAGGTTGGCTCGAATTCCAAGGAGAGGAACTAGGGCACAATTCCCAAGAAGAAATCCGTATAGCAGGAGGCCGTGCAACAGGAATCCGTATAGCACCGTACAACATAGATTTCGAGGGCATTTATTGCAGCCGTACAACACAGAAATCGAGGATTGATCCGTACACCATTTATTGCTGTTGTACAACACAGATTTCGAGGCAGATTTTTGTTAGTCTGTACAACACCGTACATCACGATTTTCGAGGCAGTATGGCATGAATTTCGAGGAGTCCGTATTGTGTTTAATGCTGTCCGTACAGTGTTTATTCTGGACACAAATACCGATGAGGTTGAGATAAGTACAACTGTTGTATTTTCATAATTCATCTGAAGAAAATAAAATCTCTCTCAATCAGGTTTTCCCTTGGGGGTTTTATCCTGGACCAATTTGGTAAAAAATTATTTGTTAAAAATTTATGTGGTTCGCTGATTTAAATTTCTGAGTTTGAGTTTATTGGCTGCAAATTAAAATTTCGAGTTATAAATATTTGAAAAAAAATTTCACGTGTCTCAAGTCAAGTAATTTTTATGAGAAAAATGTGCATATTGGGGTTTGGGCATCAAACTATATGCAGAGAAGCTTGAGAGCTTGAAATCGGGTTGGGGTTCTAAAACTTTCAGCTATATGCACCGGTTAGAGCCATCAACTCAATCACATGTTTGATCTGCAATATTTTCCTGCCCACCAAAAAATCGACGGTATACCCAGGATCCGATACATTCCTCCCAATCACTGGTCTATGGATGGATCAAATCCACCCTCAATACCACTTCTCTTTAATATATAGTGGCGGCTTTTACATTGTTTTATGGTGGCTCCACTTCTCAGAGGTGTCTCCTCATTGGTCGACATTTCCTAGACAACATTATCCTCTCACCCAAAACTCCATGCCTTTTCCATGTGACCCGTTAAACCATGCTCCTCTCTTTTAGATCTCCACACGACTTCACTCAGACGATTGCTGCTTTCTTCACGGCGAAAACATATTTTGTACAACATATGTGTAGATCCAAATAGATCTCAACAGTGAGGAACGTATTCTTTCTCTTTACACACATGCTATTCTTGTTGGGCACGATGATCCAGTTCATCACCTCCTAGTCGAGCCCTAGTCACTGTCCATAGAGTACACAGGGCTCACTGTCCATAGAGTACACAGGGTGCAACTAGCAAATATTCCCTTCGTTGAAGACTTATGAGATGAGACGCAAGCCCATCATAACCTTTAGAGTACCATCGTTTGATGCCAACATCTTCTTGCCCACAGTGCTTTAGGGCATTATGTAAGAGGTAATAGAGCCACTTGGGAGCTTCGTCTTCTTGCACACAGACATTGACATCACAGGGCGAACTTTGATCATGGCCATGGTGCTGTACAACTCGTCTGGGCTTCCCAGTTGTCGTGGAGGCTTCATTCAAAGGTTGGCACCATATTCTTCAGGGCTCAAATGTCAATGGTCTCGACTACGCTCTCAGATCTGTCCACGGCTTTAATAATTAGCAGCTGTCGCCTTCCTGGAGTTCCCTTCATGCGGCTGCCCAATCAACTCAAATCCGTGGCGACCTCTTCCACACTGTGATCTCTCCTACCCTTCATTGATCTCTGCCTATACACAGGTAATCACTGGATCTCGACTTCCTTACGCAGCAACAAAATTGATGGTTGGGAAAACTGATTAAAAGGTTTTCAGTTGACAAACTGTTAGTCGACTCCTTGTTGAGTCGTGTTGTAATAAATGTTGATCAGCTGCTATAAATCAGTATCAACAGCTAGGGCATCAAGTTGACGCTCTCCCTCACACACAGGTCGCAAGTCAACGAGTCGATTCTTTACTTCAAGTGACCCAATGATCACTCCAGTCTTCGAATAGGTTTTCAATTTGTGAGCAAAGGTAAACAGTGCTATCTCCAGGAACGAGTCATGATGTCCAAAGGTTGACCACTTAATAGCACACAACGTCATCTAGTCAACAAACTTTAAGTATGCCATCTGATTTGTTGACAAACCATCCAGTCGATATTTAGTCAGTGATAGAATAACCATTAATCGGTGCACTGTTTCATGTCGACAATTAGCGTATCTCTTCGTCGATGAATACCCGAGCCGATAATGCAAGTCGATCAGATCATGACATCAAACTTAGGGCAAATCAAATCAATCTATGGTATGTGATGACTGAATCTAACAGTAAATAAGAATGTCACGATTCACCAACAAATGCAACTTGTAAAACCACCATCGGAACTCTTCTTCTGCAAGACCTTAGATCACAAACTAACGAGCTCTGATACCATGTTGAATTTTCTATTTTCCAAATCCGATAATTATTTTCTTATGATTTCAAAACAAAATTTTTATGCCACTGTTATCATAGAATAATTACACACTGAAAAATCTCAACTGAAAATGCAGCGGAAACAATAGAAGGATAGATAGCCATGCACAATAGACATAATATTTTTATCTTGGGAAACCTAAACTTGTGAGAAAAAATCAGTCCAATATTACAAGTACATCACCATCATTGTGAAGAAAACTGTAGCCATAGGAAATGCGCCCTTCATGAGGAAACCTTAGGGAAACTCCAACAGAAAAATATTGGAAAGGAAAAATACTTCTGAAATGAATTTGTTCCCATGCAATAACTATAAATTCATGTTGGTATCGAGCTAGAGTAATTTGTTCTTCTTGAATCCCTTGATTTAACGCCGAATAATTTTCCGTAGCTATCTGATAGTATTCATCCTAGTACAAAAACAGATGTGCCCCTATTGACTTGCGCTATAGAAGAGAGGATGAGCTTGGATAATGATAATGAAATGCTTGAGCTCTTATTTATACAGTTCAAGTCACTTTTAATTTCACCTTTTAATTTTTCTTTTAGGGTCGACTTGTACTTTTTGTCTTCAATATTTCTTGGGGCTTCTTCAATGGTTCCTAGGGCTTCTTCAATGGTACAATGGCCTTTAGCTTGTCTTCTTTGCATTTCTTCTTCACTAGAAAAGTTGTCCATGAGCCTTGTTGATGCTATTCTTGTCCTCACATGCATGTCTATTCACATAGAGCTCTAATGTTGAATAGACCCACTAAGAAGTCCCAGACACTTCTTAAGAGTCTACGTCAATTCAACATTAGACTAGACTTGTATATTCCATAAGGGGATGAAAGCCCCTATCAAATAAACAAGTCAAACCTGCTCTAATATAAAATAGATCGCTCCGTCCTGGAGCATGTAATGTGAGAGCACTCTGGGGCAATCTCCTCAAGCCATATGACTCATGCTAATAGGAGAAGGATTGGCCTTGCCTGGGCCATTCACCTCTAGCCATATGACTCAGGCTCCGAGGGTGAGAGTATCATTCCCCCTTGGTCAAATCAGCATGGCCAATCTGGGAGAATGTTTGCCCGATGCTGCAAATTGGAGAAACATCAATAATTATTACCCACTTTATCTAAGTGGTTACTTTTGAAATGTCTCAAACCACTTCCTGCATTTTCACACTGAAACTGGTGCAAGGAGTTTTGATTCTAGCTACATTTCTGAACACTCCCTCTTAGCGAGGAAGGAATTTTGCACCAATATAAGTTTGTCTCTGAATGCTTTAAACTTCCCTTTTGCTAAGGGCTTGGTCAAAATATTTGCTACCTGTTGATCTGTGGGAATATACTGGAGCTTTACTGCTCCTTTCTGAATCTTGTCTTGTACGAAGTGATATTGGATCTTTATGTGTTTGGACATGTCCTGGAATATTGAATTTTTAGAGAGTTTGATACAACTTTGGTTATCAAGGTGTTCATTGCAAAACACATATTTGGTTTAGTGTCGGCCAACTACATCAAGGAACCTATCAGCTACTTGTACAATGTAGGGTCCACCAACTTTGAATATGAAGTTGCCATCTTCTTCATATTAATGATCATAGATGTGTTCATGAGTTTGCAGTCCTCCATCCGGAACCTCTTCGATATTTCAATTGCATACTTACCTTACCCAAGTAATATCTCCCTTGGTCTCTCTTAGACCTCGAAACCCAAGAAGTAAAACATCATGCCAATGTCCTTTGTCTCGAACTCAACTACCATATTTGCTTTGCACCTTGCAATGAGCTTCTCTGTACCTTTAAGAAACAAGTCATCTACATACAACACCAAAATAAGCAGATAAGTCCCAACAAATATATAATATATATTATAAATTAGGATCTACTTCACTTTTGGTGAAGCCCACACTTGCAAATATCCATCTATATTGGAATAGCATGCTCTCGGTGCTTGCTTGAGTCCATACAGGGCCTTTTTAGCCAACAAACATGGGACTCCTTCCCACTTACTTCAATGCCTTGATGCTGCTCTATGTACACTTCTTTCTCAATTATCCCATCGAGGAAAACTGTCTTCACACCCATCAAATGAGACTAAAGTTATAACTGCTCTAAAGGAAGTGTACCTAGGAAATACTGTACAAGTCTCCTCATAGTTCACTCCCTCGTTCTGGGAGAACCCTCTTGCCACAAACCTTGCCTTGAACTTCTTGATGCTACCATCAACAACATGCTTAATCTTGTATAGCCACTTGGAATTCACTATTGACTTCCCCTTTGGTCTTGGCACTATGCCCATACATCATTCTTCATGATAGAGGTGCACTCCTCCACCTTGGCTTCCTGCCAAACCTACTGATCTGCTGCTTCTTGAAAATTGGAAGGCTCAGAATCTATGATGCTACTCATTAATGCCATGTGGTTTGGAAACATCTTTGGAGGTCTTCTCTCCCTGAATGTGTTTCTAGGAGCCTCCACATGCTCCTGAGCATCCCTCAATGTCTGAGTGAACCATCCAGGCCTCATGATAGAAATGAAAGGAGCTACTGTCTCGTTCTCTTCACTTGAAGGCTGCTGTCCTTTACTAGAAGTTACTGGCGACCTTGGCTCAACCTTTGGAGCTTCTTGTTCCTCATCCTCTATCATTGGAATAGGTTCATGAGATTTCCTGGACGCAAAGTCTTCCTCAAACTTTACATCCTTGCTTACTAATGTCTTCCTTTGTTTTGGAATATAAACCTTGTAGGCATTCGAAGTCTCATTGTAACCTACTAATAAACCCCTCTTGTTGGAGGGATCTAACTTGGTCCTCTTCTCTACCTTTACATGGATATAAACTGGACAACAAAAGATGCTGAAATGACTCACCTTTGGCCTCACACCAATGAATGCCTTCTGTGGTGTTTTGTCCTCTAAGATCTTGTGATGACACTTGTTTTGGATGTAGACTACCGTGTTGCATGCTTATGCCCAAAGAAACATCGACAAGTCCTGGTCATGGATCATGGCCTTAATTGCACCTATGATGGATTGACTCTTCCACTATGCAGCACCATTTTGTCGTGGTTTGTATGGAACAATTAGCTTTCTCTTGATTGTTGCCTTCTTATAGAAACCCCCGAACTCCTTGGAGGCAAACTCACCTCCATTGTTTGATCTCAAGACTTTGATCTTCTTTCCTGTTGGATCCTTAACTAGAGCTTTAAACTCTTGAAACTTGCTAAAGATCTTATCCTTGATCTTTAAGAAGTAGATCCAAGTCTTGTGAGAGAAATCACCAATAAAGGAAACATAGTGCATGTTTCCTAAAATTGATGCTATTGATGGCAGTCCACAAACATCCAAATGTACTAGATCTAGAATCTCCTTAGACTTATGTTTGCTGCTTGGGAAAGCAACCTTGGCATGCTTGCCAAGTGTGCACCCTCTGCATACTCCATGTTCAATGTTGAACTTTGGAAGACATATGACTATCTCCCTTAGAATAGGCAATGCCTTATGATGTAGTTACCCCATCCTCTTGTGCCACAATTCACACAAGTTTTTATTATTATGAACTAGCGATTGAACAGGTTCACCTTGCAACTTGTATAAATTTCCTTCTCTAACCACTACTACTTGTGCTGCTTTTGAGCTAGATTCCTTTTGTTTGATAAGGACATGTTGGTTCTTGAACTCTATTGCATAATCCTTATCTTCCATGACCAAAACTGAAAACAAGTTTTTATTGATTCCTAGAACAAACAAATCATCATCAAAATCTAAAGAGTTACATTGCTTGAGTTGAAAGGAAATGGCACAACTCCTGTTGCTGAGTACTTGACATCATCACCAATCTCTACTTGAACCCATTAGTTGTGGTCTTTTAGACTTGTACAACATCGTTGAGCTGATGTCATATGTCAAGATGCTCCACTATTCACATACCAAGTGTTACCCTTCAAACTAGTAGTCTTACATAAACAACACAATGTAGACTGAATGCTAGTGATTGGTAAGCATGTGGGAGAGGTCTAGGCCCAAATGTCACCACAACCTAGCCTCTCAACTTCTTTGGGTAACTCCTAAATTCAGGGGAGAGCCCTTAAAGATACTTGCAAACACCAAAACATGCAAGTACTCTTCTACAACCTTGTAACTAGATCAATACCTTATATTGGAGTCAAACAATGTATAAAGAAGACAACTAGATCTAATTAAGGAGTTAATTCAATAGCTATTCATTAACATCATCAATCACTTTCCTCTTTGATAGATTTCACAAATCCCAATGCAGCTTCACACTTATCAAGATACCCTCACATATCCCAAGACGACCTCTCAAACGATGCGCCCTGAGGAAAAGAGAAAGGAGGAGACTAGGGCGAAGCCCTAAGTGAAGCCAAAAGTCAAATGCAACACAAGGTTAGTGAGATCTAGGGTTCTCACGTTCCCCAATGCACTTTCTTCAAACAAGATGCCCTTGCAAACTTGTGGATAAATCCACTAGGGCGAAATTAGTGGGTGGACCAGAATTTCTAATCTCCAAGTATTTTTGTATTTTTGGAATTTTTTAGATTTTTTACGGCTTTTAGAAATTTTAAGATTTTTAGGGTTTTCTATACATAAAATTTCAGCAAAAATAAAGTCAAGTAATTGATGAAAAGAAGAGTATTTTTATTGACAGACAAGGGGATATGATTCTTGTCTCAATCCTTAGGGCAATGAGAGATCATTGATCAATGTCCCTCTCTTGCTAAGTTGCATGAAACGAGGAAACGGGGAAACGAGGAAACGTTAGAAACGCGACCCCCCCAAATTTTGGAAACGGGGAAACACGATATATATATATATATATATATATATATATATATAATATAAAAGCAAGGACAAAATTATTATAAAACATAAACCATAAATTATTAATTATATTTACCTGCAAGCAACATTACCAAGTGATAAATGTTAAATAATACAGATAAAATTTAAATCATACATGTAACATCACATTTTACTCATGAACCCAAGTCTATATCATTTCATTCATGTAAGTAGTAATATCCAAAACAACCTTTATAAATGAGGGTATATACTATATATCCAAAATTAGCCTTTATGTATGAGGCTACAAGTACAATGTATCAAACTGTGAACAATGGACATACTAACATAGAAATAAAAGTAAAACATGACCTCATACTAAAAGTCATCCTCATCTTTGTAGTCTTCATAAAAAACAGAACAAGAAGCACGCATAGCAGCAAAATGTAGAGTGGAAGAAGTATTTCCAATTCCACTTTTAGGTTCCTCACTCCTTAGTGCAGCAAGAGAGAGGTCCAAGTCAACAAATTCTGACATGACATCCCAATCTGCACAAGGCCCATTGCTATATTCTGGGCCCTAAGTACTCAAGTCGCTTGTGTGAGGAGAGAATGAAGTGATGTTCTCTTTATAACTTTTTTCAACCTAATTAGAAGCATCTAGAATTAAATTTTATTTTAAAATTTAATGTATTAACCCTTAATTACTGAAATCCGTGGGCGGAAAGAGACTTAATGGGTTGGTTTTTTAAGTGGCGGAGTTTTATTTGACCGGAAACGCACCATACAAGAGAGGAAATACGACGGAAACGCGTTTCTGTCTGTACATACGCGCTTTCGATATGGGAAACGTGTTTCGTATGGACGGAAACGAGTTTTCGTCAAGTACCATATGGGTTTCCGAGTTTCCGAGGGTGAAATGGGTGCCAGACCTGAGTTTCCTGCAACTTAGCTCTCTTGAAATGTCTTTCAACACTTGCAAGTTAGGGAATCACCAAGCAATCTTTAGGGTTCGATAGGAGAGCCTAACTAGGGTAAATGAGGAAGTCCAAGGCCCTAACAATCAATAGAGAACTCCTTGGGAGGATGTTCTCTTCATCCAAAAGTTGACAAAGTGTTGACAAAAAATCCTAACAAATCAGCAAAATGCACCATAAAAACACCATTTAACCTCGTTAGGAGCATAACTTAACAATATTCAACAAGAAGCGAGCAAGGAAAAACCCTTAGGTCACACTTGTGCATGAGTTCTTCCAACTAGTATAGCATCAAACTTTAGCATGTGTAAAATCAAGCCCTATAACATTCCATCATCCACCTTCAAGCATGAAAGAGCATTCCAAGAGAAGTGCGCATCACATTAATGACTCATAAAGTTGGAGAGAAAGAGTAAGAATCATATTAGAACCCTTGTCTTATGATTTACAATGAAGGTGAGGAGATCTATTTATGTCTTTCATCCTCAACCTTTTAATTTCTTGAGCCCACAAGTCAACATTAAATTAGAATATTTTTAGGGTAAATTCCCCACAAATTGGGGACTAAGCCCTAAAATAAACATAAACTAACAAATAATACTAAAATAAGGTTTCACTTGATGAAATAGTGAGCCAAAGGGGGACTTCATGCCTTGTTGAGATTTTACTTAAGCAATTATGTTATTCAAAATTCTTTAGACTTTAATTCAATTTATATCATATCATAATAACTGCATGCATAAGGATCACTGAAAGAAAGACATTCACAACATACACAAAGATTTATCCTGGGAAACCCTATTGGGGAAGAAAACCCAACAGAACTTCTTCAGTATAGATTCATCAACAAAGTACAATGTCAATACAATGAAGAGCTAAAGCTCTCTCATAGAAAGATACCCCAGATACAAAGATAAGATAAAACCCGAGATATTAGTCTTCCTCCAGTTGCTACTTCTCTCTCTTGTGCACTTGTCTCACTGACTTGATGCGAACTTGCTTGAGTGTACAAATGAGGAGGGCGTCACCCTCTATTTATACTTGTTTCTGGCTAACTTTTTCACTGTGGGGTCGACTTCACTTGGGGTGATTGGGCCGACTTTCCTGGGGTAGTTTTACCCAGTTTTGGGGCAATTTTACCCTGGAGCCGATTTGTCTATTTTCATTGGGCCGACTTGTCTGAGCAACAATATACTATTCTTTTATTTATTATTCTTCTGGAATCTTCTAAGCCGACATAAGAATATCTTCCGAAGCTACATAAAATATCAACACTCCCTCTTAGTAAGGAAGGTATTCTTCTGATGCAATCTTCAATACTGCTTCCGCTGACCTGTACTTGACCATTTACTTGTTGATCTTTCGCGAATCTATCCATCACTAGAAGTTTTGTATGAGCAAGCCATCATCCACATCATGCATCCGGGGCCTCACCATCATATGTAGCATCTCTTTAGTGGGCATAGCCTCGTCGTCCTTTCGAACCTTATGGGTCTTGGCGTCCTTTCGAACCTTATGTCATCACGGGACTTCATCTAGTTCACACAGAACTAGGCATCTAGCTCACACAGAACTAGGAAACCATCTAGCTCACACAGAACTGGGCATCCAGCTCACACAAAATCTGGGTAACTATCCAACTCACACAAAACTGGGCAACTTGCTTGAAAGTTAGCCCTTCTGGTTTGCACCACCAGGCATCCAGTCCACAGTGATTAGGCATCTAACCACAAAGGTTAGGCGATCCAGTGCACACACACCAACCATTTATCCCAAGGCTAGGTATCCTCCAATCCACATAGGTTGGCCCTCCAACTCGAAAACTGGGCATCCACCAGTCCACATGACCTGGTCTTCTAGCCTCGAAGGCTGGGTATCCTGACCCTGCGCGAGGTTAGGGCAACTTGTGCCTCAGTCGGTAACGTGCTTGTGAATGACTACCCGCTGTTGCCACACTCTATATGCTACTGCCCCTACAATCACATCTGTAACTCAAGACTCCCTCTCTAAGAGGGAAGTTATGCTGCACCACGCCAAGCTTGTCCCTGAAATACTCAAACTTTATCTTTGACAGAGGCTTGGTCAACACATATGCTATCTGCTCGTCTGTCACAAAATACTGGAGCTTCACAGCTCCCTTTTGCACCATGTCTTGGATATAATGGTACTTGATCTCGATATGCTTTGACTTGTCATGAAACATAGGGTTCTCATACAACTTTATGCAACTCTGATTGTCACAGAAGATACAAGTCACCTCCAACTTGAGATCAAACAGCCTTGCAAGCAACTTCTGAAGCCACATAGCTTCGCTACTAGCTGAACATGCTGCTATATACTTTGCCTCGGCTGTACTGAGTGCCACACTAGTCTGCTTCCTGTTGAGCCACGAGATCATAGCTGATCCCAAATTGAAGCAACATCCTGATGTACTCTTCTGATCTGTGACACTACCAACCAAATCTGAATCAGTATAGCATTGCAGTCTTATCTCACGATCCAAAACATATATGAGTCCATAGTCAACTGTACCTTTCAGGTACCTCATTACATGTTTTACTGTAATCAAGTGAACACGTCTTGGATCAACCATATACTGACTCAATGTGTTCACTGCAAAGCATATATTTGGCCTAGTGTTCGTCAAATACATCAACGAACCAATCATCTGTCTATACATGGTGGCATCCACTGTCTCTGAAGAAGTATCACTCAATAACTTCAGGTTCGTTACCATCGGTGTAGGCATGGGTTTACAATCCATCATCCCGAATCGCTTCAGGATTTCTACAACATATTTTCCTTGGCTAAGGAAAATCTTGGACCCAAGAAATAGTGCATCATACCAAGGTCTTTCATTTCAAATTCTGCAGTGAGCTCCTTCTTGCACCATGCATTGAGCTTCTCGTCCCCTGTTAGAAACAGGTCATCCACATATAATAGCAATATTACTGGTCTACCATCTACAACCTTGTAGTAAAGGTTGGAATCTGCTTTACTCGTAGTAAAGCTCAAGCTCATCAGAAAACTGTCAATTCTGCCATACCACGTCTTGGGTGCCTGCTTTAGTCCATACAAAGCCTTCTTCAATCTGCACACATGTGTCTACCTGTCATGTGTCTCAAATCCTTGTTGCTGTTCCACGTACACTTCCTCTTCCACTACACCATTCAGAAAGGCTGTCTTTACGTCCATCTGATTTAGCTTCCATTTCATCACTACAACTATTGCAAGTATAGCTCTAATTGAAGTGTATCTCAAAAAGATAACCAACAGGCAAGGGAAGGTCACGACTGTCTCAACAAGGCAGAAAAAAAAAAGATTTCAATCAAACCTCAACAAACCCCAAGTAAACCTTACAGCTGAAACAGGTGGCAACAATAGTTCTCACGGCTCAGTCAAGGATGAAACAACAAACCCTAGCAGCAGCATAATAACCTTCAAAGTCAACCCTATCAGATCTGAAAAAATATATGAAGATCTCCAGCAGAAGGACGGCCTCAGCAAGCAACAAAAACCCTTGACGTCAAGCACAAAGGAGAGAAAGGATGAGGTGATAAGTGAATGACAAATGTATGAGGGAGACTTCATTAAATAGAGACTTAGAACTTCTAGAAGGTTTAATAAAATAATCCTTAAATTAGGGCTCCATAAGTTTAAGAAAGAATCAAAAGATAAAAAGATAAAAATAAAAAAGAATAAAACATAAAAATAATAAAAGATAAAAATAAAATAAAAAATAAAATAAAAAGATAAAAAAATAAAAAATAAAATGTAAAAAATAAAATAAAAAAAAACAATAATAAAAATAAAATAAAATATAGACTTAAGTGTTTGTCAACCCATTAAATATAAAAGTGGGTAACTTAGGTGGGTACTAGGGTACAAAGACCAATAAGATGGTATAAGTCAAACCATACAACAAGGATGGGTACATGACCCAAAACCCTAGTACCAAGGGGTGTACCACAAAGGTGGGCACACAACCCTAATACCCAAAAACATCAAAACAACTCAAAGTGGGTAAACAACACAAAGTACCACAAGACCAAGAACAATAAGGTGTAAGGACCAAAAGTAAATCAACCGGGGTGGAGAAGGTGCAACCAATCATCTCTCTCTCAAATGTACAAATGTTCCATATAACCTGAAAGTTCATCATCACTGTATAAGGAAGGGTTCACACGGATGATGTGATCATGTGGTCCTCTGAATTGCTCCTAAGTTCAAATGTTAGTGGCTTCATCAAGGGGTAGCTAGTCCCTTGAGAAGACCAACTAACTCATCCATCTCGAAGACCTAGGAGAAGAGGACATCACACATCATAATCTTGGTAACTGACCAAGTACCTCCATTCTCAAGGAATGGCTCTCAGCTCAAGGCTGAGCTTCAGTCCTAGATAGAGTCATGTTGATCAACCTTTGGTCTATGACCAGGTCCTCAGCCTCAAGCTGAGTTGTCAGTCCTAGATTGAATGTTGATCAACCATCTGCATGATATACTTGGTCCTTGACCAAGATTTTGCCTGGTTCTAGACCAGGATGTCTCTGTCTCAACCTACAGGATCTGCTTGGTCCTTGTGACCAAGAAACTGTCTGGTCCCAGACCAGAATACCCTAGAGACAAATAGGGTCCCTAGCCACATGCTAGGGACTTTGCCATGGCATCAATCTGCTTTGGTCCTTGACCAAGAACCCTAGGAGATAGCTGGGGGCCCTAGGGTACCTTCTAGGGTCTTACTCATTACTCTGCCTGGTTATCTTGACCAGGAACCCTAGTTAACTGACTAGGGTACCATTCTCTCTGAGAATGGGTCTCGCAGCTGCACTAAAAATTAACACTCCCTCTCAGTAAGAGAGGCATTCTTAGCAACACTAAGCTTGTCGAGGATAGAGGCTTAGTCAACACAACTGACAACTGCACCATGTCCTTGTCATGGTGAAACAGCCTGTCATAGAATACAGGATTTTTGAGAGCTTCAAAGAGCTCTGAATGTCAGCAAACACCTTGATCTTATAGATCCATTTGGAAGTTACACCTGACTTCCCTTGTTGTCTGAGAATCACTTTCCATATATCATTATCCATTTTCAACTGGAAAGCATCGTTCCAAACCTGAAGTTTGGCTAACTCCACATCAGTGGTTAAACTTGAATCAGTGACATGGCTCCCGCTGGAGCAACCTTGGAACCCCACAATAGGCTCCTTAGTGAGATCAACTGAAGGCTTCTTGGCCTTCTCCCTCTATTTCTCTGAACGAGAAGTCTCATGGACTTCTATATCTGAGTCACTTTAAGACTCGCTCTTGATCTCTGAAACTTGACAGGGGTTATTCATTAGAGCTTTAACAACATGTCCTGAGACCTTGTAAAGGTCTCCCTTACGGACACCAATCTCAATAGTTGAGCTCATATTTCCACCTTTAGTCCATACTAGAGCCTTTCCTTTTGAGAAAGCTACAGAGAACCCTTTTTCTTCTAAAATTGCCACTGAAAGAAAATTCTTCTTTAAACCAGGAACATATAAAATTTCCTCAACATAAATTAACGTACCTGAATCAAGCTTTAAGGCAGTTGAACCAACTCCTTTTATTTCAAAGGTACTTTTGTTTCCCATCTCTACTTTCTTATTGAACTTCTTGGCCTTGTAACCCACAAGAGCCTTTTTGTATCCAGTCATATGCATAGTGACCCCACTGTCAATCCACCATGAGTCTGATGAGTTGGAGATGGAACTTGAGAGTGCTGAAATCAAGTAGTAATCTCTTTGATCTTTTTCTTTGGTCTCAGTTTTAGATTTCTTTTGTTGATGCTCTTCTTCTTCTGTAGCAGCTGAAGCATGATGCTTTCCTTTATGCCAATTCTTGTTAGGAGGATTTCTACAAACGTTTACTTTTGACTTAAAAGAGTGCTTACCTTGAGGTCTCTTACCTTTGTTTTGGTGCTGAGGGAAACTTCTTTCTTTCCTTGTCTTGACAGTAAGAGCAAGATTCTTTTCAGTTGGAGGTCCAGACCTACTCTGGATTCTGCCTTCTTCTTCTAGGCAATCATGCCACAACCTAACAAAGCTTGGTTGTGTTTCTCTTCCATTCACTCCTGAAAGAAATGTCTCCCAAGATGTAGGAAGACCATCTACTGCTGTTTGCACAAGATCATCATCATCTACTTCAACTCCAATTGCCATGAGTTGATCTTTTAGCTGAGCAATCTTTGAGAAGAAAGAGGCAACTGTTTCTTTGCCCTCCATCTTTAATGAACGAAGTTGCTTCTTCAAGACCCTCTTCTGAGTAGGTGCCTTCTTCTCATAGAGATTAGCTAGGGCATTAAAGCATTCCTTGGCTGACCTTAGAGGAGCTATTATAGGCATCAAATTATCTTTGACTGAGTCAAAGATCACCCTCTTTGCTTTAGCTTGCTTCTTCTTAAATGTTGCTCTTCCTTGAGCTGTTGTGGGTTCTTCCACAACCCTAGTGACCAATTCATCCAAGTCACTCTCCTCCAAAATATTCAAGACCCTAGCCTTCCATGCATTAAAGTTTGAGGCTCCTTCAAGCCTATCTTCTGCCTTTACTGAGTTAGAAGCCATCTCAAACCCTTACAGTCAACTTGCCAAGTACACTTGTAGTCCTGTAATCAAGTTGATTAGGGCACAAACCCTTACCTTAGGATCTATGTAGATTCTGTTAGCCTGCAAAACAGAGTTAGCTACAAGACCTAAGCTCTGATACCATGTTAATTTTTCATCAAGTTAGGGTTATATGCAGAAGAATAATTAATCAATATACTTTAATGCAGAAATACATTTAATAAACATTTACAAACATTTGAATGCAGTAGTAAACTCTAACATAACATAATTTTCATCTCTTTCAACTTCACACTTTTAGCACTATCATATCGGTCACTGTGTTAAGGTAATTTTAACACTACCAGTTAGATCACTGTGCTGAATTAATCTTCAGTAACATGTAATGTAAATATATAAATTGATCACATAATTAAAGAGATGTAGTTTGGGATACTTACCTGGGTGTGAAACCCTTCCTATAAGAATAGTCAGAAGAGTTACTTTCAACAGTAAGAAACTGTGCCTCAGAGAAGCCAGTCAAATCTGGAAACTAGCAGACCCTATAGGAGGGTAGTACAACCAGAGAGAGAGAGAGTTGAACAAGGCAGGTCAAAGGCAATTAGGAAAAACACAGTGAAAGACCTAGAATAAATTATGTCTAATAGATGTAAGTAGAAGGGGTCTAAACCCTAGGTGATGACAGGAAAATACCTCAACCAATCAACACAAAAATATCAGCACAAATAACAGACCCTACAAGTCTTAATACAAAAGGTTAGACCACAAACAAGGTCTACAAAACTCAACACAAAGAAAGGCAAAAGTATGAGTGAAATAATCATAGAGATCTGAAATATAAGGGCCACAGTAACCCTCAGTACATAAATCAAACACCACAACAGGTAGAAAAGATCCCCACACCTCATGACCTCCACAGAGCAACCAGGATATGATTGCTAGACATTACGACTTCCACAAATTGGTAACCAGCAGGCAGATGGGAGTCACGGCCTCCTCAAAAAGATAACCAATAGGCAAGGGAAGGTCACGACTGTCTCAACAAGGCAAAAAAAAAAGGTTTCAATCAAACCTCAACAAACCCCAAGTAAACCGTACAGCTGAAACAGGTGGCAGCAATAGTTCTCACGACTCAGTCAAATATGAAACAACAAACCCTAGCAGCAACATAATAACCTTCAAAGTCAACCCTATCAGATCTGAAAAAATAGATGAAGATCTCTAGCAGAAGGACGGCCTCAACAAGCAACAAAAGTCCTTGACGTCAAGCACAAAGGAGAGCAAGGATGAGGTGATAAGTGAATGACAAATGAATGAGGGAGAGTTCATTAAATAGAGACTTAGAACTTCTAGAAGGTTTAATAAAATAATCCTTAATTTAGGGCTCCATAAGTTTAGGAAATAATCAAAAGATAAAAAGATAAAAATAAAAAGAATAAAACATAAAAATAATAAAAGATAAAAATAAAATAAAAAATTAAAAAAATAAAATATAAAATAAAAAGATAAAAAATAAAATAAAAAAACAGGGGTGGAGAAGGTGCAACCAATCATCTCTCTCTCAAATGTACAAATGTTCCATATAACTTGAAAGTTCATCATCTTGTATAAGGAAGGGTTCACACGGATTATGTGATCATGTGGTCCTCTGAACTGCTCCTAAGGTCAAATGTCAGTGGCTTCATCAAGGGGTAGCCAGTCCCTTGAGAAGACCAACTAACTCATCCATCTCGAAGACCTAGGAGAAGAGGACATCACACATCATAATCTTGGTAACTGACCAAGTACCTCCATTCTCAAGGAATGGCTCTCAGCTCAAGGCTGAGCTTCAGTCCTAGACAGAGTCATGTTGATCAACCTTTGGTCTATGACCAGGTCCTCAGCCTCAAGCTGAGTTGTCAGTCCCAGACTGAATGTTGATCAACCATCTACAGGATCTACTTGGTCCTTGACCAAGATTCTGCCTGGTTCTAGACCAGGATGTCTCTGTCTCAACCTACAGGATCTGCTTGGTCCTCGTGACCAAGAAACTCTCTGGTCCCAGACCATAATACCCTAGAGACAAATAGGGGCCCTAGCCACATGCTAGGGACTTTGCCATGGCATCAATCTGCTTTGGTCCTTGACCAAGAACCCCAGGAGACAGCTGGGGGCCCTAGGGTACCTTCTAGGGTCTTACTCATTACTCTGCCTGGTTATCTTGACCAGGAACCCTAGTTAACTGACTAGGGTACCATTCTCTCTGAGAATGGGTCTTGCAGCTGCACTAAAAATTAACAGCGAAAAGGTAAACCGAGAAAGAGGGATGCGGTCCACGGGTGGGGTTTTGGAGGGGAGGAGAAGGGCTTTGGGGGATAAAGCCCTCTTCTCCATCTTCATTCTCACTTTTTTTTGCTTGAGAAGAGAATAGATGAGAAGAGAAGAGAAGAGGAGAGGAGAAGACAAGAGGAGAGGAGAAAAGGAGAAGAGGAGAAAAGGAGAGGAGAAGGCTGCCATCCTTAGAGATTGAAGAAGGTTGAACTTGTCAGTACCATTGGAGAGCCAAAGAGGTAGGGTCTAAAACCTTTCTTGTTGATTTCCTTTGTGTTTGAAGTTTTGAAATTTGATCCATGTATTTAAATTTTCAATCATGAATGCTTGGAATCTAGTTAGAATGTACATTGTAGATGTTCCTCTCCTACTCTTTCCCATGCTTCCTCCCTCATTCTATTGCAGGCAACAGGTTAAATCTCTAGTTCCATCAAACATGATGATGGGTATGTGGTTTATTTTCTTGGTTCCACTTGTTATTTTGATGATGGTGATTGGAAATCGGAGGAGGAATGAATGAGGGAGAGGATGAAGAAGTGGATAGTAGCACATACCGTGGAGAGGAGGAGGAGGAGGAAGAGGAAGAGGAGGAGGAGGAAAACCGAAAGAAAACCAAAGAGGAACCCACACCCTTATGGAAACATGTCACAAAGCAGGGAGGAGGTAGAGGGGGTTGAACCACCAAATTGGTTGCCCCCATTGTAAAAAGACGTACACAGGTTCATATACCCGTGTGAGAAGACATCTATGTGGGCACATGCCATGTGATGAAAAACAAACTATAGGAGTTTGTGTTTGCCCACATGTGACATCAACACAAAGAGCCATCTATAAGAAGGTAGAACTTGAAGCACAAAACAAATCAAAAGATTTAAAACGATCAACGGATGACCATGACCACTCATTCTCACCGAGAACTGGAGATCCATCCACCCAAGGTAGTGGATTCTCTCCCATGCAGTCACGTGGCAGGACAATATCAAATTTCCTTGACCAAGGTGGTAGGGATGACGTGGATTCAAAAGTGTTTCGGTTTCTTTGTGCATGTGGCATACCATTAAATGTTCTTCGCTCACCCTATTGGCATGCAATGGTAGAGGCCATCCACACTGCCCCAGTAGGATACAAGACCCCGGGGTATGACAAAGCTAGAATTGTGGGGCTTGACAAGGAAAAAGCCAAGATCCAAAATGCTATGGGGAAATTCACAAATGCTTGGAATGAATATGGGGTATCAATTGTATTAGATGGTTGGACAAATGTAAAAGGCAAGCCATTGATAAATGTGCTTGGTGTGTCTGCTATTGGTGCAGTCTTCCTTTCGGCCCATGACTACTCAGACAAATTCAAGACCGGCATGAACATTGCAGAACTCATACTCAAAAACATTGAAGCTATTGGTCCATACAATGTCATCCAATTCATGACCGATAATGCTGCTAATTGTAAGGCAGCGGGAGCAATCATTGAAGATAAATACCCCAACATATTTTGGTCCGGGTGTTTGGTTCACACATTGAATCTTCTGATGCATGACATTATTAAGTTGAAGGAAAATGATTACAAATGGATTGGTGAACTGTACAAAAAGGGCAAGCACATGATAAGATTGATTACCAACCATAGCAATGCCCATGGCATTTTCCGCACTCACTCAAAGTTAGAGCTATTGAAGATAGCAAAGACTAGATTTGCTAGCTGTTACCTCACCTTCAGGCGCCTTTTGAAGGTAAGAGAGGCATTGGCTAGCATGGTATCAAGTGAATCATTGCAAGTCTTGAAAGATAGGGCTACATCCACATCTGACAGGCTTGATTTCCAGGAGGTGGAGGACACCGTTCTTGATGGTCAATTTTGGGCAAGTGTCAAGTTTGTTTTGCAGTTCACAAAGCCCATTTATTACATGATTCAGTTTGCAGATACAGATAAGCCAATGATTGGGGAGGTGTATGAGCATATGGATAGCATGTTGGGCCAAATTAAAGATATTGTTGAATTGAAAGACCCCATCCTGTATGACCATATTCACAAACATGTGGTCAAAAGGTGGGAACATCTCAACGTTCCATCGCATGCCTTAGCATATGTATTAACACCAAAATATTATTCTCCATCTTGGTTGGCCAAACCAGCACCTGGGGGTGGGGTTAGGAGAAAGCCCCACACAGATCCAAAGGTTCAAGTTGGGTACATGGATGCTATAGACAAGATGGTCCCTGATGAAGAAGAATGTGCCTTACTGCGTAGTGAATTAAGCAAATACCTCATTGAAATTGGTCCGTTTGGTACTTTGCATGCTAGAAAAGATCGAGATAGGGCGCCTCCTATTGAATGGTGGAACATGTATGGTTCATCATGCCCATGCTTGCATAAATTGGCAACCAAAGTGCTTTCACAGGTGGTTAACAGTTCCTCTGCAGAAATGTGTTGGAACACCTATAGCTTCATCCACTTAGTGAAAAGAAACCGATTAAATGAAAATCGGGCAGAAAGCTTGGCTTTTGTACATTACATCTTGAGGTTGTTGACTCATTACTGTGAGCGGTCCAAAACTTATAGATCATATGTCACTTGGGACAACAATCCAGAGGAGCATAACTTGGAGGATGGAGCCTTAGCTTTAGAGTGCTTGGAGGAAGAGCTTTTGGGCGATGGGGATGACCATGTAGTAGCAGCAACAATAGCAACAACGATGCCACCGCCATCTCCTACCTTGTTTCCAGATGCACCATTTTTTCCTAGAGGTTCAACTTCATGACCCCCATCTACATCAGTGAGGGGGGGTTGTGCAGGACCAACTCCAAGTCTTGGACGTGGCTCAACATTGGTGGCTACTGGGGATGATAGTCCCACTCCCATTGTTCATAGACCATGGGAAAAGAAATTAGAAATTTCCCACGGCAAGAGGAAACATCCATAAAATCTACTTTTCTTGTCTTTCTTGTTTACAGTACTTTCAAGTTTCAAGTTTCTGCACTATTGACTCTTTTATATTTATTATGGTATATTTTGTGAACATTACATGGCAATTCAAGTGTGAAGTTTGAAGTTGAACATACCTTTGAAGTTCACTATTTGCAACTTTGCATTATTGAGTCGTTGACTGCATAAAAGCATATTATGATAAGTTATAACTCTTTGGTAATGAATATGATGCTTTGTGAATTGTTTCAAGTTCAACTTTCATTTCATGGTTAGACTCTAGACTACAGTTTGGTTACAAGTACAACTTTAGTGATCACAAAATGTTATATATTGAAAATTTGAAGCTGTAAGGTTGATGTTATAGATATTGGACCTATGGTTGATGAATTCACTACTATATGATTGATGAATGATGTTATATGGTATTATGGTTTATTTCATGTTTTTATGCTTTCCAATGAGTTTCCATAACTAATTCAACATTCTACAAGCATTTGATAACATATATGCATCAAAATATATATTATATAAAAAACGCTCCCTCAACGCTCCCAAACCAGAAGCTTTTGAAAATTTTGCTTTTTGCTCCCACTTCCAATTAACCTTGTGCGGGTGTGTAAAAACCCAATACAAATGCACTTGAGAGAGTGCAGCTCAGAAGGAAGTTCAAATACAAGATGAGAGTGAGTTTATAAATACCCAACTCCTTCCTTAGAGTGGCCATGGCCAAAATATAAAAGAGAGTTGGATTATGAATACCCAACTCAAATACAACTAGGAGTAACGGAAGCTGAAATACAAGTGAGAGTTGGTGTGTGCTCCTTTGTGCTACTTCAATCGCCAAGTACACTTCAATGGATTTTATACCATGCTGGAATGATAAAATTCTTGTGGATCTATAGTAAACACTTTAAGAAACATTAATCTAGCACAAACCTTGAACGTAAATGTCACATAAAGAGAAGGGAACCCATGAACAAGAGAATAGGAGATACATTGCCTCGGGCTACTAAAAAAGACATAAAATGTTACAATTTTAATGAAAAAATATATATTAAAGATTCCAAGCTACGATTCCAAACCATTGGAGACAAAATATGCAAACTCTACTCGTATATACCTTGTAAGGGTGAATATATCAAAGTGGCACCAAGTGCGATACATATCTGAATTGAAATTGAAAATACATAATCATCAAAATCATTGCCTATATTGGGATCCTATTCATCAATAGCACCCTGTTCCCCCCTCCTCTGGGCTCTAGCCCTTACCTCTACCTCGAATCTCAAAGTTGATCCTCCAAGAACATTAGTCAACACCCTACAATATTTGATGAAATTTCCTAATCCAAGCATTAAAATAAGGTAGAAAAAGCTTTTCATGCTTAATAAGTGATTTTGCTTGACTGAAGGGTACATTTTTATTAAGGTCATGAGAGAGTTTGATGTGCTTGATTAAATTCCAATCTCTTATCCTCATACATGATAGAATCCAGTGGAAACGTTGCAATCCTGAAATCCTGAAAACTATTAGGTTTGTTGAATTTTGGGATCTAAAATTCTGCTTTTTGCATATGAAGTCCGATGAAGTTGGAACCACTCTAAAACATCCTAAAACAATTAATGGTAATGTTAAAAATTTAAGTAAAATGATAGAAAATGCAAGATAAGGAGTGTTACGCCTCAGAGTGTCTGAAGCGTTCCTTATGTTACATTTTTGAGCCCAGATTCGATTTTCAGTCTCGAATAATTTACTGCAATTATTAACTGAAAACACTGAACTCTAACAAATTCACGCAGCGGAAAAACACAGGAAATCATACACATTTGACACTTAGATTGACCCTAGAAAACCCCAACTGGGGAAAAACCAACAAACAATGATTTTTATTAAGAATAAAAATCCTGGCCTCCCTTCCTGAGATAATGGCCCTCTGAGGAATAATACATTCACAGCAAGATAACCTAGCCTATCACCTGGTTGCTACCTTCTTTGCCACACCTTGCTCCTTTCTTCTGACCCTGCCCCTTCATGTGCACACTTGGTTGAAATTCCTTCTCCAACCACTTAGTGAGATCTCACTCACTCTATGCGATAGTTGTGTGTCACCCTCTCACCTAGGCTACCTTTTATAACATTACAATATGCAAAAACCTTGCGCCAATACCATGGACTACCAAATACCATGGGCCCTCTACTTTACATAAAGTAATTACAAAAATACATTCCCTTTAATAGTTCATTTTACTAAAGTGAATCTCCCAAGTTTGAGAGTCATTAATAACGACTTCCATCTGTTAGACACAGAACCCGTGGAAGTACCTGTCCTATGCTACAAAAATCGGCACTCCCTCTTATCGAGGAAGGTACTTTTCCGAGAGCCACCTGTAACTGGTTCTCCCTTTGACCCTGGCACACTGTCGCTCACATTGTCTTGCACACTGGCATTTCTCCAACCCTGTTGGTTAGCAGCTCCTTATTTATTGGAAGACATGGAATCGATGACCCTACACTCTACACATTAGTGCCAAGAAGTTTGAAAACTTCGTCAAAGGTTTGTTCTCCTTCATTGTGCTCCTAGGAGCCTCTTGCTCCTGAGCATCCATAAATGTCCTCTTGTACCAACTAGCTCTCCTGAAAGAATTAGAAGGGGCCAACTCCCTCTTCTCCTCTAAAGGTTTACTCCCCATATTGGAAGTCTGTGAACTCTGCACACTGGCATTCCTCCAACCTTGCTGTTTAGCTGCTCCTTGTTTACTGGAAGACATGGAATCAATGACTCTACATGTTGCACATTAGTGCCAAGAAGTTTGAAAAATTTGTCAAAGGTCTTCTCTCCTTCACTATGCTCCTAGGAGCCTCCTGTTCCTGAGCATCCATCAATGTCATCTCGTACCAACTAGCTCTCCTGACAGAACTCGAAGGGGCCAACTTCCTCTTCCCCTCTATAGGTTTACTCCCCATATTGGAAGTCTGTGAACTCTGCTCACCCTTCGAAGTCTTCTGCTCCTTAACCTCTGTCATTGACATCAATCCATGATCCAAGATCTCCTTGGACCCACATATAGGTTGAACCAATAGTTTGTATAACTTATCCTGTCTGACACTAAGCATCACTGCTGCATCCCGTGTAGCTCTCTCTGATCGTATGAGTACCTGTCCATCCTGGAACACAACCCAATACCCCTTGTCCTCCAGAGCTGAGATTTAGAGCACAATTGTCCTCAACTTTGGGACATACATCACTCTTGCCACCTCTAGAGATCCTCTTGACTCTAGCTGGAATAGTACTGTTCCAACCCCCTTTATTGCATGTATGGTGTCGACCCCACAAGTCACATGGCAGTCTGAGTTTGTCTTTGAAACACTTAGGAATGCATCCCTCATCCCCATCATATGGCTAGATGCACAACTATCCACTAAGAAAAGAAACACTGCCAACTACTACAACTCCTGTGACTCAGATTTGCCCAGATTTGTCCTTGTGACCGGATCTACCCAGATATGATCTTGTTACCAGATCTATTTGTTGCTGCCTTGTCGATTTCTCTTCTACTTTGGACTGATCT
The DNA here is from genome assembly GCA_027924585.1 of Larix kaempferi. NCBI lineage: Eukaryota > Viridiplantae > Streptophyta > Pinopsida > Pinales > Pinaceae > Larix > Larix kaempferi. The sequence goes on along the minus strand of BSBM01000159.1, from coordinate 3,313,649 downwards.
CTTTATGCAAAGAGCCTTCCTGTCATCCCTTTATCTTTGTATGAAAGTCCTTCACCCATCTGAGATCCCCTTGAGTCGCTATACTTGTGGCTCAGGCACTTGAGAAAAAGTCTGTCTTTGCTCCAAAGGGGATGACATCGACACATGAGAAAAATTCTCAGGCACTTGAGCAAAAGTCTGTCTTTGCTCCAAAGGGGATGACATCGACACATGAGAAAAATTCTCAGGCACTTGAGCAAAAGTCTGTCTTTGCTCCAAAGGGGATGACATCGACACATGAGAAAAATTCTTTCTTTTCTACTTTGTGCTTTCCTATGGCTTAGATCTCTAGGTGAAAGTCCTTCTTCACTTTCCCGAGATCATCTTGCTGCCTACACGGTGTTCTGCCATGGCTCAACAAGCCACCCAACACATAAATTTCTACTGCCCTGGTTTTGCTGTTTGAGGCATTGCTCGAACCTTCTGCTGCTCGGATTTCTGCTTGCTATCCGGATCTGTAGCCTACTGCTGCCCAAACTCCTTTTTAGTTTTTTGGGGCTGCCCAAGCTTCTTGTTCGTTGATCGATCCTTTTTGGGTGCTGCCTGAGCCTTTTTTGGGCCTGATCCTTTTCTAGGTGTTATCCTGGGTCTATTCTGGGATGCTCGACTTTTTTGGGCACTGCTCGAAATTTCCTGGGCTGCACGTAGCTGCCCAAATTTTTCAGTAGCTGTCCTGACCTTGCTCTATTGTCCTGGTGGCTACCAAGATTTTCTGTTGGCTTCTTTGTTGGGTTGCCTGCCCTGTTGGTGTCCTTCTGAGCTGGCTGGTGGCTGCTTTGCGGCTGTGTTCTTTTGGCGTCGGCTTCAATTGTTTGGTGGCTGACCCGAAGATAGCCCCGTCGACCCACTACTGCGTCTCCCTGCTGCAGATGTCCATTGTCACTCAGCTCTGTGCATGTTGCTGCCGCCGCCCTGTTTCACCAGCCCAATGTCCCAGCTTCTCCACCGAAGGCTTACTCCTTTTCCTTTTTGCCCAGTCTGCAGCAAGTGCACTCCTTCCAGCTCTTCGTGATCGTTGTCCAAGCGCACACGATTTTAGCTCTCTCAACCACTCGACTATTCCAGTCGGCAATTGTTGCTTTCGTGCCCACGCGACTGTGCTGGCGATGGCCTTGCTGGCCGGCTTTGCCTTGCGGGCTCCTTGCTCCAACGCCCGAATTGCCTCTGCTCTGCTGCCCTAGGACTAGGGATCCTTTTCGGCTCGATCTCCATCTGCACACAACTACTACGCGTGCTGAACTCTGTCCTGACTCTGACTTGAGCCCGCTCAGCTGTTGCTCCACGTCCTAGTGGCTCTGCCTGCAGCTCTTGTCAGCGGCTATGCCTGCTTCATGTTTCGCTCTTGCCACGAACCTTCGCTCTCTCCTTGCGCCTCGCTGGCTACAATGTAGTCTCTTCACCTCCACCACACTGGTTGTTGCTCGAGCCTACGTCTTACCACTTTGCAAGTAGCTCTTGTTGTTGGACTCTCCTGTGTGTGCCCAACTCATGGGCTGCTTTTCCACCACTATCGTTGGACTCCCGTGCTCATGACCTAGCCAATATAGTGACGATCCACACTCAGGCCGACGTACGATGACTGTACATTCCGTGTGGTGGCGGTACAACTTTCTTTCTCTCTTCCTTTTTTTTTTTTCGTAGTAAATCTCTGGCAAACAATGACTTTCTTTCTCTTAGAGGAGAACCTGCTAAGATACCATGTTACTTTTCTGAGCCCAGATTCGATTTCCAGTCTTGAATAATTTACTGCAATTATTAACTGAAAACACACTGAACTCTAACAAATTCACGTAGTGGAAAAACACAGGAAATCATACACATTTGACACTAAGATTTACCCTGGAAAATCCCAACTGGGGAAAAACCAACAAATAATGATTTTTATTAAAAATAAAAATCCTGGGCTCGTATCCTGGGATAATGGGCCACTCAGGAATAATACAATCACAACAAGATAGCCTAGCCTATCACATGGTTGCTACCTTCTCTGCTGCACCTTGCTCCTTTCCTCTGACCCTACCCTTGTACCTACACACTTGGATAAAAGTCCTTCTCTAACCACTCAGTGAGATCTCACTCACTCTATGTGAGAGTTGTATGTCACCCTCTCACCTAGGCTACCTTTTATAACATTACAATATGCAAATACCTTAGGACAATACCATGGACTACCAAATATCACGGGCCCTCTACTTTACATGAAGTAATTACAAAAGTACATTCACTTTACTAAAGTGAATCTCCTAAGTCTGAGAGTCATTAATGATGACTTCCACCTGTTAGACATAGAACCTGTGGAAGTACCTGTTCGATGCTATAAAAATCAACACCTTCAAGATCTACCAGAGTGAGGGGTTTCTTTCTCTTTTGAAATGCCAAGTTTTTGGGGATATATTGTGTAGAGTGTTGATTTTGGGGCTAAATACCCCTGGTCAGATCATGGAAGGTCCCCTTCGTTTCCACCTCAAGGAGGTGCTAGCCTTGTGGCTCTACTGACTACCCTTTGGGTGGGTGTCCGGTGCCCTTGAGGCAAATCATTGGGACACATGAAAACACTCATATTTTGGTTTGTAGAGGTGATTGCATATGTAAGGGTTGCGATACTTGTTTTAGCACACCTCATTTTGTCTACTTGAACCTATTGTTTTGAGTCAAAACCCCTCCTCTTGGTCTCCAGACCCATACACATCATTCCTTAAAGAAGAAGCCTACATTGTTAAAAAAGGAGGGTGTTGAGGGAAAAGCATTTGTTGGGGTTAGTTGGGGCATGACATCCTCCTTGGCTCACTTTGCACTTGGTGGAGCCTAATTGCCCATTTTTATTGTTATTTTATGTCATTATATTGTTTAGTCCCCAGGTTGTGGGTGCACAAACCTAAAATTTTATAATTTGTCATTAACTTTGTAGGCTTGAATTTGTAAAAGGTTGAGTGTTGTCTCATATAAATAAGACAACCTCACCTCATTTGTAAAACATGGACAAGGGTTAAAATACAAGATCTTTTTTTTTCTCTTTGTTTATTGGAGCTATTGAGCTAGTGTGCACCTCTCTCTTGGATGTCTTTTTTCTTGTTTGAAGGATGAATGGAAGGATTTCTAGGGTTTTGATTGTCACATGCTAAGTTGATGCTAGAATGGTTGTACTAACTTGTGCTCAAGAGGAACCTAAGGTACAACCTTGCTTTCTCTTTGGTAAATATTGGTAAGATCTTTCCTAGCCATAGTTTAACGTTGCTCTTGAAGTGCTTTGGACTGCGTTAGGGTTTCTTTCCCAATATTTTGTCAACTTGCTTGAGGAGACAATCCTACAAAGGAGCTCTCCATTGTTTAATCGGGCCTTGAACTTCTCTATTTGCCCTAGTTCCAAGTATTGAATTGCCATCTTGAGAGGAGGCACGTTAGCCTTGATCTCTCATAGCCCTAGGGTTTGAGACAAGAACCTAATTGCCCTATCCTAACAAAGTCTCCATCTCTTTTTATCAAATTTTTACATGTTTTATTTTATGCAAAAAATACGTAAAAATAGTATACTGCTGGAAAAACCCTAAAAATCTAAATAATTTCAAATATCCAAAAATATGTGATTTGGTATTTTTGCTCCACCCTAAAAATTCGCCCTGGGGTTTTTTCCATAAACCCTAGAGGGCGTCCTCTTTTGAGCAAGTGCATTGGGGTACGTGAAATCATTGAAATTGGGTAATTGCTAGTTGTTTGGTATTTCTAGTTCACCCTCAAAGTGTGCCCTAGTGCAGATACCCTTTTTTTGCCTTGAGAGCGCACCTTTCTGTTGATTTTTCGTATATTTCACGACAAATAAATTTTTGCTTATGATAATTTCCAGATTTCCATCATTAAGCAATTTATACAGTGAAATATTCAATCATAAATATATGCAGTAAACAAGAGGATCTAACCATTGTGTAGCTCTCTCTGCTGCATCCCATGTTCGATGGTCATGTACTGGCTTCTAGAACATCTTCATTCTTCCAGAAAGGTTGTCATGCAGGAATACTTCCTGCAGCTACAAAACACCAACACTCCCTCTTAGCTAGGGAAGTATTCTTGTGCAATAATGAGAGGATGCTCTCATATAAATACACGTCCAAGGGTGAACCTCCGTCAAGGCCGACTTGCACATCAAGTAATCCAACGTTAACTTGGGCCTTCTCCTTGCTTGACGACTTGTCTTGGACACCTCCATGTCATGGGAAAGGTATTTTAACTTTCATATGGCCACAACCAATATGGACCTTCATCATTACGTCTGACGTCCACAAGGGCTACAACCTCCTGTGGGCTCACAAGGGCTACAACCTCACGTGAGACTTTCACCAACACGTCAAGGGCTACAACCTCATGACGTCCACAAGGGCTACAACCTCATGTGGGCTCACAAGGACTACAACCTCATGTGAGACTTTCACCAACACGTCAAGGGATACAAACTCATGACGTCCACAATGGCTACAACCTCATGTGGGTTCACAAGGGCTACGACCTCATGTGAGACTTTATCTCCATCACGTCAAGGGCTACAATCTCATGACGTCCTCATAGGCTACGACCTATGGGGCTCACAATGGCTACAACCTCATGTGAGTCTTCACGTCCTCATGGGATACAACCTCATGTGAGTCTTCACAACCTCATGGGCTACAACCTCAAGGGGCATTGGGTTACAACCCATAGCAACACAACTTAGTCCATCAAGAAGTGCCATCCAGAACAGTCAGCTCCCTCTCTCCTCGTCCAAGGAGAGCCACACCATTCTCCCCATCTCAGGGAGAATGTCTCACCGATGCTGCAAACATCCGTCTTCAATCTTATTACATCTCCCTCCGTGCTGGAGTGCCCTGCTCCCTCTACATCTAAACATCCTGCTTACTCTTCATAGAAGCCATCCTGCTCCCTCTGCATCTGGACACCTTGCTCCCTCTGCATCTGGGTCTTTTGAGATGAGCCTTTTGCTCTCTCTCAAACACTGAATACCATCTGGATCTGCAAGATGGCTTACCTCACAGCCTATATAATGTCTTCTCTGTTGAACAGTCATCACTTGTTCTTCGGAACAAGTCTCACCATCCTTCTCTTGTAGGCCATAGTACATGGTCTTTCCTACAAGTCAAATTTAGTCCAATAATCAACATTGCATAATCATGAAATTCAATCAAATCATATTGACATTTCAATGCAATAACAATCTCTTATGTATAATGACACAGTGCACACAGTCAAGTAACCGCTCATGAAGCTTTAGCATCTTAGTCAATGCTTCAACACAACACCCATCCATATCCCAAACACACTTGGTGACTATTTGGATGCCTTCCATCTCCACCAGAACATACTATCAAGAGCGTGCACTGCTCCCAGCATGTTAGCAAAGAGGAGGTTTCATCTTAGACTAGCTCCAGCAATGGCTCATGGAATGTTGTGCAGCACTATAGGCTACTTAATCGACACACATGACATCATATGCACATTAAGAGCACACTGCTCGTCATTCCCAGTCATATAAATGTGTAATTTTTTTTTCATAACATGCTACAATATAATAAGTATGACAAACATCATTATTCTAAGAAAATATAATTAGTCGTAGTAAGAGAGGAAAGGATAGAGAATTCTCCCTCTTGATCCCCGGTCTGAGCTTGGAATCCTGTAGTCATTGCTGTGTGCTCAATGTCCCGTTCAATAGGACAGTTTCTAGATAGATCTGCCATTCTATTCACATACCTGTTGCTATCCTATAATCAAAATCCAGTTCTACCGCGGAGTCGATCTCGATGGAACCTTTGACGATCATGGCTAGGGAAAAGTTTGCAAATATCATTGGAGGTCATGTCCAGAAGCGCATCGAGATCGATTCCGCGGTAGGATAACTTCTTAAATGTCCTCTTCTTGTGCTGGATGGTGGCCACATCTACATCTAAGTTTGCCATGGCTTGTATGAAATTGAAAATTCTGCTAAGTAATGTCCAATCATCTCTGGCTTGATTTCAACCAGAAGGAGCATCTAACTTCGCTTTTCGAAGCTTCTTGATCAATGCCATAGGTTGTCTCTTCAGCCCTTGATGGAACCTTCGACGAGCACGGGCAGTGAAAAGTTTGCAAATATCGTTGGAGGTCATGTCCAGAAGCGCATCGAGATCGATTCCGCGGTAGGAGAACTTCTTAAACGTCCTCTTCTTGGGCTGGATGGTGGCCACATCTACATCTAAGTTTGCCATGGCTGGAACAGTGTCGAAAGACCTTCTCACTGTCAATAAATAAATGCCCCGACTGGTTCTCTTCAGTTCTTCATCATCATGCCGCTTATCAGCAGGGGGCAATGCTACTATTTCGGGAATCTTCAAATCTGCACCACTTCTTGTACACTGGTTCCTTACTGTACTTGCCCTGATACCATGTTGATTTTTCCTATATTTCACGACAGATAAATTCTTCCTTATGATAATTTCCAGATTTCCATCATTAAGCAATTTATACAGTGAAATATTCAACCATAAATATATGCAGTAAACAAGAGGATCTAGTAAAGATAACCATGCACAGGAGACACAAGAGATTTATTTTGGGAAACCCAAACTCAGGAGAAAACTCAACCAACCTTTCTTAGAAGAATTATGTTCAGAAAACCATGTAAAATCAGAGCATGAACAAACCTTAATCCACAAGGGTTTCACAACCATGAAGAAACCCTAATACATATGCATGATAAAATGTACTTATCTCATGACATAAGTCTCCATGAGCTAGCGCCAAGAACAAGAGATATCCCAAGTACAAGATAATCCCAAAACAAGAGAAAACCCTAGCTACGGCATGAGGAAACCCTAGCGCATTTCTTCTTCCTCCTCCTTGCAGATAAGAGATGATGAAGTGATAATGAGGATAATGCAAATGAGCAATATGACCTCTTATTTATACTAATCCATTGCTTTACATTTGGGTCCACTTTAGACTTGGGTCCACTTTACATTGCATTGCGATTTCATTTCGGGTCCGGGACGACCCACTACATACACATCATGTACCCACCATGTACCCACTTGGTGGTACATATCACTGGGGTCTTCTTCCACGTTCAATGGTCATGTACTGGCTTCTAGAACATCTTCATTCTTCCAGAAAGGTTGTCATGCCGGAATACTTCCGGGCCCCCGCAGCTACAAAACACCAACACTTTCTGAGGACTTGCCTAGGGAAGTGTGATATTGTCTAGGGAAGAGTGAAATTGCCTTGAAAGGCGTCCATGCAGGGTAATTCGGATGTCCTACAGGATTCCTTAGCTGACAAGCTAATTCACATCACACTGGGTTCACAAGCACTAGGTTGAGCCCTTGCCCGGTTAGCTTAGGTTGTGAAATGCTCAGAGATGATAAATTTGGAATTTTGGATACTTGACCTGTTGGACATACTTTGCATATACTGTTCCTTGTCTAGCGCTTTGTAGGTCTCAAAATATTTTGTTGATTGAGTCTTTAGAGACTGAATCATGCTCATGCATAGCTTCTCCCATCGTCCAACTAATTAGGGATCCCAAACCACCAAATTAGGGAGAATTCTAGAGTCCCATGGAAGATTTCCACCCGACAGATGTCGAGATTGTTCTCACAAATGTCTTCAGAGAAGGAATCTTCCAGAAACTGGTTGACTTGGCTCTCAACCAATCAGATTTCCTACCTGCAGGTTCCAAACTGTGCAACAATAACTTTGTCCTGCATTCCCCATATCATACCTTCTACTCTAGAAAACCACTTTTAGCAGTGTCCTGTATTCCCTGTGTGTTGATGCACATTCTCTTGAACTTATGCATGTTTGGTTATGTTCCTTATAGATGAGAGCTCCATAAAAAGACAACTGAAGCACAGAGCGAATATCCATATTTTATGCTGAATATTTTCCTTGCAGGTTTGAGAGATCCTCAGATCGATCCATCAATGACATGTTCATGTGAGGGCCCCTTGGTATAAATTGAAGCCTGGTAATGACATTGTCCCGAATCCAATCACATCTACAACCTCTGCTGCTCATCCCATTTTAGTGTCCCTATATGGTCATCCACCACTATCCTTAGGATACCTTAGGCTAAGCCCTTGGAGGACTACCATAGTAGTAGATCAATTCAGTATACATACTTGGTTGGAGTCTTCACCGCCCATTGCATACCGAGGATGCATTCTGTTCCTCATTCCATGTGCATTTATTCTGGTCTTTCCATGCTATTTATTTCCTATTTGTGGGTTCATTTTACTTTGAACCCTAATGTATATTTTGTCATTTGAATTGTTAATTGTTTCGTTGTAACACATTGTTAAAGTATTATAAATGACGAATGCTTTACTGTCAAATTCACAACCTAAGAAAACTCTAGATGAATTACCATTCATCTACTCCTTACTCACAAATTCCATCATGTAGCTGACTATCTGCTTTCACTGCAGCTACAGAGTCTGAAAACAAGCTCACAGCCTTCCTTAAAGGCTGAGTTGTTTTGCCAATATCCATTGCCCCTTTAGGTTGAATTTGGACTTTCTTTTGAGAAAGCTAAATTTGGCATCCTTTAGCTGAACAAAATTTGTCTACATGCTAAAACAATGACTCAAATGACCCCTATGATAGAGATACAGGAATGATAACTTGGGATCATGGGATGCTCCGATGGGTACCACATATGTGAGACCTCGAGGTTCAACCCGCTTACTGAAGTATTGTAGGGATAGGAAAGGGTGCTCCTAGGTGTAGGGGATGTTTGTGACTGTTCACAAGAGTTATAACGATTTTCTGCACCTTTATATAGAGTCTTTTAGAGTGTCCAGACTCTAAACACATTGGCTGTCCTTTGTTAGTTTGAGATGATCCCACTAGCTATTGATAGCACTCTAGACCATAGTAGCAAGATTTGGCCAAATTGAGAGTTTGTGTACAGAAATTCAGATGGAATTTGAAATTCAACGAATATTCGACATTGTATGTACTATGAATATGGTAAGGTTGACTAAATGATTAAATATATTTACAAATTTTAATTTTTAAACATTTACGAAATGTTACAAAAAAATTTAATTGTTATGATAAAAGTGAAATTTCAACTAGAGTAGTTAATGCACATGCTGTAGTTTAACTTTTAAGAATTCAACTATTCATTAATTATCAATAAGAGTGGAACTATAATAACAACATATCCAATTATAACTCAAGTCTCGTACTATTTATAACTTCACCATCAAATGGCAATGACCACATTCATGAATCTTCAACTTATATGTTTTTTCATATATATAAATATAAGCTCAAATTACATAAGCATAAATGATTTTGGAGAGCAAAACAAAGTAAAATCTGGACACATAATCTTTTAAATGAACGGTGAAGCCACACACATTACTTAATCAACATTAAAAAAATGCATACATTGAGGCCACGAGAGTCTAAAATTTTAAAAATGCATATTTTTGTATTTATGAGATGTCCATTTCCGTATTTTACTCGTGCTAGAATTTTTCTTTACGTATTTTTTCTTTATTGAATCGTATTCATGTTCATATTCGTACTCGAATATTGCTACTATGCTCTAGAGTCTAGACCACCTCCTCTGCAAGATAATTCTCAGGGATTGTTTTCTATGCAGCCATCAACTAGTCAAATAGCTCAGCACCCTAGGATAGCTTCCTCTACAAGTTGACCAGGTTTCCTGCTTGCCAATTAGCTATTGAGGTTCCAGGGATCGCCAAAGTGGTTTTTAATATGATTTTGTCTTATACTTTCATTAACTCCATTTCATTAGATTTAGGCCTAAATGATCCTCCTTTCTGTCCTGCAATGCTTTTTAAGCCTGTGATTATCACCATTCTTCGAATAGTTTGAACTTTGCAGTTATTTTTACTTCCTAGATTCTGTTTTAGTGCAAATGTTCCTTTGGGTTCATGGCAGAAGATACTACCTGGCAAATCTCTTTCTTTGCAACAGATAGGTTGTTAATTTTATCATTATGTATAAAATTGGAGTTGCAATTGTTAATTTTCTAGCTTCACTAATCATTGTTGGGTTTAATGTTCTATCAAATATTTATCCTCCTTTTAAAAATGGATTTATTTGTACATTTGATGTCAAATGTACTGCTTATAATTTTGGGATTTCTTGAAATAAATAAAAAATTGAAGGTGCTGTTAGTTTGTTTGGTACAAAAATTAATTGTTGTTTAATGTTATCGAGTATGAGAGGTCAGTCCTCATCTAGTTTTTTAATCATAATTTCTAATTGTTGTCAAGCAGGTGGCAAGCACATTGGAGGCTGCAGTGGTGAGTTTTGTACAGTTTGTTAAACTTATTTTCGAAACAACTTGTTTAATTTTGAAAACTATTCTCCCCACAAGGCAAATATCATCAACAATTGGAGATGCATGACATGTACTCTCTTTTATAATATGTATTTTTATTTTATATATATATTTTTTCCAGGAAAAAATGTATTATCTATTCAAGAAGAACTGAGAATACAATCCTTAGGTGCTGTAGCACTCAGGTTTAAGATGATCTACAACCAAAAATGTTACAAAAACATCGATAAGAAACACCCCTATGGGTTGTTAGATCTTCAACCCCAACCCTCTCGTATTACGAAACCGAGAAACCCTAGAGCAGGTTTATTATCAAATACATGATATCAATAACACACGACACTATATTATTATGAGATGGTACGGTACACATTACAATGAGGGTCCTCGCTCTTATAAAGAGTCCGAGTGAACAAAACCCTAACCCTAATATGTAAACCCTAAGATGACTAAAAACCTAACTTTTGACCTAAGTCACTTAATTGACTTTATTACATGTGTAGCCTTATATCTTAATACCCCCCCATAAGGCGTACATTGCTGAAAGATAAAAAACTGAAATCAAATACATATACTTGAATGAAAACACATAAATTGAAAGCTAAACATCATAAAACATTTGTTGGAAGCTTCTTCTTTGAACATAGGTCCTAGACTAGGTTGAGCTCCATCAAGCTGCCTCGTAACCCTCGTAAAGGTGTAGCTCCCGAGTTGAATTCCTGAGTTCCCGGATTCCACCTCCTCAAACTCCCGAATCACGAATCTCCTGAAGTCAATTACTAGACAACAATCCACACGCATGTCTCATAACCTCATTAGTAAACTGCAATCCGCATACATGTCTCAACAACTAATGATGGATCATTCCCAAGATCCACAACTCCCAAACTATCTGGACAACCATCCATACTGAGCTATTAACTGAGCCCTTCTTGTCTTCAAAGCATTGGATTCCTGAAAGCAGAAATCTAATTTTCTTTGGTAAGGAAAACACCATGGGTAGTATTAGGTGATTCTTCTTTGATAAACCCAACAACACGGACTGTGTAAAATATCACCATACGTATTTGACCAAAACCCTCTTCAACAATAGAATTTGCATTAATACTAATCGCAATATTATAGGTTTTTTTCTTTGGCAAGTTTTGCTCTGAAAAATTCCTCAGCTTGTCTATTAACAATGCTTTAGACACTCCATTGCATTGGTTCAATACATCAAGTAACGAACTAAATCGTTGAATTGTAGTCAGCTTGACAACTTTCCCAAAATGATTTAAATCTACAACAGAGCCCTAAACAGCCTCTGCGCTCTACCCAATTTCATCTATTCCATGTACCTCAAATAAATCATACCCAAAAGAAAAATTGAACATCATATAAAGTATCATCACAAAGGGGAAACTATAACATCAATGAGAAGATCTGGCCAACAAAAAAAATATTGAAATAAGACGATCTTCAGCAATGATTTTGTGATTTGTAATTAACCTTTACCTTGGCAACTTGGAGGTCGGACCAATTCATCTGGAAACTACGGTTGACACAACTGGTAACTACAAAACATTAACTAAAGTGGCTAGACAACGAGTACATCTTCGAATTGTAATGGCCATGCTGCAACATCTTTTTAGATACAACGACTTTCCTTGATGGCTTTCACTCTGTACGCTTAGATTGTGGGTGTCCAATACGACAGTGGATCTATTTTCTTTATTTCCTTAGGGTGCTTTTGAACCAATCAGGCGGCTCATGCACTGACATCAATTGACGGCTGCAAAAATGACATCTTCTATTCACGTTTTCTGGTAGCGTCTGTCGGCGGCTTCTATTCATGGCGGTTGCATACAAATCGTGGGAAGCTCTCTTTTAATTAAACAATGGGTGACTGCTAAAAATCGTGGGCTGTTGACGGTTTAAAATAAATGGCGACTGGTTGTAGATTCATCCTCAGTGGTGGCCCTTTTATTTCCACATCAGTGACAACTCAATTATGTGTGGTTCTCAATCGTGGCTATGATCCTTCGGCAACGAAGACCCGACTGGAAGCAATTTGCATATTAATGGCCTTACTTTCCTTAAACCTGATCTGATACGATATTATGAAAGTCGAGAAACCCTAGCGCGGGTTTATAATCAAACACATGATATCAATAACACACAACACAATATTATTATGAGACGGTACAGTACACATTGCAATGAGGGTCCTCACTCTTATAGAGTCTGAGTGACCAAAACCCTAACCATAATATGTAAACCCTAAGACACCAAAAAACCGAACTCTTGACCTAAGTCACTTAAGTGACTTTATTACATGTGTAGCCTTATATCTTAACATCTTGACTGTGACAAAAATCATGCATCTATGATTTCTCTATAGAGCAAAATTTATCATGTAAGAGCATGAAAGTCGGGAGGAGATCAGTTGCCCAACATTGAACTCATCAATATGCAATATACTTGGAACTAAGAGCAAAGCCTCCTTCAAGAGGGAGTCCTCCTTGTTGATGATTGTAGCTAGGACAGGTACTTTTGCATAGGTTGGTTGTCATGCATGCAGGAGTCATCCAGAACACCTCTCTCGGTACTTGCTTTGTTGAGCAAGTGACTATTGTATCTCTTTCCTAAGTCTAACTTAGGAAAAGCACATTAATTAAATTAATGTTGGCTAATGACTAAAAGTGAACTTAAGATTAAGTCACATCCGTTGATCTTAAGTGAGGGTTGAGATTTAATGTCAACCATTGATCACTTTGGAGATCTAGGGTTAAGAGTTTAGTCATTGAGATGATATAAAATGAAGCCTAAGGAGAGGAGGATGAGACACACAACAGTCACACAGAGTGAGTGAGATCTCATTTCTTGGTTGGAGAAGGATTTTCAACCAAGTATGCAGGTGCAGGGGCAGTGTTAGAGAAAAGGAGCAAGGGGCAACAAAGGAGTAGCAGTCGGGTGATAGGCTAGGCTATTTTGCTGTATTGTATTATTCCTCAATGGGCCATTTTCCCAAGAAGGGAGCCCATGATTTTATCTTAATAAAATCATTGTTTGTTGGTTTTTCCCTAGTTGGGGCTTTCTAGGGTAAATTCATGTGTCAAATGTGTGTGATTTCCTATTAAATTTCGCTGTGTAATTGTTAAGAACTTAAGTGTATTTCTGTTTATAATTGGCTTAATTATTGGGAACAACAATCAGATCTGGGTTTAGTAACTTTAACATTGTACCATAACCGGTAACGAGGCCAGCTTCAACTTTGAGCAGGAGATCGTGATTTGACATGTTTAAGAAAAAGAAAAGAAAAGAAGAGAGCAACTGTACAGACTATACAGTGTACGACCACACGTATAGCTGCATGCTGGGAGGCAAAGGCGGCAGATTGGGCGGGGGGTTGCAGCTAGAGCTACGAGCTGGTAGATCATGAGCGGAGAAGCAAAGGGCAATAGCCGAGGGCTCGATCTCAGATTGAGCAGATGGGCCATCGAAAGAAGGGTGTCGCAAGGAGGAAGCATTGGTAGAGGATTGGACGTGGTGGCAGTTGTAGGCTAGAGAGAGGAGTCAGGTTGTGGAGGATCAAGCTGAAGTTGGCAGCCAGTAGACTACTGTAGCAGGGATGTGGGAGGTGCGTAGAGGAGTTGCTGCAGCTGCGTGAAGACAGAGTAGCCGACAAAGGTAGCTGTTGAGTGGGAGCCGACATGGGAGTAAGGGGCGACAGTAAGGCTGCGGACTGCAGAGCGCCGGAGCGGAGGACGTGTAGCTGGCGTTGGAGCTGGTGTGAGAGTCAGCAGTAGGACTCAGCGAAGCTGCAGATGACGGAGGTGGAGACAAACTGGCAGGGATGTGGCGATGAGTAGGGATGGTAGCCACCAACAACAAAGGAGCCGTTGGGGCTGCATGGAGTAGGTGACAGTAGGTAACCACCAAGCTGCTAGGAGTACGACTAGCAGGCCACCAACAAGCAGACAACATTTGGGCAGTCACCAGCTTAAAAAATTTGGGTAGGCCAAAACAACCTAGAAACAAGATTAGGTAGTGTGCAGGAAGCTCGGGTAGCCCAATAAAACTGTCAAGAAGACCGTAGGTTGTCTAAGCAGCCCCATACAAACCCCGTGCAATAGTTCGGGTAGGGGGCAGAAATCTAGGCAGCAGTAGAAATCCAGGGAGGAGTTGAAGATGGCTGCAGCAAATGTTAGAATCCTAGGGTAGTTTGTAACTGTAGAAGACAAAGAGTCGTGAAGACTCCAATTGACCTGTGGAATATGAAAACCAAAGGTCAGAAAGCAATGTATATATTGACATGTTTAGTGAATGAATAAAACATCCGGGAGTTATTACTTGTCAGTGGTATTAGAGCTCTGCCATAACTCCTGCGCTCCTGCCCTTGCTGTGATTGTCAGTTTGCCCATATTTGGCATTGGGTCCCTCCTCAGGTCGTAACCCTAATCTTGTTGCTATCTTGGTATCAGCTTCACCGTGAGCTTCATTCCTCCATTTTGAGCGTGAGCGTGAGCTTCATCTTTGATTCACCTTCTTCTTTGTGAGCTTCAACTCCTCACTTGTTGAACGATGCGACCTTCATCTCTACGTGAGCCTTCTACAACTCCTTCATCGTGAGCCCTTTGCGTGACCTTCATCTCTGTGTGTGCACTTCCTCTTGTTGCCAGAGTTGCGAGTTTACTCCCACGCTCGTGTTGTAGGAAGCAACGAGTTTCCTCCCGTCTCTGCTGTATTTTCCACACCCATCTCTGCTGTATTTTCCTCCGTGTTGAAGGCTGTGGGAGAGAATCCCTTTCCATCAAAACAAAATGCATGGGAGAGAGTCCCACCTTCTGATTTTGTTAGAAGGGATGGCTGCTTACTATTTTCCTCCACGTTGAAGGCTATGGTATTCACCTGCAACTGGAGGAGCGTGTTGATGACCGTGAATATAATAGTGAGGTGCTGCGACCTTGCTGCCATCGTGAAGCTCCATATGGTGAAGTGCTTGAAGACTGCGACATGAAGACATGAAGTGGTGAAGTGTGCTCACTTGTTTGACTGGTGGAAACCCTAACCGAGTTGCACTTGGAAGATTGAAGTGCTGCGACCTCCACGTTGGATGTTGTGGAAGACTGCGAGCTCTTCCACGTGAAGAAGAACTGCGACCTCATCTTCTGGCAGAGTGACGAGCTGCCATTTCTATGCGAGCTATCCATCAAAGAAGTTCTTGTTCAGTGATACATTATCTCTGCGAGAAAGAGCGTGCTGCCTCAAGTTATTCAACCTTGAGCTACCAGCTGCGAACTCTATCTTCAAGTTATTTGTTGCGTGAAGGTAAAAGTGGTAATATAATTTTTGCAATGAAGACATTTTCTTGGATCTTTAACAGGTCGAGACCATGAATAATAGTTAATACTTTTGAAGATTGTAGGAATAATACTTTTGTATTATGAGCCGAAGATTTGCCATTGTAATCATACTGTGTCATTGTAAAAGTTATTTGCCAAAGTTATTGAGTGAGAGTGAGCACTATTCTGAAACCATTGTAATCTTCATTTATAAATGATTGGGAGAAAGTTTGTATAGTGCTGCCAACGTTAAATAGAAAGCAACTACAGAATTATAGATTGTAATTTTTAAGTGAGGAGCAGGTTTTTAAGCCTGCATCCTATATTTTTCAAGAGTTGTATAAGTTATAGGTTCAAGATGCATTCTATAGCATCTGTTGTTGGTGCTACACTCACCGACAAAGACACATTTCCAGAATGGTGGAGGAAGATCAAAGCTGCGTATGTCTACAACGATTTATGGGACGACATCTGCGAAGGAAAGACCACTCTCACTGATGAAGGAACTGTCATCTCTTCACCTCCAATGCCCCCTTCAGCAGAGAAATAACTTGCTATTTGGCAGACCAGAGACAAGAAAGCATTGGCTATGATTTCTGCCACTGTCAATGAAGAGGTGAGCTAACATATTCTTCCTGCGAAGACATGTTATGAAGCCTTAAAAACTCTAAAAGATTTGTATGATTCGCACTCTGAAATGGAAGTCATTCAATTAATGCTAAAATTATTCAGTCTTGAAGTAAAAGAGAATGACACCATGCTAGTCGCATCTGAAATAAAAACCATCATGCACAAGATTCAAGCCTCTGGTACGAAACCAGACCTTCCACTTGCAACATTTGTAAAATCTTTGTATCCCACACATTCAAACTACCTTGAATCCTTGCAAGCAAGCGACAAGTTCAAAGACCTCACCTTTGAAGTTCTGGTAGAAAAGATTGCAAATAGAGAGAAAGCGCTTGGGAGAAGACAAGTGAAAGTACTACGGACTCTCTTTGCTTTGCTCAAAAAGCAAAGAACAAGCCTAAAGACTCTTTCAGGGGAGATAGCAGCAAAAGAGGCAGAGGAAGAAGAAATTTCAGAGGAAGAGGAGGAAGAAACAGCTCAAGCAAAAGATCAGATGTGAAGTGCACGCGCTGCAGCAAGAATGGACATGAAGCAAATCGGTGCTGGGCATCTTGGAACTCCATCAAAGGTAGACAAAATAAAGAATATAAGAATAAAAACCAAGAGGGTGGTAAAATCCCTGATTCTGCTCATTGTATTGTTGCACATTGTAATCTTGGAATTAATGAAATGACTTCTCTTTCACCTTACAAAGATTGTTACCTGCTTGATACTGGTGCAACATCTCATATGACATTTAGAAAAGATTTCTTTATAGAACCGAATGACATTGCGAATGACATAGTATATTTTGTAGATAAATCTAGCCTCAAACCACAGGGAATTGGCTCAATCAGGCTAAAGTTGCCTGGATTCCCTGATTTCATATTAAAGAATGTTCTCTATCTTCCTTAATTGCAGAGAAGCTTGCTGTCCTTGGTGCAGATTCGACAATAAGGCCACTCCATTCACATGTTTGATGGGATTGTGGAGATAAGAAAATCCTCTGACAGCAAAGTCGTCATGACTGGTTATGAAGATGGACAACTACTAAAGTTGAGAGGCTCTTCTGCAAGAATTCAGAACTTCACCTATATCTCTCATCATGAAGAAGGTAATATGTCATCCAGTTTATTATGGCATGCTAGATTTGGTCATCTTAATTATAACAGTCTTAGATTGTTAAGAAAGAATGGTGTATTTGGTTTGCCCACCATTCCTAAGTAAAGGAACAAGTGTGATGCATGCATACTAGGAAAACATAGTAAGCAGCCATTTCCAGAGTCAAAATTCATAGTATGTAGAAAGTTAGAACTGGTTCATTCTGACTTATGTGGCCCCATGCCTATTCCTTCTGCAAATGGTAATAGGTACATTATGACATTTGTTGATGATTATAGTAGAATGTGTTGGGTGTATTTGTTGAAGACAAAATCATAAGCTTTTGAAACTTTCAAGAAGTTTCATGCATTGATAGAAAATCAAGCACAAGTCTGTATTGGTACATTAAGATCTGATAATGGTAAAGAATATACATCTAAGGCATTTGAAGACTATCTTTGCAAACATGGAATTACACATCAAACTACAGTTCCCTACAATCCCCAACAAAACGGTGTAGCAGAAAAGATGAATAGAACCTTAATGAATACAACACGATCAATGATGTTTTTCAAGAATGTGAAGCTAATGTTTTGGGGTGATGCAGTCCTATGCGTAGCATATTTGAGAAATAGAAGTCCTTCTTATGTTCTAAAAGATAAGACTCCACATGAAATGTGGTTTGGCCACTTTCTTTCGGTTAGGCATTTCAGAATTTTTGGTTCTGTTTGCTATGCCTTAATACCAAAGGAGCAAAGAAACAAGCTTGGTGCTAGAAGCAGAAGATGTATTTTCTTGGGGTACTCATAAACGTCATTGGTAAGGAGGCCAAGACAATTCATTTACGTCAACACAAAGTATCATCTGATTCGACATCATGTAGAAGCCAAGACAGTGCATTTACATCATTGTTCCACTAATGATCAAACTGCAAATATCTTCACCAAAGCACTTGGACGAGAAAAGTTTGAAAGATTTAGAACCATGCTCGGACTTACAAACACCCCTTCGGATTAAGGGGGGGAATGCTAGAATCCTAGGGTAGTTTGTAACTGTAGAAGACAAAGAGTCGTGAAGACTCCAATTGACCTGTGGAATTTGAAAACCAAAGGTCAAAAGCAATGTATATATTAACATGTTTAGTGAATGAATAAAACATCCGGGAGTTATTACCTGTCAAGCAGGTATAAGGTACAAGGAAAGGATGGAAAGCTTGCTGTCCTTGGTGCAGATTTGACAGCAAGGCCACTCCATTCACATGTTTGATGGGATTGTGGAGAGAAGAAAATCCTCTGACAACAAAGTCGTCATGACTGGTTATGAAGATGGACAACTACTAAAGTTGAGAGGCTCTTCTGCAAGAATTCAGAACTTTCCCTATATCTCTTATCATGAAGAAGGTAATATGTCATCCAGTTTATTATGGCATGCTAGACTTAGTCATCTTAATTATAACAGTCTTAGATTGTTAAGAAAGAATGGTGTATTTGATTTGCCCACCATTCCTAAGTAAAGGAACAAGTGTGATGCATGCATACTAGGCAAACATAGTAAGCAACCATTTCCAGAGTCAAAATTCAGAGCATGTAGAAAGTTAGAATTGGTTCATTCTGACTTATGTGGCCCCATGCCTATTCCTTCTGCAAATGGTAATAGGTACATATGACATTTCTTGATGATTATAATAGAATGTGTTGGGTGTATTTGTTGAAGACAAAATCAGAAGCATTTCAAACTTTCAAGAAGTTTCATGCATTGATAGAAAATCAAGCACAAGTACGTATTGGTACATTAAGATCTGATAATGGTAAAGAATATACATCTAAGGAATTTGAAGACTATCTTTGCAAACATGGAATTACACATCAAACTACTGTTCCCTACAATCCCCAACAAAACGGTGTAGCAGAAAGGATGAATAGAACCTTAACGAATACAACACGATCAATGATGTTTTTCAAGAATGTGAAGCTAATGTTTTGGGGTGATGCAGTCTTATGCACAACATATTTGAGAAATAGAAGTCCTTCTCATGTTCTAAAAGATAAGACTCCACATGAAATGTGGTTTGGCCACCTTCCTTCGGTTAGGCATTTCAGAATTTTTGGTTCCGTCTGCTATGCCTTAATACCAAAGGAGCAAAGAAACAAGCTTGGTGCTAGAAGCAGAAGATGTATTTTCTTGTGGTACTTAGAAACGTCATTGGTAAGGAGGCCAAGACAATTCATTTACGTCAACACAAAGTATCATCTGATTTAACATCATGTAGAAGCCAAGACAGTTCATTTACATCATTGTTCCACTAATGATCAAACTGCAAATATCTTCACCAAAGCACTTGGACGAGAAAAGTTTGAAAGATTTAGAACCATGCTCGGACTTACAAACACCCCTTCGGATTAAGGGGGGGAATGTTAGAATCCTAGGGTAGTTTGTAACTGTAGAAGACAAAGAGTCGTGAAGACTCCAACTGACATGTGGAATATGAAAACCAAAGGTCAGAAAGCAATGTATATATTGACATGTTTAGTGAATGATTAAAACATCCGAGAGTTATTACTTGTCAAGCAGGTATAAGGTACAAGGAAAGGCTGGAGGGTGCCTCCAACTAAATGCCTTGGAAGGAGAGGGTCATGCTAGTTCTCATGGAGAACAGGTTGTGGTAGTTCGCAAGCACAGCGGTGACCCCATCGACAGATCCTAGGGACCTGGAAGCTCATAATTTGAAGGATGTGAAGGCCATGAGGATTATCTTAGATGCTGTGAAGGATCATCTGATTCCTCACATTGTTGAGAAGACATCATCCAAGGCGATGTGGGATGCTCTGACAAGCTTATATTAGAGTAATAACCACAACAAAAAGATGGTGCCGAGGGAGGAGCTCAAAAGCACCAAGATGTTCAAGACTAATATTGTAGCTTCTTATCTCACCAGGATCACACAGATTTGTGATAAGTTGGCAGTAGTTGGGGAGATAGTGGGAGATCTAGAGTTGGTGAGGATTGCCTTGAATGGCTTTACTAAGCCATGGGAACCATTCGTCAAAGGGATCGTTGCACGGGAGAAACTTCTTAACCGGGAGAGGTTATGGGATGACTTCATCCAAGAAGAGATTCAAGAGGAATCTCTATATGGTGACCAACAGAAATGTGATGATGAGGAGAATGTTGCTCTTGCCAGTCAGATAAGGAGGAGCAAGGATAGTACAGGTGGAGAGTCAGCTTCACAGGCAGTGAATAAGAAGGACATGAGAAAAGTCAAGTGCTTTGTGTGGCCATTATGCTTCACAGTGTCTAGAACGAAAGGAAGAGAAGAGCAAGTCTCAATAGGTAGCAACATATGTAGAAGCTCAGGTCAAGGAGTTTGTTGAGCGGTTTGAGAATGATTTCTTGTTAGTCTCTTGTATTTTTGGCACAGTTTCCAGTAGTGCATGGTTTGTGGATAGTGGGGCTTCTCATCACATGACGGGGACATGTAAATTGTTCACCAATTTGTTAGGGACAGACCCAGATTTGCATGTGGAGCTTGGCACTCATGCCATGTGTGCTGTGAAGGGAGTTGGGATGGTTAGGTTTCAACTAGAGTCAGGAGGATCTCTGGAGGTGACATGCGTGTTGTATGTACCGATGAATTTGGCCTCAGTATTGGCATTGGAAGACAGTGGATACATCATCTCTTTCGAGAGTGGACAGGTTCTCATTCGAGCGAAGGGATCTACCATAGACTCAACACGAGTTCTTGGTGTTAGAGAGGGCAAGGTATACAAGTTATAGGGAAAGCCTGTAGTTGGCTCCAAGGGGATCTTGGATCATGGATCAATGTCAGTGACAAAGGTCAAGGAGCAGAATACTTCGAATGGTGAGCGTAGTTCACAGACTTTCAGTGTGGGGAGTAAACCTTCAGAGGGGAAGAGGGAGTTAGCCCCTTGCAGTTATGCCAGGAGGCCTAGTTGGTACGAGATGACATTGATGGATGTTCAAGAGCAGGAGAAGGCTCTTAGGAGCACATTGAGGGAGAGCAAGCCCTTGATAAAGTTTTCAAACTTCTTGTCACTGATGTGTAGCGTCATTGATTCCGTGACTTCCAATGATTAGGGAGCAGTTGACCAACAGGGTTGGAGGAATGCCAATGTGTAGGATGATGTGTGTGACAGTGTGCCAGGATAAGAGGGAAAACCAATTCCAGGTGGCTCTTTGAGAAGTACCTTCCTCGCTAAGAGGGAGTGTTGATGATTGTAGCTCAGATAGGTACTTCTGCACAGGTCAGGTGTCAGGCATGCAGGAGTTGTCCATAACACCTCTCTAGGTACTTGTTTTGTTGAGCAAGTGACTATTGTATCTCTTTCCTAAGTCTAACTTAGGAAAAGCACATTAATTAACTTAATGTTGTCTAATGACTAAAAGTGAACGTAAGATTAAGTCACAATTGTTGATCTTAAGCGAGGTTTGAGATTTAATCTCAACCATCGATCACTTTGGAGATATAGGGTTAGGGTTTTGGTCATTAAGATGATATAAAATGAAGCCTAAGGAGAGGAGGAGACACACAACAGTCACATAGAGTGAGTAAGATCTCATTGATTGGTTGGAGGACTTTCAGCCAAGTGTGCAAGGGCAAGGGCAGGGTCAGAGGAAAGGAGCAAGGGGCAACAAAGGAGTAGCATCCAAGTGATAGGCTAGGCTATTTTGTTGTATTGTATTATTCCTCAGTGGACCATTTTCCTAGGAGGGAAGCGCAAGATTTTATCACGCCCTAGCATTCGGCTCACGTGATACATGACTATAGTTAACCATCTGAAATTGATCATTGATATCCTTCAAATGAGAAGCCAACTGTTGTAAACCAATATTGCTTACCCGTGTCTCCCTAAGCATCCTTTGGATGGCCGCTGAAGAATCACCAAAAACCTGAAACTGGTTAACTCCTTTCTCCACAACAGTTTTTAATAAGTAAAAAAGTGTAGAGAATTCTGCAATGTTGTTGGTGTTGGGGCCCAAGCATGCTTTAACAAAATAAAACCAATACCACTAATATTCCTGGATCGCCCGCTTGACCCATCAAAAAAGCTCTATGCAATTTCCTTATTAACATTCAATTGTTTGATGACTCGGTCTTCAAATTGCACCGGTGCTTGACCATAATACTTGAGGAATACCGGAGATTGAGCAAATACCTTAAAAGGAGGGACATGTTTCTCCTCGAATAGGAGAGCATTACAGGATAACCATATCCCCCAAGTAATAAAAAAGCAGATCACATGAAATCCCTTGAGATCTCTACAATGAAAGAAGTCAACAAAACAATCTACCATACTCCTCCAAAGATCCTAAAGCTGTAACTTAGACTCAACCTCTTTATAGACCCGTCGAAATAATGGGCATTGGAGGAACATATATTCATTCGATTTCTCACTAGCACAATTGCACAACATAAGACACACATAGCAGGCCCCTGCTTGTTCCTCCTTTGCAATTTGTCCGAGGTGAGAACCTTTTTATTCAATATAGCCACCTTCCAAATTTTCTAACACCACTAGGGTGTCCACCAAGGATCTTGCTCTATCATAGCCAAACACCCCAATTCCGTAGAATACTAACCTCCCAACTGATTATAAGCCCATATGAGTTGGTTGTTTTCGTCACAAATGCAGATATGAGCCTTTTGAAGTGCCATCAAGAACCATCCCAACAATGTGCCCAATCAACCTCTAAGCCCAGTTTTGCACCCTGGAGCCAACCTTGACTCCACATATCAATCCAAATAGGTTTTTGAATTTGGCGTAAGGTACATTTACCCAACTCTTGAAGATAATGAACCATACCTTCAGGAAAGAAGATGTCAAATCCACAACCCATGAGAGCGTCAACTTCCACTTTAATCTTCTCACACGATCCCACCTTCCAGGCTAAGAATCAACCAATGATTTGAAAAGAAAGGGACAAAGCCTTCCATTGATTCAATATATTTTGTATCAGTTTGCTCCTCCTTATCCAATCAAGAATCGTGTTAGGAGTAATATAATCGGCGATCAAATATTCTTCCAAAGACTATCTCGAGTAAGGAAATTCCACAAGGAATTTGCTCCAAGGGCTTGGTTAAATGTATAAATATTTACCCCATTGTTGAAATATTGTAACTTCTAAGAATATTATTATTCCGGAGATGTTTCATTCCTCCGTCGGGACTTTGTCATGTATCCGGAGATGTTTATTCCTCCGAGAGAATGTTGTAACTAGGGTTATTAGACCTCCCTTGTGGGGTCGGCCCTGAGTTAGTTGTGTAGGGGTTATTAGACTCTCCTAGGAGAAGTCGGCCCAGTTAGGGTGAAAAGTCAGTTAGGAGTTGAGTATAAATAGAGGAGGTGTGTTCCTCATTTATCTCACTCATTCACTCACTTGTGATTGGCGCATAGGAGAGAGAGAGATCTGCATAGGAGGAGAAGGAGCTCTTGTTTGGGGATTACATCTTTGTAATTGTTGATCATCTATATTGAGGAAAGCTTTGCTGGGTTTTCTACCCCATGAGGGTTTCCCAGGGTAAATCTTTGTCTATCTTGTGATTGTGTTTCTTTCAGTGATCTTGCTTGTGAATTTAGGCTAAACTTACCACCCATCCCCCCTGCTTCTTCGGAGAAGTAATGCCTTCCAGTTTGCTAGATGAGACCCCTGATATTCACAACTGCACTTCTATAAGTAGTTAAACTTAAAACAGATCTTACGAATCCTCTCGAGGATCCCCTTTGAAATATGGTCCATCAGATGCCAATACATGGGAATTGCCTCCAAAACCGACTTTATTATTATGAGCCTCCCCCTCTAGAGAGCCATCGATTACACCACAGGCACACCCTTTTCTTAATCTTAGAGATAAGTCATGACTCATAACCAATCCTCTTTACCATAATGGTTTGGTTTAAGGACAGAGCCTAGGTATTTTACACCATCCTCCAAAGAATGAGCAGCATAGGGGAAGAATCTGCCCCAAGTGTCTCTCATATGAGCTACCTCCTCCGGAATATAAAGAGCAGACTTTCCTATGTTAACCACCATACCCGTTGTGCTGCAAAGAGAGCTATAATGTCTTTATATTGATTGCCCTCCTGCTCTGAGCCTAGGCAAAAAAGTACATTGTCCACAAACAAAAGATGAGTCAATTGCTCTCTTTCCCTGAATCTTCCGCTGTCATTTAGCTGCATTTATCGCCTTGCTTAGACATTCCACCACCAGCAAGAAGAGTTATGGAGACAGAGGACACCCCTGGCGTATTCCTCGAGTGGGCTTTAAAAACTCAGAACCAGCTCCATTAATCGAAACCGCAAACGAAGATGATGTAACACATCCCATGATCCATTTGACTATGGGGAGAGAGAACCCAACATGGAGAAGCAACAATAGTAAAAGGTGCCAAGGAACCCGGTTGTAGGCCTTTGACAGGGCCAATTTTATGACTGCCACAGGGATATGGGCCGTCTTGATAGAATGCAAGCCTTCCTGGGCTGACTTAATGGCCTCATGAATCAATCGACCTTGCAGAAATCCAAATTGCTCCGCCGACATTGCCCTGGATAGAAGCGGCTTAAGACGAGCTAACAATTTTGAAATAATCTTGTAAACACTGTTACAAAGGGAGATTGCGGAATTTGTCGAAGGATCCCAGGCAGTCAACCTTTGGAATCAAAACCATAATGGTACTATTAAAGCTACTAGGCATCCGCCTAGTCATGTGAACCTCCTCCACTACCTTAAGGAGATCATTCCCTATTACCTCAAAGAAATTGATGAAGAATTCCGTTGTCCAACCATCCGACCCTGGACTTTTATCCTTCTTAAATGAAATAAGAACTGTCCAAAGTTCATCTTTAGTTACTGACTTGAAGATCTGTGCATTATCCGCATCATCCACCAGTCCGGGAAAGAAAGCCACCATCTTCAAAGTATCACTCATTGTTATGCTCCAGCTCTGAGAATAAAGCATGAAAATGGTTTACCCTGAGATTGGCAATCACATGGAAACCACAGACAGAGAGGCCGTCGCCATCTTTCATTCTCATATGTTATTTTGATGCCTGCGATGCTGCGCAAAGTTCTGGAAGAACTTGGTCTTTTGATCCCCGGCTGCTATCCAAGTAGCACAGCTTTTTAAATGCCATTCATTTTATTATATATATATTTAGTTATTTAAAATCTTTATATTTATATTTATTACTTTTTTCATTGTGTGGAGGGTACTTGCACTTATCTGCAAATAATTTTTGCTTTTCATTTCAAGCTGAATGCTACTGGTTGATCTCTGTAAATTGATACGAATGAGTTGTGTATCTTAATGTTGGAGATGAAAACTATTGTATAGATTTGCAGGCAATGCTTGGTGATTGAGAAGATGGTGGCTTTTGAAAAAGGCTCCCTTTTTTAACCGTTTTCTGCATTTTGCTTGCCTGGTGTGATTTCTACATGCTTCTTATCTCAGCATTCTGTTACTTGTCTCTCTAGTGTAGAGTTGACCAATGTTATGGGAAAAATTCAATCACAGACATGATTTCTTGTGATGTCTTGTGGTATTTTTTGTGATCGTCTGTATTTCAGTTTCTTGATGAACATTGCCATTTCTTTTCCTATATTTTCATTTTGTTAGTATTGACTTAGGTGTGCTTCCCAGGCCTGGATACTGTGGTTCTCAGAACTTGGTTACAATTTTTCTGGACTGAGGATTAAAAACTTAAAAGAATTTTTCTCTGTGAAATTGTACCGCCTTGCTCTAATTTCTGATATTTGTCTAATTCGTACATGTTTTTGAAAATGCACAGATACAATGGCGTTGCATAAAAAGGGAGAACTTATTCCCTTACTTTCAGCTGCCGGACTTAGAGTGTCTTAGTATCAAGATAAGCATGTTAAGTATAAATTGGAACAAGTTAGAGGTCTTTTCTTAAAATTTTCATTCAGTTGCATGCTCGTTGGGTTGATATGCAGCGATGCAATGGTCTTTCTTTTGTATTCTCCAAATATCATGAAGCTGAATTTTGTTTGAAGGAGATTTTTTTTAAAGAGGGGCATTTAATTTATCCTAGTCATTGTGAGAGATTGAATAGCCATTGTCTACTTGTATTTTTTGCTATAATTTGTTTTTCAATGTGAAGAAATGATAGTATAAAACATATTGATGGCACTTACCCACTGGGCAGTTATAGTTTTCAAAATGTGTTGAATTTTTGAAGGGAACTAAAACTTGGTAAGCTTATATCTAAAATTTTTACTATAACCCACAAATACATGATGTAAACATTGTTATTTATGACAAAAATCATAACAGTAAAGTCGACAAGACCTGAACTCCCTTTCCCTTTTGTGACTCTTCAAAAACTTTCATGTGGAGTCAGGATGCATGTGACATCTAGGACTTCGCATCATAGCTGCATAGGAATTCTGTTGCTTCAGGTCTATGCTAAAGCAGACTCGAAATCTGGGTCAGTCCTGTTCAACTGTTGAATCAGTATGGGCAAAACTCTTGTAAAACCAGAAAAATGCAGCTTCTAAATTTAAACGAGATATTTCCAAGAGTTCATTCATCAAATGATTTGGCAAATATAATTCAACAAGTTTCAACAATCCCAATGCTTTGTTATTGTATCCATATATTATCTGACAACTTTTGAGATGGGAATTAAACGACCTAAAATAATAATATACTATAAAATTACAACACAAACAAGTTGAATGCATGAGTTGGTTGAGCAATGAACAGAATGAAAAATCTGCAAAAGTTGCTTGATGAGGAAATTTCTCTAAATCTGTATGAGTTAGATAAAACCCTCCACGAGGAAAATATGGTGTTTCTAATACCCTTGACATACTTTTTATATAAAAGGCTTAATGATACTTGTTTTCATAGTTACAAATTCAATCTCGGATAACTAGACTTAGCTTATACTACATGATTATCTGGAATACAAATATTCATTCCAATAAAGCCTGACAAAACTTGCCAGAACCCTGTTACTACTTGTGCATGAAATGGACATGTCTGATTGCTTTCCTTCTTCTCAGTGCATTTTCTTCAAAAGATATACCCCAGTATGGTACCTTCAAATTGTGCATCGATCGGTGCCAACAATTGGTTGTAGTTCCATATCCTGATTTGCTTCATTGAATCCACCACCATGACCAGCCGAGATCTTTTAACTATATGTGGTTCAGGCAGGAGTCGAGGCTTATATATATGTTTTCTCCTATGACCATAAAGCAAAGATAAAGTCATTTTGTTAGGATGCATGGACATTGCTAGAAATCTGATTCTAGTTTACGTAATGGACATCATGTTAGGCATAAAATTGCAGAGCTTTAGGTTTAAAATCTTCCAGCTATTGTAAGAATTTGAAATGTAGAAATGATTGATGTGATCATTTGACACTTCAATAAACTATGTTCTAAGAAATCATTCACGGGAACTCCTTTTCGGGTTCTGATTATTGAAACCATTAGAAGTACAATAGTTCACCTTGAATGCCACGAACTCGATCAATTTTAACTTATTGTGCAGTCTATCTCCTTTATTAACTGCCTTATGTTACATAAATTTATTAACTGCCTTATGTTACATAAATGAAAGCAGTCATATTTTTGGTCATCATAGTCTTCATATGATATACATGTCTATACAGACATAGCTTTACCGACACAATAAGACTTGTTAGAATTGAAAAGGTGGGAACACCCTTTCGTTGTTGCTTTTAACATGGTCTTATTTCAGAATTTTAGGGTTGCTTTATTCTCCACGGGCGTGTTTGAATGAGCCTTTGTGGATTTTTTTATTATAAATGACATATGGAATTACAAACATCCATGTCCCTGGTTTTTGTGTTCAGTATGTTGGGCATTTGTTGCTTCAATGGGAGACATCGAATAACCATTTAAATGTTGCCATTGTGAGGCACTTTTAATCATAAATTGAACATCCTTGAGTTGCATGACACTCAATTGGGCTAAATTTGACACCTTATAAATTCAACATCCTTGCATGACATTCAGTTGGTCTAAATTTGACACCTTTGGGGACTGCGGGTACCCCTTTTATCGGCAGAAAGTAGTTTTTTTAAAATTTATGTAAAGCATTGTGTCAAAACTCTCTTCCTGACAAGTTTTCTTTCTTTTCTACTCATCCATTGCAACACGAGGGTGTTTTTGAGAAAATTTCGCTAGTATTGTACACAACATTTTAACCATAAACCCAACAAAATTTTAAACTTGAACGTTTGCTTAAGTTTTATTTGTAACGTTCTAATGTCCATATATGCGGCAATGTTGATAACATGAACATGCTTGAATTTGTCTTATTGCATTAGGTCTTTTGTATGATAGGTTTGCAGTCATGTAATGGGTTTGCCACCTTTTCATAGAGATTTGTGTTCGTAATTTAAGAATGTTCTTTGACAAGTTTAGGTAGTTATCATATATTTTTAAAGTGCACTCTTTGTGCCGAAGAGGCGCATTCTACAACCCAGTAGGCGGATGTGTAACCCCTTCCATGCTCATCTTGGAGTTGACACGTGTCCTTTTAAAAAAAAAAAAAAAAAATAACATGGCTCAAACTAGATTTAAAACATTTACAACCATTTAAAACGACATATATATAAAACTACACAAATTAGACATTAAAACTCTTCTTCAACATTTGCACTCTAAAAAGAGATTTGCACCTCGAGAGATTTGATGCCTCTCGGCGCTTGTTGCGCCGAAAAGGTGCATTCTACAACCCAGTAGGGGGATGTGTAACTCCTTCCACGCTCATCATGGAGTTGGCACATGTCCTTTTTAAAAAAAAAAAAATTATAAAAAAATAACATGTTGGCTCAAACTAGATTT
This sequence comes from Larix kaempferi, assembly GCA_027924585.1. Taxonomy (NCBI): domain Eukaryota; kingdom Viridiplantae; phylum Streptophyta; class Pinopsida; order Pinales; family Pinaceae; genus Larix; species Larix kaempferi. Next base: position 3,284,378 of record BSBM01000159.1, on the reverse strand, counting down.
AAAACATTTACAACCATTTAAAACGACATATATATAAAACTACACAAATTAGACAAATTAAAACTCTTCCTCAACATTTGCACTCTAGAAAGAGATTTGCACCTTGAGATATTTGACGCCTCTCGGCACTTGGTAGATCCCCTTTTAAGATGGATCTATGCTGGTATATTAAAAAATTGTATAGAGCTCAAGTGTTAGAGGTCCTCAGGTCCTCACAGAATAGTTAAATCTTGACACTATTGTGAAATCACTATAACTATAAGTGTAGCTACATTGATTTGTAAACTGTCATGAATATTCCACTAGAACACTTCGTCATAATAGATTTTACTATATTCTATAGTCTCTTATTATGCTATGTTTTATTTTAGGTTTCAGATTTAGTACTATTAGTTTAGCCCACAGACACTGAAATAAATTGAAACTGAAAAGAAAAGAAAAACCAGAAAAAACAATTAACACACTATCCATACAATGAGCACAAAATGTACCTTGGAAAAACCCAATATGGAAAAAAGTCAGCTAGAAGGTGAGGACTATGCCTTGTTCTTTTCTTCTCAGTTATGAAATTCAAATACAAAAAAAATGCACTCACTATGAAGCTGCAATGGACATTGGCTTGTATGGATATTATGGGATCCTCTACTTCCTCTATTATGTTTCAATATCCTACACTAAGAAATTTTGAGGTAAAAAATAGGCTTCAAAACAAAAAAAATGTACTATCAAAGTCAACTTTAAAAGAACCAATCACATTTTAGAAAATGATATCATTCTTTATAGTTGAGTTGACATTGCTTGGGTTAAAGATATTATTTGTCATATTTTAAATAGAAGATAACAACCCATAATTAACTATGATAATCTTGTAAGTATTACTCATATACAAAAAGTACTCACAAATTGCTTTGAATATGATATAAATATATTCATAAAGCCATCTTACAAGTAACATTACAAATATTTTTGGATTTTACTTTAAAAGGTTCTTTATATACAAACATACTTTTACATATTCTCATATAAAAAATGTTAAAATAAACATGGTTTAAATACATCCCTTATTTATCCTCAAGTAAAAGTAAACATGCTTTAAATTCTCCCTATAAATTCTCTATACCTGTTTTCGCCATGCAAAAATAAACGGGCTTTAAATATTCCTTACCCTACTAAAAGTAAGCTGTAAAAATGATTTAAATATAAAAATAAATCGTAAAAATGCTTTAAATATAAAGTAACAAATAGGTGAATGCAATATATACATTGAAATCAATATCCTCGTGTACTTTTTTTTCCAAGGAAAAAAACACATTCTTATTCATCGTGGGCAAAAAACACAATCCTCAATGCTAAAAAGCAGAGTTCAAAAACTTTCTGTGAAAGTTATCCCGAGTAGTTCATCATAAGAATGCCTAACAGTCCATAAGCATTACATAGATACTAGAGGAATATATCCCAAATTAGTTTTGACAAAATTCTGATAATGATGAAAGAATTGGGGGCACTATTGTACCCACCCTAAAATTCCTCCAGACTCAATGTTCCATCATGTAGAAGCAGGCCTTGCTTGGTCATTAAACTCCCTATATATATGACTGAAAGTGACCCGAAAAGAATCCCTTATCATGTGCAATTGGGTTACTAAAGGAAACGGATCTGTGTTCCCAATCTCAGCCAAGCCTTGCATGTTCTTTATAACTAATAGCGAATCACCAAATATCTGTGCCCTAGAGAGACCACAATTTGTTGCTTGCCTGAAAAGATAAAAAAGACCACTGAGCTTGGTCGTGTTATTGGAACCAACTCCAATAGATCCCTTGACAAGAAAGAAATGATTCATGTTCAGGAAAAGACTAAAACCGAAAGCTCCTCTTGCATTTTGACTTGCCGCATCAAAAAAACCCCAAGCCCAAGCTTCATCAATCAATGGAGGCTCTCCAGGGGAGGCAAGTGCGGGAGCGAACATTTTCGATCCAGGAGGAAAAATATTTAAATCTTTTGCATGGGGCTTGGGAAGGCATACAAATAACAACGCAGAATGGGCCGCTCTTATGTAGGGTATGGAATGTTTGTATGAGCTACACCTTGAAGAATTCATCGTCGTCGGAGACTCCTGGATCATGGTCCAATCCATGAATCACTATCAGAACTCATTGCAGATCATGAATGGCTTCTATTCAATAATATCAATTTTTTTCCTAATATAACTAAAATTTGATTTCTCCACATCAAAAGAAACCTCAACGTGGAGGTGGACAAGTTGGAAAATAAGGGCGCTAGACTTGCCCAAGGGGTCATTTCAATTAACAACTCCACCCCACATTTGAAATGGTTGTGTTGCTCGAGGAAGGAATTAATGTCTGATCTACCCAAGGACTCGTGGTTTAATGATACGGTAAGCAGTCATTTGAAAGATTTGATAGATGGAATGTGGGAGGAGCGAGATGGCATAGGAAGGTCTCTTCGTAAGCTGATTGCATTAACTCCTTGTCCCATTGCTCGTGTCAAAAGGATTAGAAGGTGGTACGAGGATCCTTGCAACATTATGGCGGAGTTCTCGACACGCTTAGAGAGGGACGATATTAGAAACCACTGGATGTTTTTTTCCTCGTTCCATTGTGGAGAGAACCGTTCTCTTGGGAAGGAACATTTGACATTGAAGACTTTTGCTATGGCCGAGAGGGATTCCTCTGTTTGTATGAGTATGAAATACCCAGAAGAGGACTTTGTTATGCATTGTGTCCTTGAGGAAGTGAGAGGTATTAAACATGATATGTTGGACATGAAGAAGATGGTTCGGTGCATATTTGAGGTGTCAAAAGCTATCCTAGAAGAAACCAAGCAGACTGGATAAGACTGACTTGTTTCGAATCTCGTTTGGAGGATGCAGAGACATGGAAGAAACCAAGCAGACTGGACAAGAATTGACTTGTTTCGAATCTCGTTTGGAGGATGTAGAGACAGGCTATCGGGTGCAGACTTGCGAACATAGATGGAAGAGCTGAAGCGGAGCGTTACAGAGATGGAACAAATTCTGAAGGAAAAGCTGGACAAGGTTCGTGGAATGGTTGCAGAGCTCAGGAGGGTCATGCAGGAGTTGAGCATGAATTTTGCCGAATGAAACGAAAATCCCTTCGTCTAACTGAAGGATGTTCTTGAAGAAATCCAAGCAGACGTCAATGGCCTTTATCGAGGACATAGTGAGCCTGCCAGGGAGCCCATAGAAACTTCTTTAATGGACGATGCCTTAGTAATGCAACCTGAAATAGACTAAGATTTGGTTCAGGAATGATGTTTCAACCCCTTCCCTTTTTGTCTTGTTAGATGTATTTTTGCAAGCTTTAAGGAGGAAAGTTGATTAAGATATACTCTGTAAGAAGTGGTAGAATCAGTTTTGTAATTGCCCGAAATATCTCAGACCTAATAGAGGTGTTCGCTGGTTTTGTTTGTACTGAAACACTAATCTCAGACCTATGCTTTGATTTATGTTGCCCATGGGGTGTTTGTATTCTCTTTTTTATAATATAATACTACTCATTTCTGTAAAAAAAAAATCAATGGAGGCTCTCGAGGCAGAACAGTTTTGATAATCCGATCCTGTAAAAAGTGTTGTAGACGAGAGAAAGATTGAGAGACTGTCTGGAACACAGGTTTGAACCGGTAATTGAAGATGGCATCATTGCTTGCCAGCTAGATCCCCCAAGCAATGATAATCAGAAGAGTCCTCAACTATTTCAATTCTTGGATTCATACGAAACATTTGAAGCAATTTTCCACCGAGTCGCCCAACGAAAGATTGGAACAATTTACTAGTTTGGAAAACTCTCCCAAACCTCTCTTGAATATGCACAGTCCACATACAGATGAGTAGTTGATTCAGAATCAGATCTACAGAGATAACAAAGTCTCGGTCCCTGAGAACTAAAATGCTAAAGTCTATCCTAGGTTAAGATTTTGTTCTTCAAAGTTGGCCAAAAATAAAGAATATCATTTGGAGGGGCTTTAATTCTCCATATTGACTTCCACCACCATCTGATTATCTCAGGAGGATCTGAACATAAAGACAGGTAACCAAGTTTTTCCGAATAAATCCCCCCTATAGGATTGTAAGATCACCCCAGAGAGTCTTCGCCAACCTGAAGATGAATGTGAGCCTTCAAAAGGTTCTCACAAAAAACATTCCACTCCTCTAGCAAATCCATCTCCAAACCAAGAAGTTCTCCTGATAACCATCCATGCTTCCACACAGTCGATCCCCCTGGGATGGCTACCTGATCCAGGGAAACAATCCCATGCTCCTGCAAATGTGCTACCAAGCCTGGGCTGAAACGTCCTCCTCCTGAGAGTCCAAGAATAGCATCTTGACCAACACGAATCGATCTCCCATTCCCAACCTTCCAGACTAGATAAGGCTCAAGGACTTGGAAGGAGTTAATTAGAGCTTTCCAGTGGTTGGATTCCAGTCTATAGTGTTGGTCTCTTCTTCTAATCCACTCAATAAGGGAAAGAGGAAGAATGTATTTCGCTAGATTCTATCCTTTGTCAAGAATAACCAGGGTGTCTTAGCTACTAGAGCCTTGTTGAAGAGGACTATATTCTTTATACCCCATCCTCCCTGAACTTTCAGAGCTGCCAAAGTTGTCCATTTCACAAGATGAAACCCTTGATATTCCGAACTTTGCCTCCACAAGAATCGAGACTAGAATTGATGCCAACATATGTCAATATACCAGGATAGCTTCAACAACACTCTTTACCAGGACCAATCTTTCCCCCCTTGAAAACCACCTATTGCACCAAAAATTGATTATGTCCTCAATCCTTGCCAACAACCACCACCAGTCTCTTTTCCCATATTTGTTAGGCTTAAGGTTAAAACCAAGATACCGAATTCCATCCTCCATTCACTTGCATTCATAAGGAAAAAAGGATCTCCAAAAATTAATGTCCTCCAACTGAAAATCCAAAAGATATATGGCAAAATTTTCTGAACTTACTTCCATTCGCATAGCCTTATAGAATAGATCCAGATTAGCTTTCATTCTCTAACATTCTAAATAGGAGTAGAGACATAACATAAAAATATCATCTACAAACATTAAATGAGTAAGATTTTCTCTTCCATTAAAAGAGACTCCAGAAATTCTGCCTCTGAATTTATTTGCATTCAATATCCTGCTGAGACCCTCCATGATCAGAAGAAAAAGATAAGGAGAGAGTGGACATCCCTGCCTCAATCCTCTAGTGGATTTGAAAAAGGAGGTCCCAGAACCATTTATGAGAACAACAAAGTGAGGGAAAGTCACACAACTCATTATCCAATTAGTGAGTTCCAAGCTAAAACCAATATGAAGAAGAACTAATCTCAGGAATAACCAAGAAGCCTTATCATATGTTTACAGAGATCTAGTTTCATTGCTGCTATCTTAAGATTACCTGTTTTGATGGAATGTAAACCCTCCTAAGAAGATCCCACAACTTTATGAATTAATCTACCCTTAAGAAATCCAAACTATTCATTAGAGACATACCTGGAAAGATGAGGCTTCAATCTTATCGCCAATATTTTTGCCATAATCTTGTATGCTCCATTGCACAAGAAATCGGCCTTAAATCTCCGAAAGTTTTAGGTTTGCCTTTTTTAGGTATCAATGCCAGAAAAGTCGAGTTGAGAGAGACCGGTATGACACTAGACTTCTGAACTTCCTCAACCATCTTCAACAAGTCTTCACCCATTGTATTGAAGAAATCCATAAAGAATTCCGCTGGCCAACCATTTGGTCCTAGACTTTTATCCCGCTAAAAGGCCTTGAGAGATGCATTTAGTTCATCCAACGTAACTTCCATGAATAAATCCTCATTTTGTTCTTGATTAAGTAATAGTGGAAACTTTTCGATGACGTGCAGCATACCCAACATACCCTGATGGCCCGGATCATAATATATGGACTTGAAGTGCTCAATAGTGGACTCAAATAACTCCGCAAAGCCTTTGATATATTGGCCTTTTGCGTCCTTTAGTTCCTAAATAATGTTATAATTCTTGCGATGAGACGCCATTTTCTGAAAATATTTGGTATTTTGATCCCCCGCCTCGAGCCAGGGCCCCCTACTCTTGAGCCTCCATTCTATCTCCGCCTCTTTGAGAATTAGATATTTCTCCCTTTCCAGCTCCAAAATCTCCACTTTCTGATCTTCTGAGGTGAAAAAACTAGGGTCACTCCCATACAAAATCCCTAGTTTATGTTCTATTTCAACTAGATGAGCTTCACGCTCCTTTCTTCTTGCGATATTCCAACTAACCACCTTAATTTTTAGTTCTCTCAAATATTCCACCAGTTGAATACAAGCATAGTCATTTCCAATAGTGATATGCCTCCAGTTGTTCCAGATAAGATCTTGAAAACACAGGAGTTTAGCCCAATCAGAATTGTATTTAAAGGGAGATCCTAGTTTATCCTTCGGATGGCCCAATTCAAGAAATACAAGAAAATGGTCTAAGAAGATAGCATGCCCTACCCAAGATCTAAAGACATGAAGTCCAACAACAAAATTTATATTAATAAAAATACGATCTAGTCTTTTGTAAATACCTTGAGTCCCAACACGCTTATTGCACCAGGTGGGCTTAATAACAGCAGGTTTGATTTCCATCCATTCTCCTCGATCAAATAAATCCCATAATGACGGACCCAGGGGGTCTTCTCTAGCTGCTTCACCCCAAATTTCATCAGAAGATAGAGTGAAATTGAAATCTCCCCCGGCTATCACATTGTTATGCATAATGAAGTCCTTCGACATCACGGAGGACCATGATTCAAATTTGTTCTCATAAGGCCCATAGATATTGAGAATAAGAAGAGAACAAACCAATAAATCAAATTGAATTTCAACCCCTAGCACTGAACGAGTTGCAAAGGAATTTGCAACGATCACCTTCTTCGACACAGCTGTAACCAGCCCGCCAGACCTACCAGCGGCATCAATAGAAAATAAATTCATAAACGACAATTTTTTTCCTAAAGTAGCAGTCGCTTCCAAACCTTTCACCATAGTTTCTTGAAGCAACAAAATATCTGGTCTTTCAATCTCCACTAAATGCTTGAGGGAATTTGTTTTGGCCTGCCCTCCAAGGCCCCAAACGTTGATAGATGAGAGTTTCATTTAGGGAACCCCTGAAGGAGTTGTCCTGCTCTAAGTAGCCCTGAAAGTTTCATTTGTCTGCTCTCGGCTTTGCCATTTCTTTTTCCTAAGGCATCTTATATTTCCTCCCAAATTTAGAAGTAGATGGGTTCGGCTCCATTTCCATCCCCCTAGGCATTTAAACACCCCTTTCGATCTTGGTCGAAGGAAATATGGCCCTCGAGAACCAGATTCCGAAACACTGCCTGCCATCAAAGATGAAGAGATCGTATGATTCGAGTCCTGAGAATTCGTCGAGCCCACTCTAGTGATTTGTTCACCCTTCAACAGATTTACCTCCTCTCCAAGAGGAATTTGAGAGATAACATTATCTTGCTCTAAGCTAGTCAAAAGATCGTTCCAAAGTATTTGCTTAGGAGAATCCATCGCTAGTGATCCCAAGAAAAAATCATCACACTTCTCCCAAATTTTCTGTAAAGTTTCAACTTGACTACTAGATAAGTCTAGTTCATTCAAAATATCCGAGCAGTTAATCTCTTTCTGGACTGGAGAGATAATCTCTGACAGAGAGACTGAATCGTGGATCAATTCCTCCCCCTGGGTTGTTTGCTCTGCCATGTTCTCCTCATCACCCTGCAAGGTCTGCTCGTTCATGTAAAAGGTGGTGTTATCATCTCTTTCAGGCGTTGTTTTCCTAGTCCAAACCTTCTTTATAAAATTATGAGCAGAGTCTGTGACCATGTGTCCATATAGATGGAAATGAGCACACCTGAAAGGAGCATTTTAATACTCCAGCTGTTGTGTGAAGATATTGTCACCGACGACCAGGTTGATAGATCCCAAAAGACCTTGCCTGGCGTCAACCTCCACTAGAATCCTTTCCATCGAGCGACGCTGAGAGTTAAAGAGATATGCATCTACTGCCACAAATATTCTGATAGCATCACCTATTGCCTTGAACCCCTCCTGAGCCTAGAATTCTAAAGGAAGGCACGACAATTTAACCCAAATTGGGAACAACTCCAGGGAATTAGATCTAGGGTCAAAAAGAGGGTGCCAAGGCTTAAGAGCAAGTAGAGCAAACCCGTTCGTCCAAACACGGTGCAAAATGTTATCTGCCTCCTCTTGCGAGTGGAACTCAAAACCAAACTATCCTCTGGCAAGGAAAATAGTCTCAGGTAAGTTCTCGATCACTGACCCCTAGGTAGCAGCAACCCATTTTTTCACCACCCCCTTAGAAAATCTCCTTCCATAGAATTTACCAATGAGCATTCGGCTAGCCAGCCGTGGTATCTCCAGCCGTGGCATTTGTTAATCAACACCTTCTTCCTCTTCCAACCCATAGTCTTGATATTCTTAGATGCCGAGGATGCTTTCAACTTGTCCAAATTCAGAAGTTTCCCAATAAACCCACCTCCTCTCTGTTCAGAATCTGCAATGGAAGGAGAAATTCCCCAAGCAGATTTAGGATTAGTAGAAACTAACGGTTCCTTCGGGAAATAAGTGGGGGAAACAAGTACACTTACCTTTTGGGCAGAATTCGATGCACTAACCTTGCCATGATGACCTGCCATGGTTATTAAATGATCATCATGCAATTTAGTGTTAGTTGGGGTGTGCTGCAGTACCTGCAGATCTACTGTCGTCATCCCAGACCTGGGAATGATGCCCTCTATCCATCTACACGGGAGAGCTTCCAGACGAGGCCCAGTGAAAGACGCTTCAAACATTGAGGAGTGAGGGCTCCCAAGTACATCCTTTTTGGCCGAGTTGGATGTTGTACCATGCAGGAATATCTCGCTTCTCAATGCCTGAAAATCGACCAGGTCCCTCTCCCATCCACATCGACCCTAATAGGGAGGATTTGACCTCCTCATCCCTGTTAAAAATGCTATCACTCTGGAATGAATCACCCGAATAGTCAACCAAGGTGTTAAAAACATACTCCATTGTCAAAGAGAACAATCCTTCAGCAAACCCTAGGTTCCAGCTCCTGAAACCCTAGCCACGCTCCGCTCCATCCAATATTACTTTTTTCGTTTCACTATATCCTCATGTACTTATATAAATAAATGATTTAATTTATTCACATGATACTTCATGAATAATAAATATAAGTAATAATAACAAATGAATGAATGTCACTCACTGGAATTCCTATACGTCCCATACTTATATGAAAGTTCTCACTTATTCACGTGTTACTTTATGAATATTAAACAAGTAATATTATATTATGAATGTTGAATTGATGGATAAAATATTTAGTATAATTACATTTGTAATATTATAAGTACTTTTATTTCTAGTCACATTTATGTAACTTAACCATAGTCACATAGATTCTTGTGTAAGAGTTGAGTTGTAAATATGCCTTCCACACAAAATGACCATCTCATAATTTTTTATTATATTTTTTAGGAGGCCCGTTTTAAGCCTCAAAATTTCTCTAATGCTCTTAAATGTCATGTTCAACTATGGAACAACAATTACTACAAAAACAATTGAATCTCTTCCTTTCCTAGTGGCCTAGTGTTTAACATGGTTTGACAATAGGGTTTTGGACAATCTATAATATTCTTGAAACTTCACATGTGACTAGCTCCACATATGTGGCTAATAGATACTGACATGACATCCACTCAATATCTTGGTCGTCAACATGATAGGTCAACTTGTGAGAGACATAACTTCCTCATACAAACTCCAATTGAGGCGATCTTCACACCACTAGAAAACATTTGATGTGTAGAACAACATCGAGAGGTTGAGAACTTTGTTTGCAAAGTTTTGGCTCCAAAAGTGATTGTTTAAGGCTTTAAACAAGCTCCCAAAGTTTCTAGATGCTAAATTAACAAAGTGAGACATGCCCAAAAAAGGGGCTTTGTAGGTCAATGGCTCCAATTCCCCCCTAGAAAATACCAAAATAAATGACAAATTATAGATGACCATTTCAAATCATAAATGGCTTCTTCCAAGCTATCTCAGTGTTGGTTCTAGCTTACTAATTATGGTAATTATGATTGAAAGTATAACCAATTTTAGGTTTTAAATACAAAAATGAAAAACACATAGATACATTAGTATATACGAGTGTCAAGTAATTAAATCAATGATTTAGTTTAAGGAAAAAACTTTGTAGTATGTGAAGTGTATAGTTAATAATGAATGGATCTTTTGTTGGAGATGTGTTCTTTGCATGTGGATTGCGTCATTAGACCCCCACGTTGAGCACAAAAATTTACGATTGGGGGAAATGACCTCAACAATCGAGGGTAATGATTTACGATAGTGGGTAACAACCTTGAGTTGTTGGGGATTGATGCAACGCATATTTTTTTTTGTTGGTATGTTTTTTTGCTTGTTTTTGTGCTTTTGTTTTTTTGGCCTATTGCAATCTAATCTCGGTTAAGGGTTTAGGATTGTAATCTAATTTAGATTAATGGATTAGGGTTTTGGACACTACAAAATACCTAAATATTGTATCACGAACAATCAAGTCAATACAATGAAGAAGACAAAAGTGTGGATTTTCTCGGTTAAGGGTTTCTAGGGTTAATATTTGTGCATTGTGTGTCATTGTTTTTTTTATCATGGTTAAAAGTTTGTATGATTGCTTCACTTGCATATGTTTACAAATGTTCTTTGGTATCATAGCAATGTTATTAGCTTCAAGGGGACACTTTTGTTGCTAGGGTTTAACTTGTTCTTGATAGAGCAAGTTTATATTGGGTCTGTGATAAAATTGGTTTAAGTGGGAGCTCCGTGACAATTATTCTTGTGTGAGAGGAAATGTCGTACTTACATAATTGAGATTAAGAAATTTGACAATCAGAGCTTTGAGATATGGAAATTAAAGATGGAAGATCTTCTTGTAGATAGAGAATAGTGGTTCCTCGTGGATCCAAGTACAATACCTACGAGTATGTCGATACAAGATTGGGAGAAGCTAAAAAGAAAAACAAGAATTACAATTTGACTCTATCTCTCAAATTTGGTGTTGTTAAATGTCTTCAGAGAGACAAAGCAAATCCATTGTGGGATAAGTTGGGGAATTTATATCAATCAATGTCCATGTTAAACAAATTATTTCTTCAAACGAAGTTGTATTATCTCAGGATGGATGATGGTGATTGTTATGGGGCATTTAAATTCCTTTAATACTTTGGGAAATCTACTTGTTTCTATTGATATTAAGATAAAGGGAGAATATAACTGTCTTATGCTATTATGTTGTTTGCCATACTCATGGGATAATATGGTTATAACAATTGATGGTACTAAATCCACATTAAAGATTAAGGATGTAGTTACATCCTTGTTATCAGAGGAAATGAGAAGAAAATCCATGGAGGGTGTGACCAGAATGCCTTATTTGTGAGAGATCACCTTGTAAACATAAACAAAAAAAGTTTTTGGGTGACAAATCTAAATCTAGAGGTAGATCTAAATTTCTAGGACAATCTACAAGGATTTCAAGGGATTTCATGATGCCCTTTCTGCATAAGAAAAGTCCTCATGAGGGGATGTGTACATGGCATTTACAAGTATACATTCAAATCATGATGCATGGTTGACCAACTTAGGTGTATCTTTTCATATGACACCTTACAGAGAGTGGTTTTGTGAATTTGGGAAGTAAAATGAAGGTGATGTATACTAGAGAGATGACTTGACAACCAAGATCACAAGACATGGAAAGGTCTAGTTGTTTCTTTAAATAAGGACATGTTAGAATGCTTTTTAGTGTTTTGCATATTCTAAGTTTGGCTAGAAACTTGATATCTGTGAGTAATATGGGCAAGAAGTTTGCATACTATATTTGAAAAGGATAAATGCAAGATGGTTCAGTGAACATTGGTATTGTTGAGGGGAGTTCGAATTGGAACTCTGTACAAGTTGTTTGAAAGCACTATCACCAATGGGTGTAACGATATCGTTGCTTTGAAATATGAAACTGATAGAACTCCTACTCTTCTGTAGAGAAGAAAATGCTCTAGCATCAGAGAATTGGACATATTGGAGAGAAGGGCCTTTGTACTTTGCATAGTAAAGGTATGGTTGAAGGTATCCCTGATTGTTCTTTAGAATTCAATTTATGTGAAAATTGTGTATACGGTGAAGATAATCGAGTGAAAATCCTATCTAGTGCTACAAGGACAAAATGGATCCTAGAGTTGATACAAAATGATGTGTTTGGACTTGTACCTATTCCATCTCAAGGAGGATCTCTATACTATGTCTCATTTATAGATGATTTTTCTAGGAAAAAATGTTTTTTTCCCCGAAGAAGAAATATGAGGTTTTCAAAAAGTTCAAAGCTCTTGTAGAAAACCAAACAAAGGAGAAAATAAAAGTGTCAAGGACTAATAATGGATGAGAGTTCTATGTAAATATTTTGAGAAATTCTATAAACAATGAATAATAACATGACAAAATACAACTCCATACACACCTCAACAAATTGGAGTTGCAGAAAGGATGAACATGACCTTGATGGAAAATATTAGAAGTATGCTCAATGTTGTAGGGATAGAACAAAAATTATGGGCAAAGTTACTAGATATTGTATGTTATTTGATCAACCAAACACTTGCATAAACACTAGTTGATAAGACTCCTCATGAGGCATGGATTGGTAAGAAACCCTCTCTTGTACATTTAGAGTTTATTCACTACGATAGTTATATGTGTGTTCCAAAGGAGAAAAGGAGCAAGCTAGATACTAACGCAAACAAAGGTATATTCATTGTTTATAAATATATAGTAAAAGATTGAAAACTCTGCAATCCACTAATAGGGAAGATTGCTTATAGTCATGATGTGATAGTCAAAGAAGATAATAGTACTCCCAAGCATGAAGATGAAAGAAGGAAAAGCGAAGAAAATAGTGTTTGAGATTGAGAATGGAGAATCTAACTTGGATGGAGATGAGTCAGACGAGCAAGATGAAAAATAGACCCTAGTCTCGAGGACATATGTTCAAGTAAGGCAACAAATAGAACGGTACAATCCACTTGATTTTCGTTATTCCTTTGTTTTATCTTCTATTGAAGATGATCCTAGATTTGTTAGAGGGGCACTTGATTATGAGGAGGGAAAACTTTGGAAGAAGGCTATGGTAGAGGAAATGAAGGCCTCATACAAAAACGAGGCATGGGACTTGGCCATATTGCCTTGTGGAAAAAAACCTATTGGTAGTAAATGGGTGTTTAAGAAGAATCTCTATTTAGAAGGTAGAGTGGAGTAGTTCTAGGCTCGCTCAGTAGAAAAATGATATTCCCCAGTGAAGGGAATTGAATTTGGTGAGATTTTCTCTCGTTGCAAAATTGACTTCCATTGGATTCTATTGTATCTTGTTGCAATATTTGTTCTTGAAGTATAATGAATAAATGTAAAGACAACATTCCTACGTGGGGACTTGGAAGACGAAATCTACATGAAACAACCTAAAGAGTAAGAAGGAGCTTGTTTGCAAGCTAAAACAATCCCTATATGGCCTAAAGCAATCCTCAAGAATGTGATATCAAAAGTTTGATGCTTAGATACTAGGGTTGGGTCTTGTGAGAATAAAGGTTGATCACTGTATGTTTTTGAAGCAAGTTGGTAATCACTTTATTTAGTAGTATTGTATGTTGATGATATGTTGCTAATAAAAAACAAAGAAGATATTAGTAAGGAAGTGAAGTTTCACCTATCCTCTAAGTTTTACATGAAGGATCTTGGTGCTGTAAACTTTATTTGTGTGTGGAGATTAAAGGAGATCATTTAGACATGAAATTTTGGCTATATGAGAAGAAGTATGTCGAGAAATTTCAGAGATTTAATATGTAGAGATGTAAATTGATCAAGGTTCCTATTCCTATAGGTGCAAAGTTATCTATGTAACAATGTCCTAGGTCATAAGAAGAGGTAGAGGACATGTCCTATAGTCCCTATGCTAGAGTTGTTGGTAGTTTGATGTATGCTATAGTCTATACTAGACCATACATTGGGCCATGCAATGGTAGTTTTTAGTAGAGATATGTCTAAACATGGGAAAGATAATTGGGAAATTATTACAAGCCTTTAGGGATTTGAGTGGCACCATAGATTTTTCATTTTGCTACCAAGGATGAATTGGACTGGAGAGTGTGATAGAATATAGGGATTTATTGATGCAATATGGGCTAGAGATCTTGATTGCAGAAGATCTACAAGTGGTTACGTGTTTACCATATTAGGAGCAATTTACTAGATGAGCAAGAGACATGTTGTAATCGTAGTTTCAACTACAGAGGCTAAATACATGGTAGCCACCCATGCAAGTAAAGGAAGTTGTGTGGTTGCAAGGATGGTGCTTAGGTATTCGGTTTGTACAACAAGTTGTAAGATTATATTGTCATATTCAAAGTGCAATCTTTTTGGCAAAAACCCCTACTTATCATTATAAGACAAAGCATATTGATGTGCAATATCACTTTGTGAGAGGCATGGTTGAAGACAAAATTAATGTGTTTTTGGAGAAAGTTGACACTTAGAAGAATGTTTCAGACTCATTGATGAATTCTTTTAGTACGATAAGTTCTCTTGGTGTAGAGAAGCAATGGGCATTGTTTCTATGAACCTGTGAACTTATAAATCCTAGGCCCTCTGTTTTGCAAATAAAACAAGTAGAAGAATGTTGGAGATGTGTTATATTCTTTGCATGTGGAGCCACAAAGGTTGGGGAGAAGTGAAATGGATTACAACGAGGGGTGGTAGTATTCAACCATCAAGGTTCATGGTAGCACCTTGATTTTTTTCTTTTTTCCTTTGGGTTCATTTTTGGCATCTTTTTCTTTTTCTTTTTGCCATTGTTTTTTCCGCTATTATAATATAATCACAATTAAAGGGTTAGGTTTGTAATCTATTTTAGTTTAATGAATTAGGGATTTGGAATACTTAAATATTGTATTGTGAATGATTAAGTTAATATAATGAAGATGGTAGAGGTGCAACTCTAAGTTAGGTTGATTTTCCCCATGAAAGGTTTTTAGGACAATCTCCATGTGTCATGTGGTGCCATTGTCATTCTTTCTATTTTGTTTGCATTGATTCACTTGCATAAGTTTACAAATTTCATTTGGTATTAGATTAGGAGGATGTCTTTGTTGCTAGGGTTTAACTTGTTCTTAATATAGCAATTTTATCTTTGGTTTGTGATAAAATTGGTTTGAGTGAGAGCTTCGTGACAATGATTCCTTTGTGGGAAGAAATGGTGAGTAGTTCTACAATTGGGTTTCGAAAATTTAACAGACAAGGCTTTGAGATATGGAAGCTAAAGATGGAATATATTCTTGTAGATAGAGAACAATGGTTTGTTGTGGATCCAAGTACAAAATGCATAAGTACGTCGATAGAATATTGGAAAACTCTAGAAAGAAAGGAAATAATTATGATTCAACTCTACCTCTTAGATTTGGACTTGTTGAATGTCTCTAGAGAGGACATTGTGAAGAAGCTATGGGGTAAGTTAGGAATTTATTTCTATCAAAGTCCTTGGTAAACAAGTTGTATTTTCGAAAGAAATTGTATCATCTTAGGATGGATGATGGTGACAACATCAAAGAGCATCTAAGTTCCTTCAATACTCTGGGAAGTCAACTTGTCTCTGTCGAAATTAAAATGGAGGAAGAAGATAAGCATATTACTCTATTATATTCTTTGCCAAAATTGCGGGATAATATGGTTGTAGCGATTGGTTATACTACTCAATCCAATCTACAAGTACACATTCAAATCATGATGCATGGTTGATCGACTCAGGTGCATCTTTTCATATGATATGACTACTTGCAAGGATTGGTTTGTGAATATGAAAAGTATAATGGAGGTGATGTCTTTTAGGGAGATGTCTCGACAAAGAAGGGTCTGGTTGTTGCTTTAAAAAGGACAAGTTAGAACCCTTCTTGATGTTTTGCGTATTCCATGATTGCTAGAAACTTGATGTCTATGAGTAAGATGGGTGATGCAAGTCTGCATACTATATTTGAAAAGGATACATGCAAGCTAGTTCCAAGAGAAATGATGATTTTGGGGGGGGTTCGGATTGGAACTCAATACAAGATGTTGGGAAACACTATCATTAATTTGTGTAACAATATAGTTGTTGTCGGTAATAAAACTAATAGAAATCCTACTCTTCATGTATAGAAGACCATGCTCTAGAATCAAATAATTGGACATATTGGAGAGAAGGGCTTCCATGTTTTGCATTGTAAATGTATGGTGGAAGGTATCCCTGATTTCTATTTAGAATTCAATTTATGTGAAAATTGTGTATATGGTAAACATAATCGAGTTAGATTCTTATCTGGTGCCACAAGTGAAAAATGGATCCTAGAGTTGATACACAATGATGTGTTTGGACCTATATCTATCCAAGAGGATATCTTTACTATGTGTCATCTATAGATGATTTTTCTAGAAAAACATGGTTGTTTTTCCCAAATAAGAAACCTTAGGTTTTAAAAAAATTCAAAAAGTTCAAAGTTCTTGCAGAAAACCAAACACGAAAGAAAATAAAAGTTTCAAGGGTTGATCATGGAGGAGAGTTCTGTGGGAAATATTTTGAGGAGTTCTATAAACAATGCACAATAACATAAAAAATACAACTCCATATGCACCTAAACAAAATGTAGTTGCAGAAAGGATGAACATGAAATTGATGGAAAAGACAAGAAGTATGCTTAGTGGTGTAGGCATAGAACAATTTTTTGGGGAAAAGACAATTGATAGTGCATGTTATTTGATCAACCGATCACCTATATCAACATTGCTTGATACGTATCCTCATGAGACATGGATTGATAAGAAACCCTTTCTTGTACATATTAGAGTGTTTTCATTGTGATGCTTACATGCATGTTCCAAAGGAGAAAAGGAGTAAGCTAAAAAATAAAGCAAAGAAATGTATCTTCATTGTTTACTAAGATGGACTAAAAGGCTACAAAATTTGGAGTCTAGTAATAAGGAATATTGTTTATAGTCATGATGTGATCTTCAAAGAAGTTAACAATACTCCCAAGCATGAAGATGAAACAAGGAAAAGTAGAGAAAATAGAGTCTGAGATCGAGAATGGAGAATTTGACTCAATGGATGGAAATGAATTAGATGAAGAGGATAAACAACAGACCCTAGTTTCAAGGAGATCTATTTGAGTAAGGAGGAAAACATAAAGGTATAGTACACTTGATTTTGGTTATGCCTTTGTTTTATTTTCTAATGAAGATCATCATATAACTATTAAAGAGGCAGTTGATTCTGAGGAGGGAAAATTTTGGAAGAAGGCCATGGTAGAAGAAATATAGGCCTTTGTCACGTCCCCATCTTGACCCTATCGCATTAAAATTGTAAATGATGCAATCTTGTTATATAATCGTGGTGAGGAGCTCAAGGCCAAGGCCCCGCCATCGATTTAGTGATGCATATGGTTTATGTGCTAGCCAGGCACATTGAAATTGTAAATATGCATTTTAATAACGTACCCACAACTAGCTATGCAATGCAACAAGAGATGGGGGCATGTTTTTACAAGGAATTGGGAGGAAAAATATTCAAACCCTTTGAGCCAATTGAGTCAAGCCAAGTGTCAATGAGAGAACCCATGAACCCTCAACAACCCATGTTGACTTTTGTACCCAATCATTGATTTCTCCCAAGAGTTGCTTGAGGTAGTTAATGCCTTGGGGAATGGGAGGTATGGCTGTCCAAATTCGGGTATGGAAAAGCCACCCTACATGGGAAATCACGTTTTGCTTCTTGGGCAAGAAAAGAGCCATGAATTGCTCCCCCAAGCCATTATCCATCAACCAGTCTTCCTCCCTCAGGAGTTTTGGAGCCACCTGGGCGTTTTCCTCCATGGTTTCTCTGTGTTTACTTCTTTCTCAGCTGAGAGAAGGGCGTTGTTGTGTTATATACCGGTTGGGAAGAAAGAGGAAATGGATTTGGGGGTGTATAGAGGCTGTTTGGCCCACTGAATGTTGTTATATTTGTGGGAGAAATCGTTTTCTTCCCTATGGTCAAATTTCCTTCTCCCAATCCATTTTTGGGGTGCCCACGATTTGGGGAAGACCCATGGCCATATTATTTGTAAATACCATTGTTTAAAATGTGTATCCCTGCCCCATGTTTGTGCTTGTTGTGTGAGAGAAGAGTATGTTGGGTATGGGTTATGGGTATCCATTGATTTGGCTTGAGCTTGAGTGCTAGCATCCAGGGTTCAAATGTAAGCTTGATAAACCCAACTGTGGACTGGCTTGGCTCAGATGAAATGATTAATTGGATGTGAATGAGTGAATGTCCCCTTTTCCTTGTAAGAATCATGCCCAGCTCGGGGGTGGCAGTTGTGTTGAGAGCTTAATGAACACAACTGGCCTATGGTTGGGTGGAACATTGCAACGACATAGCTAGTTGTTTGGGACCAATTGCACCATGAAGATAAGTATTTTTCTATCTATGTGTTTTTCCTCTGCAATGTATAATTTAATGATTGTTATTGATATGTTGAGTGCATACCAAATAATTTGTGTGCAGATGTAGAACAAATTATTCTAGTTGTTTGGGACCAATTGCACCATGAAGATAAGTGTTTTTCTATCTATGTGTTTTTCCTCTACAATGTATAATTTAATGACTGTTATTGATATGTTGAGTGCATACCAAATAATTTGTGTGCAGATGCAGAGGCTGTTTGGCCCACTGAATGCTTTTATATCTGTGGGAGAAATCGTTTTCTTCCCTATGGTCGAATTTCCTTCTCCCAATCCGTTTTTGGGGTGCCCACGATTTGGGGAAGACCCATGGCCATATTATTTGTAAATCCCATTGTTTAAAATGTGTATCCCTGCCACCAGTTGTGAATTTTTTGAGGCATGTGTAAAGTGGGTATATACTCTGAAGTATTGGAACACCGAGGACGGTGTTATTCCAAGGGGAGGGGAATGTGACGTCCCCATCTTGACCCTATGACATTAAAATTGTAAATGATGTAATCTTGTTATATAATTGTGGTGAGGAGCTCAAGGCCAAGGCCCCGCCATCGATTTAGTGATGCATATGGTTTACGTGCTAGCCAGGCACATTGAAATTGTAAATATGCATTTTAATAACGTACCCACAACTAGCTATGCAATCTTAAATTTTGAGCATTAATTCACAATACTCTAGGATATTTTCTGAGAGAATAACATATACAGTATATCAATGCATGACAATCACAATATGACAAGCATCACAAGAATCAAAAGCATAAGAGACAAGAGACACAGAGTTTCCGTGGGGAAAACCCTAAGGTGAAAAACCCCACAACTTCCTCAGAGATAGAGAGAGCAATGGCTCAACCAAAGTACAACCAAAATACACTGAGATAGTCTCCTAGTAGCAGATGATCCTCCTCCTCACTAGTGCGCCACTTTCTGAGTGAGAGTGAGTTACTTTTTCGAGTGAGTAAAATAGAGATCTCCGATCTCTATTTATACTAACCTTTTTGCCCAATGACCTTATGGGGCTGACTTGTCTAGCTAGGTACATCCACATTATAATATATATAATTCAGGGCCGACCCCACATGGTGGTCTAATAACCCATCGGCAAGTACACACACTTGCGACACTTGTCAATCCACATGACGACACTTCCTTATAGAGGAATAACACATCTCTTATAAGGGTACAATAAATATATATAAAATACACAGATGAAATACATTCTGAAGTTACATATACATCAACACTCCCTCTTAACTAGGAAGGTATTTCTCAACACAGATCTGCTAGACAAGTCTTCTTCTCGGGATCATCGTCATTGATGCATCGTCATCATCATCGTCACTGCTGCTGCTATCTCAACCAATCTTGGACTCTACTCGTCATAGGAAGTTCTACAGAGCCAGTCCTTTTTCATACTGGATGTAGGCCCACCACCTGCAGGTCTTCATCATCACTGGCCATACTGTGGAATCCTCAGGACTTACTACGTGCGTCACAAAACCTCGAAAGAGCATCTGCTAGATATCCCAGGGCAACGAATTACATGCCATAGGAAAAACCTCGAAAGACTATCTACAGATCTCCCAGGGCCATATTATATGTGACCTCACCACAAAACCTCGCAAGAGCATCCCAGGCTGTTATGAGCACACAACTCTACCTATAGGATCTCCCAGGGCACGAATTACATGTGGTCACCACAAAACCTCGCAAGAGCATCCCAGGATGTTACGAGCACACAACTATACCTATAGGATCTCCCAGGGCACGAATTACATGTGGCCATGGCAAAACCTCGCAAGAGAATCCTAGGACTGATTACGGGCACACAGCCCAACCTATCGGATCTCCCAGGGACACGAATTATATGCCATAGGACAAAACCTCGAAAGAGCATCTGCCAGATATCCCAGGGAAACGAATTACATGCCATAGGAAAAACCTTGAAAGACTATCTGCAGACCTCCCAGGGCCAAATTATATGTCCTCCTAGAGCAAAACCTCGAAAGAGCATTTTCCAGATATCCCAGGGCACCGAATTACATGCCATAGGAAAAACCTCGAAAGACTATCTGCAAATCTCCCAGGGCAACGAATTATATGCTCATCTGCACAACCTGATCCACGGCCATAAAGTATCAACCTGATACTCACCATACCTCATCCTGATCATCATCACTGCAACATCCTGCTGCATGTCATCTGGAGAAACATCTTGAAGCTCGTCATCCATGATCATCCTGATCATACAATGCATCTACCTGATGCATACCAGTTATCTACCTGATACATATCATCATACATGATCCACCTGATCATACAATGTATCCACCTGATACAAATACAAATACATGATTCATATCACCATACATGATCCACCTGATCATACAATGTATCCACCTGATACATATACAGATACATGGTCCAAGCATCCAACATGATGCATATACAAAATACATACACATGATCCAACCGATCATATCCAGCATCCAACATGATGCGTACATATGTAAATGATCCAACTGATCATATCCAGCATCCAACATGATGCATACATACATACATAAAAATGATCCAACTGATCATATCCAAGCAGAAACCAGAACATCATCCTGATGCTCATCATCCAGCGCTTACATCCACAGCCATGTGAAGGATCCTCCTTCCAACATGCTTGGAATGGCTTCAGCAAATGTGTCCATCACTTCTTCCTCGAAGTGTCCTCGATCTGAAGAACGCCAAGCCTCTCTTTGAAGTACTCAAACTTCACCCTGGCTAGTGGCTTCGTCAGCACATCTGCAATCTGCTCGTCTGTTGCAACATACAGGAGCTTCACAGCTCCTCTCTGCACCATATCCCTGATATAGTGATATTTGATCTCTATGTGTTTTGACCTGTCATGAAACACTGGGTTCTCGGATAGCTTCACACAACTCTGGTTGTTACAGAAGATACCAGTAGCCTCCAATGGGAGATCAAATAACTCAGACAGTAGCTTCCGTAGCCATACTGCCTCACAACTAGCTGAACATGCTGCAACATACTCTGCCTCAGCTGTACTCAGTGCTACGCAGGACTGCTTCCTGCTAAACCAAGAGATCACACCTGATCCCATACTGAAGCAGCACCCAGATGTGCTCTTCCTATCTGCAGCACTGCCAGCCCAATCTGAATCAACATAACCCTGCAGGTTAAACTTTTGCTTCACCACATACTTGAGCCCATAATCCACTGTACCCTTTAGGTACCTCAGAACATGCTTTACAGCAACCAAGTGAACTCCTTGGATCTGTCAGGAACTGACTTAATGTGTTCACAGCAAAGCAAATGTCTGGTCTCATGTTCGTCAGGTACATCAAGGACCCAATCATCTGACGATACATAGAGACATCAACCGGCTCAGATGAAGCATCACATAGAAGCTTCAGATTCGATGCCATAGGTGTGGCCATGGCCTTGCAATCCATCATCCCAAATCTCTTCAGGATATCTACTGTGTACTTCCCTTGACCAAGGAAGATCCCACCTGCACTCTGCCACACCTCCATACCTAGGAAATAGTGCATCATTCCCAAATATTTCATATCGAATTCAGCAGCAAGCTTCCTCTTAGTATCTGCAATTAGTCTGTCATCTCCTGTTACAAATAAGTCATCCACATACAGGAGTAGAATCACAGGATTCCCTTCCTCAACCTTGTAGTAAAGGTTGGAATCCGCTTTACTCTTGGTAAAGCCCAAACTAGGTAGGAAACTGTCCATCCTACCATACCAGGTTCTGGGAGCTTGCTTCAAGCCATACAAGGCTTTCTTCAATCTGCACACATATGACTCCCTGTCATGTATTTCAAAACCGAGTGGCTGTTCCACATATACTTCCTCTTCAACTACACCATTCAAGAAAGCAGTCTGACATCCATTTGGTGTATTTTCCATCTCATTGCTGCAGCCAGGGCAAGTACTATTCTGATGGAAGTATACCTAGCTACAGGTGCAAAAGTTTCTTCATAATCTATTCTCTCTTTCTGAGAGAAGTCACGAGCTACGAATCTTGCCTTGTATTTCTCTACACTGCCATCTGTAGCATGCTTGATTTTGTAGATCCATTTGGAAGTCACAATAGACTTCTCTTTAGGTCTTGGGACAACTTCTCAAACATCATTCTTCATTATTGATTGGTATTCCTCAACCATGGCATCCTTCCATTCTTTCTTTTCCGTTGCTTCTTCATAACTGGAAGGCTCTTTGTTCATAATGTCACAGAGTAAAGCAACATAGCTGGTATGTGATCTGGTTCTCTTCTTTGCTTTGTGTTCTTCTTCTGGAATGCCAAATCTTTCTGCATCTTGAATGAGCTCTCTAGCCCATGCAGGTTTCCTCTTGTGAGAGTTATCCTCACGGGGTGGATCTACAGGTTCTTGTGGATCTTCAAACTCACGAACAACTTCTGGAACTGCTTCAGTCATGGTAGTGTCTTGAAATCTAGTTTCCTTAGGTTCTTCATAAACTTCGATAGGTGCCTTCCTTGATTTGATGAATGCCGAGTTTTCATCAAATGTTACATCCCTACTGACATCAATCTTCTTGAACCTTGGAAAGTATATTCTGTAGGCCTTCGAGCTTTCACTGTAACCCACAAAGATACCCTTCTTTCCTGAAGGATCTAGTTTAGTCCTCTTTTCCTTTGGGACATGAGTGTATACTGGACAACCAAATATTCTGAGATGGCTGACTTTAGGTTTCTTACCAGAAAAGACCTCTTCTGGTGTCTTGTTGTCCAATATCTTGTGGGGTGTTCTGTTCTGCACATATACAACTATTTTAGCTGCTTCTGCCCATAGATGCATAGGTAGATCCTGGTCATGCAGCATTGCCCTTGCTGCTTCCATGATAGTTCTGTTCTTCCTTTCTGCAACTCCATTCTGTTGAGGATTATAAGGAGCAGTCAACTCCCTCTTAATCCCTGAATCACTGCAAAGCTTCTTGAAGTCACCTGAGGTGAATTCTCCACCATTTTCGGATCTGAATGTTTTGATCTTCTTGTCAGTTTGATTCTCCATCAAGGTTTTGAATTCCTTGAACTTATCAAACACCTCATCTTTGTTCTTCAATAAGTATACCCAAGTCTTCTAGGAGAAGTCATCAATAAATGAGACATAGTAAACATACCCACTAAGAGAACTGGATGACATAGGACCACATACATCTGAGTGGATGATTTCCAGGATGTCTTTTGCCTTGCTTTCACTGCTTGGGAAAGCCTTCTTATTGTTCTTACCTTTTGCACATCCTTTGCAAACACCTTCATGTTTGGTCTTGATTTCAGGAAGACCCTCTACAACCTTGCTTGCAATTGGAAGTGCCCTATAGTGCATATGAGCAAGTCTTCTATGCCAAAGTTCACTTGGCTCCATGGATTCATGCACCATGGCCACATCATCTATGTTCTTTCCCTTTGGCCACATTAGGACTTGGCCATCCACAAATGCAACCCTCATACCTTTTGCATCCAATGCAGAGATGGAGAGTAAGTTCTTCTTGAGCCCAGGTACATAAAGGACTTCTTTCATCTTCAAGGATTTTCCAGAATCTAGGTTGTAGGAGGCTTCACCACTTCCTTTGATTGGGTATTGATAATCATCCCCAAGTTTCACCTTATGGGGTGATTCATGTTCAGATAGGTTCACAAAAGATTCCTTAAACCCAGTCATGTGTTTGGAAGCCCCACTGTCAATTAACCAATCATTACAACCATGGGAGATAGTACCTGTGAGAGAAGAGATCAGAACATACTCTTCTTCACTTGATGAGTCATCATCACTATCACTTTCTGCCCTATCCTTCTTCTTTGGGGTTTCATCATCTTCGGCAGCATGAGCATGAAACCTTCTTTTGCTGCCCTTCTTCTTCTTACTGGAGTTGTTGTTATTATCCCTTTTGTTCTTGGGACAATTTGAAGCAAAGTGACCCTTCTCATTGCATGTGAAGCATCTTAGGTCCTTCTTACTCTTTTGATAGGATCTATTGTGGCGAGAGTGCTCCTTCTTGGTTTTGCTTCTTTTGGTGTGAGCTGCAAGAGCTTGATCTTCACCTCCCATCTTTTCCTCACGAGCTATAAGTCTAGCTTCTTCTTGAGAGCATTCTTCCCGCAATCTGTTGAAGGAGATCAACTTCTTCCTTGCACAAATTTCTTGAATGAAGGAATCCCATGACCTGGGTAGGCCATTTAGAGTGGTCATCACCACTTCACCATTCTCCACCATTTCATCCACTGCTTCTAGTTGTTCCTTGATCTGGGAGACTCTTGAAAAATAAGATTGAATGGTTTTTCCATTCTGAAACTTTACTCCTTTCAATTGGTTCCACAGGGTCATCTTCCGATTTATGTTCTTCCCTTCAAATAGCTTGGTCAAAGAGTCAAACATCTCCTTGGGTGTCTTAAGAGAAGACACATGGGGTATGAGATGGTCTTTGATAGAATCAACAATGATTCTCTTTGCCTTGACCAAGTTCTTCTTATGCAATACCTTGGCCTCTTCATCCTCTGGGATAGGGATGTCTTCTTTCACATATGAATCCAACTCATTCTCTTCCAGGATTAACCCAATCCTATACTTCCAGGCTCGGAAGTTATCATCCCCTTTAAGCTTATCCTCAAGCTTGGTGTGGAGAGACATCTTAAAGAGTACTTCAAATGGAAATAGAAAAGATTTAGGTCTTACCACTTGAAATGCTGAAAACTGGATCTGGTCCCGGATTAAGGTTTGTCGGAAAAACCCTAAAAATTCAAAATGTGAATTTCAAATTTCTGAAAGGATAGAAAGATGTGCCTTGATGAGCTGATCAGCCTGGTGTATTTAGAATTTGAGATCAGCAAAGTTTTGCCCTTCAGAATTGCCTTTTTGTCCTCCCGGGTTCACCAGGGAGAGCCCTAATTTAGGGTTTGAGTTTCCCGGAGATCTACCCAGCCAAAAATCTCGATCCAAATCTCTAAAATTCGATTTTTGCAAGGAGCTTCCAGCTGTGCCTTTAGATTCTAGAAATTCCTATTTTTGTGGAAACCCTAATTTTTAGGGCCAAATCTGAAAATGCTCGGAATTGAATTATGATTGGACAGACAGATGCGCCTTGATGAGTATAGTCAATCTAAAATACTGATTTTCAAAAAACTGTGGAGAGAAACCCAATAAACAAAGAACTCAAGCTTCCGTCACTGCAAAATGTCTTCTTCTCAGGTTAGCTCTGATACCATGTTAAATTTTGAGCATTAATTCACAATACTCTAGGATATTTTCTGAGAGAATAACATATACAGTATATCAATGCATGATAATCAAAATATGACAAGCATCAGAAGAATCAAAAGCATAAGAGACAAGAGACACAGAGTTTCCGTGGGGAAAACCCTAAGGTGAAAAACCCCACAACTTCCTCAGAGATAGAGAGAGCAATGGCTCAACCAAAGTACAACCAAAATACACTGAGATAGTCTCCTAGTAGTAGATGATCCTCCTCCTCACTAGTGCGCCACTTTCTGAGTGAGAGTGAGTTACTTTTTCGAGTGAGTAAAATAGAGATCTCCGATCTCTATTTATACTAACCTTTTTGCCCAGTGACCTTATGGGGCCGACTTGTCTAGCTAGGTACATCCACATTATAATATATATAATTCAGGGCCGACCCCACATGGTGGTCTAATAACCCATCGGCAAGTACACACACTTGCGACACTTGTCAATCCACATGACGACACTTCCTTATAGAGGAATAACACATCTCTTATAAGGGTACAATAAATATATATAAAATACACAGATGAAATACATTCCGAAGTTACATATACATCAACATGCAATGCAACAAGAGATGGGGGCATGTTTTTACAAGGATTTGGGAGAGAAAATATTCAAACCCTTTGAGCCAATTGAGTCAAGCCCAGTGTCAATGAGAGAACCCATGAACCCTCAACTACCCATGTTGACTTTTGTACCCAATCATTGATTTCTCCCAAGAGTTGGTTGAGGTAGTTAATGCCTTGGGGAATGGGAGGTATGGGCAAGCCACCCTGCATGGGAAATCGCGTTTTGCTTATTGGGCAAGAAAAGAGCCATGAATTGCTCCCCCAAGCCATTATCCATCAACCAGTCTTCCTCCCTTAGGAGTTTTGGAGCCACCTGGGCATTTTTCTCCATGGTTTTTCTGTGTTTACTTCTTTCTCAGCTGAGAGAAGGGCGTTTTTGTGTTATATACCAGTTGGGAAGAAAGAGGAAATGGATTTGGGGGTGTATAGAGGCTGTTTGGCCCACTGAATGCTATTATATCTGTGGGAGAAATCGTTTTCTTCCCTATGGTCGAATTTCCTTCTCCCAATCCGTTTTTGGGGTGCCCACGATTTGGGGAAGACCCATGGCCATATTATTTGTAAATCCCATTGTTTAAAATGTGTATCCCTGCCCCATGTTTGTGCTTGCTGTGTGAGAGAAGAGTATGTTAGGTATGGGTTATGGGTATCCATTGCTTTGGCTTGAGCTTGAGTGCTAGCATCTAGGGTTCAAATGTAAGCTTGATAAACCCAGCTGTGGACTGGCTTGGCTCAGATGAAATGATTAATTGGATGTGAATGAGTGAATGTCCCCTTTTCCTTGTAAGAATCATGCCCAGCTCGAGGGTGGCAGTTGTGTTGAGAGCTTGATGAACACAACTGGCCTATGGTTGGGTGGAACGTTGCAGCAACATAGCTAGTTGTTTGGGACCAATTGCACCATGAAGATAAGTGTTTTTCTATCTATGTGTTTTTCCTCTGCAATGTATAATTTAATGACTGTTATTGATATGTTGAGTGCATACCAAATATATGTGTGTGTGGATAGTTTAATTCCGCTGTGCATAATCGATTTGTTCTACATCTGCACACAAATGATTTATTCATATGATTCTAATGAATGGGATGAGATTATGTGAAAGCCCCAGAGATTGGCATCATGTTCCCTCCCTTTCCTTGGATGGATGGGTGGGTACGTGATAGCCTTGGATAGAAATGAGGCATGGGACTTGGTCAAGTTGTTTGATGGAAGAAAACATGTTGTTACCAAATGGTTTTTCAAGACGAAGCTTAGTGCAGAAGGAACAACAGATAAGTAAAAGGCTCACTTGGTAGAAAAAGGATATTCCCCGGTGGAGGCAATTGATTTTGGTGAGCTTTTCTCTCTTGCTGCAAATTGACTTCCATTAGATTTTTTTTGTCTCTTGCTACAATATTTGAACTTGAAGTAGAATGAATGGATGTAAAGACAATGTTCCTACATGTGGACCTAGAATAAAAAATCTACATGAAGCAACCCAAAGATTAAGAAGTAGCTAGTAGGAAAACTGAAAAAATATCGATATGGTCTAAACAATCCCAAGAAAGTCTCTATATGGTTTAAAAAAATCCCAAGAATGTGGCATCAAAATTTTGATACTTACATAATAGTATTGGGACTTAAGAGAAGCAAGGCTGATCATTAAGTGTATCCCAAGCAAGTTAATGATCACTTTATTTATGTAGTATTCTATGTTGATGATATGTTGCTAATTAGATACAAGAAAGATATCATCAAGGAGTTAAAGTTTCACCTATCCTCTAAAGTTTGACATCAGTGATCTTAGTGCTGCAAACTTTATTTTGGGCATGGATATTAAAAGAGATCACGTGGATACAAAACTCTGGTTAAATGGGAGAAATTATGTTGACACAATTTTGCAAGGATTGAATATGTAGGAATGCAAATCGATCAAGGTTCCTATTCCTATAGGTTTGGAGTTATCTGCATAATAATGTTCCAAGACATAGGAAGAGGTAGAGGACATATCCCATGTTCCCTATGCTAGTGATGTTGGTAGTTTGATTATGGAATGGTCTATACTAGAACAGATATTTCCCATGCAATGTGAGCTTTGAGTAAATATATTTCAAAACCAGGGAAGCAGGATTAAGAAACTATAAAGAGATTCTTTAGGTATTTGTGTGGCACTACATATTTTACAATCTGCTACCAAGGAAGACCTAGACCAAAGAGAATGATAGATGTACAAGGATTTGTTAACGCAAATTGGGTTGGATATATTGATTGTAGATGATCTACAAGTGGTTACCTACTTAACCTATTTAGAGGAGAAATTCGTTGGATGAGCAAGAGAGAGGTTGTAGTTTCATTTTTAACTACATATGTTGAATATATGGTAGCCACCCATGCAAGTAGGGAAGTTGTATGGTTGCATACGTTCTGTTTGTACAACAAGTTGCAAGGTTAGATTGTGACCGTTAGAGCGCAATATTTTTGACAAAGAACCCTGCTTATCATTAGAAGATGAAGCATATTGAGGTGCAATATCATTTTGTGAGAGGCATGGTTGAAGACAAGATTAAGGTGTTTCTAGAGAAGGTTGACACCTAGAATAATGTTTTAGATTCATTGATGAAGTCTTTCAGTAATGAGAAGTTCACTGGGTGTAGAGAAGCATTGGGCATTTTTGCATTGAACCTATGACCTTATAATTATGGGCCCCCTATTTTGCAAAGATAATAACAAGTGGGAGAATGTTGGACATGTGTTATATTCTTTGCATGTGGAGACATTAGGTAGGGGGGAGTGCAGTGGTTTACAATGAGGGGAGGTAGCCTTGAGTTATTAGGGTTTGAGGTAGTTTCCCAATTTTTTATGTTTGTTTTTGGTACATTTTT
Source organism: Larix kaempferi (assembly GCA_027924585.1). NCBI lineage: Eukaryota > Viridiplantae > Streptophyta > Pinopsida > Pinales > Pinaceae > Larix > Larix kaempferi. Next base: position 3,255,002 of record BSBM01000159.1, on the reverse strand, counting down.
GGCTTGTTTTTGTGCTTTTTTTTGCTAATGTTTTTTTCCTTCTTGTTGTAATCTAATCCTAGTTAAGGGATTAGGGATATAATATAATTTGGGTTAACTTATTTAGGGTGTTGAATTTTATGGAATACCTTAACATTGAATTGTGAATAGCTATGTTAATACAATGAAGAAGATATTGTTAGAATTCTAATAATTTCATTCAAAATATTATCTAGGATCCTACTAAGAGAATAACATGCACAACTAAGAGAATAACATGCACAACATAACAATCATAGACACTAGAGACACAATGTTTCCTTGGGGAAAACCAAGAAGGTGAAAAACCCCACAACTTCCTCAGAGATATAATGAGCACCAATACAAAGATCACAAAGATCACAAAGATCAAACCCCAAAAGATAGATGTCTTTAGCAGCTACTCCTCCTCCACTCGTGCACACTCCTCTCTCTCAACTATGCGAGTTGGATGAGTGAGTGAATGAATAGAATGAGAGAGTCACACTCTCTATTTATAATTTAACTTAACCTGCCTTTAACCTTAACTGGGCCAACTTCCTAAGGAATCCTAATAACCATTCCACATAACCCATACAGGGCCGACCCCACCAAGGTGGTCAAATAACCCATCAAATATAAGTTACGACACTTGCAATGTAACTTGCAACACTTGCAAATACAAATGATGACACTTCCAATCCGAGGAACAATACATCTCCGTTGGGGATACAATGAAGTACAAATGTAATACATACAATATACAAGTGAATATCTTCCGAAGTTACAAATACATCAACACTCCCTCTTAACTATGAAGGTATTCTCTTGACATAGGTCATCAATACATATAAGCACAAGTCTTCAATATTGGAGCTAGATCATCGTCACTGCTGTTGTGCTCATCATCTCGATCACTGGTGCTATCTCTCAATTCTTCTTGTCATAGGAAGTGTTGAGATATTGTAACTTCTAAGAATATTATATTTGTACTTTATTATTCCAGAGATGTTTCATTCCTTCGGGAAGACCTTATTGTATATCCGGAGATGTTTATTCCTCAGTCGGAATATGGTAACTTGGGTTATTAGACTTCCTTAGTGGGGTCGGCCCAGATTCATTTGTAATGGGGTGTTTAACCTAGTGGTTAAACATGGGGATGACCTAGTTAGTGTAAAAGTCAAGTCGGAGTTGTGTATAAATAGAGGAGGTGTGTTCCTCATTTAAAACACATTACACTCACTTGTGATTAGCGCATAGGTGAGAGAGAGATCTGCTGTGGAGGAGAAGGAGCTCATGTTTGGGGATTACATCTTTGTATTTGCTGGTCATCTATATTGAGGAAGCTTTGCTGGGTTTTCTACCCCATGAGGGTTTCCCAGGATAAATCTGTGTCTCTTGTGTTTATGCTGTGCTTGTTGTTCTTTCAGTGATCCTGTATATGCTATTGTTGTGAAATGGAATGTAATACTGATATTTTCTATCTTAGCATATTAAATATTAACATGGTATCAGAGATAACCTGAAGGAAGGCAATGTATGGCACTTATGACACTTGCTTCACTTGCGACAATTTGAAGGTTAGGGTTTTATATAGCAAAAACCAGTCATTGTGGAACTTTCGATATAAATCCATTTTGGAGAAGGTTCAGGATTTGAAACCTTTACAGGTCGTATATAACATCCCCTTGTACCTTGTGTCCAAAGTACAACCTCAAATTCATTGTACTTTGTGAGTTATGATCAGTACAAGTTAGGGTTTCTCCCTCTTCTAGATCTTAGTCATAAACAGGTGACCTAGGAAAAAAGGTCTCAACTTGGGCTAGGAAGCTCCAAATTAAGTTTTGTAAAATGTGACAGGTAGAGAACGGACTGTAGTTTCTCAGGTAATTTCTTCAAAGGCGGAAGTTGAACTAGTGACATGTGGAACACCGTACAAGTTCGCTCTCTTGTTTTATCCCATAAACATGTCATGCTGCGACACTTAGCATAACTCTCTCTCAGAAAATCCAATTGAGGTCAGACCTGTGGGGTTGGAAAGATGATAGTTCAGGCTACCACAAGCCAAATTTTCAGACCCTTTGGATTCGTAAGTTCAGATATGCACCAGAAACAATTAGGTGCATATTTCTGTCAAAACAGAATTGGATTTTGAGCACCTTCATTCTTGGCTTGTCACTGCTGCGGGAATTTAGGGCTTCAGAGAAAGTTGGAATTTTTGGAATCAGAGTCCACAGCTGAATGCTACTCATCAAAACCAAAATTTAGAGACCAAGACCGAATTTTTTGGTTGGGAAGAAGGCCGAGCTTGATCAAACCCTAGTTTGGGATTTTGATCGGAAAGATGGAAAATTAGGGCTTCTGCAAAAGTTGGAATTTTTGAAGTCTGTGACCATGGCTGGAAGCTCCTTAGAAAAATCAAAGTTTAGAGCTTTGGATCGAACCTTTTGGTTGGGCAGAAGGGCGGGCTTTATCAAACCCTAGTTCGGGGTCCTGTCTAGTGAATCCAGAAGTTTCAAAGGCAATTTTGAGGGGTCAAATTTTGCAGTTTTCAAAATTGAAGTATACCAGCTTGATCAGCTTAGCAAGCCACATCTTTCCATCCATTCAGAAGTTTGAAATTCAAAGTTTGAATTTTTAGGCTTTCTCTGAAAAACCCTAATCGAACTCCAGATCCAGTTTCAGCAAATCAAAGTGGATTGAGTTAATCCTAGAAGAGAATGAATTGGACACCTGCATAAGTGAAGAAGTTCCAGTTCCAGAGGGAGATGAGGCTAAGGCCTTACATAAGAATGCTACAAGCAATCTCGACAGGTATGACTTGAGAAGACACAGGTATGTTTTGAAATATGATTCTTGATTAAGTTCATAATATGTTTGTCTTCATGCTATTGAGGTTAGTACAATTATGATTGTTTGATGATGAATGTATGTGAGTGATAGAAGACATTCATTGATTAGGTTTATGACACTTATGATTGTACTAATGCACCTGTGGTGTTGTATCAGGATGATGTTGTCTGCTAACAAGACATAGGTACATCAAGAAAGACAAATCAAGCTCTATGACCATGATGACATGGAGACAAAGACTCATCCATAATATTTGATCACATAGAAGCTCTACTTACGAGGTATGTATGACTTTGTTCTACTATGCTTAACTTATGAGATATGCAGGTTCTAGCACAAATCATTGAAGAGAACAAAGAAGATATTGTTTGGGTATGTTAAGACATAACCAAGCATGATAATCCAGGTATGTTTTACTATATCAAGTTAGAATCCTACCTTGTGTTAGGATCTTAGGTAAGTATACCTGTGTATGAAATGATCATGACCATACATAATGTTTTGATAGTATTGAGATTATACTAATGAATGTATGATTATGTATCAGATCATGAGGATGACACTAGTGCACACTTAAGCATGCATAGTGGTACAAAATGAATAGAAGTTCAAATACATATAAGAGATCAAGTGGGAGGCAACCACACAACATAAAAGATAAGTATTGAGTTGTTATGTGAATCCCTGAATAGTTAATGATATTGCTCGTAATAGTTGCATGCGTATTTGTATTCCTAGAATATATTATGCATAGTGTGAGCATTCATATAGCATTGAACAATATAATACTAATATGCATATGATGGGTAAGTTGGACAAACATTCCATTGTTGATTATCTAGAATGAAACCTCTTTGCTGACATGCTGAGAGCTGTGCATGCTCTTGATAGTATGTTCTGGTAGAGATGGAAGGCATCTAGATAGCCACTGTATGCATACATGATATGGAAAAGTGTTGTGCCAAAGTATTGGTCAAGATAGTTGCATAACTATGTGAATCATATATGTATGCATAATAGGTTATCATGTAAACATGATTTGATGATTATGAAGTATTACTAATCATGTAATTAACTTTGATTTGTAGGGAAGATCATGTGATATGATCTACAAAAGAAGGATGATGAACACCGAACAAGTGATGGATGTTCAACAAGAAGACTTACAAATCAAATGGAATATAGAAGGCTCGTGGCTAGAAGATTCTCTTAGAAAGAGGAAGAGGATCATGACAAGATGTTTTCTCCAAGTGGCTAGATAAAGACTATTCTCTTGATGGTGAAATTGAAGAAATATCTGTACGGGTACCCAGGATCGATAGTCATTTGATGAGCTTAATGATCACCATGGGTGATGCAGATTTCAACCTTTGCTACAAGGTTGAAGATGGTGTCTATATACATATGAAATTCTTCTCTTATATGGATACAAGAAGGAACTCACCACAGAGTTCGAATGATCTTGAGGCTCATATCAGTAGACCCATCTGACGAGAGATGGCATGGATAGATATGCAGAATATCACTCAATGCAGAGTGTACTGAATGATGTTCAGTCACAGAGGGAGAATTAATAGATTCTTGACAAGATTGGGCTTTACCAAAAGTAAAGTTGATCCTAGCCTTTACATTAAGGTTATGGATGATGAACCTGTCATACTATTACTGTATGTGGATGATCTCTTTCTTATAGGGAATGAGAAACAAATCATGGAAGCAAGAAGAAGCTAGCTACAAAATTTGAGATGAAAGATCTTGGATCGATGCATTACTTCCTAGGTCTGGAAGTATAGCAAGGCCCAGAAGAAATATTTCTCAACCAGGGAAAGTATTTGATATGTTGGAATGCAAAAGCCATGGAAACTCCCATGGATTCCAGCTTGAAGTTATTAGCTGATGACTCATCAGAGTTAGTGGATGTAACTCTATACAGACAGATTATTGGGTCATTGATGTATCTGACAAATACCAGGCCAGATATATGTTTTGTTGTGAACACCTTGAGTCAGTATCTATTGGCACCTAGGCATGTTCACCTGATAGCTGCAAAGCATTTGATGAGGTACCTAAAGGGTACGATAGACTTTGATATATGTTATCGTGGAGATCATGACTTCAGATTGTATGGCTACACATATGTTGATTGGGAAGGAAGTGTATCATACAGGAAGACCACATCGGGAGGATGCTATTGCCTGGGATCTGCCATGATCTCGTGGTTTAGCAGGAAGCAGTCTAGTGTGGCTCTCAGCACAGCTAAAGAGGAATATATTGCTGCTTGCTTTGCTAGTTGTGAAGCGATATGGCTTCGGAAGTTGTTATCAGGATTGTTTGACTTGGAGATGGACCCCACTGTGATCTTGTGTGACAACCAGAGTTGTATCAAGATGGATAAGAATCTAGTTTTCCATGATAAGTCAAAGCACATAGAGATCCGATATTTCTATATACGGGAAATAAAAAGCTCGAGTATGTGAGCACTGACGAACAAGTTGTTGATGTATTGACCAAACCTCTGTTTGGAGTAAAGTTTGAGTATTTCCGAGACAAGCTTGGTGTAGTTCAGAAGGACCCTCCTCGAAAGGGGGAGTGATATGGTCACTGATTATGAGATTGCCTGCATCGACGGTAAGATCGATGATGAGGATACTTGTATTGATGATGTGGATACTTGTATCAATGATGAGGATACTTGTATTGATGATGAGGATACTTGTATCGATGATGAGGATCCTATATCGATGATGGGGATACATGTATCAATGATGAGGTTACATGTTCCGATGATGAGGTCGATGATGAGGTTACCTATCCCAACGATGAGGTCGATGATATCAACTATAAGGTTGATAAGTGGTCATAAGACTTGGCCTAAGTTGACGAGAGGGATTGTATCATCCCCGGACTTCAGTCTCTGAATTGATTCGTAGACAGATGTCTTCGAGAAGTGGTCCCTAGTGGATGAGAGGGATTGTATCATCCCTGGACTTTGGTCCTTGAATTGATCCGTAGACATATGTCTCCGAAAAGTGGTCCTTAGACTTTTTATAAGTGTACGTGATAGGGCTGCATCGTCCCTGAACAGTTAGTTCAAAATGTACGTGATAGGACTGCATCGTCCTTGAACAGTCAGTTCAAAATGTACGTGATAGGACTGCATTCTCCCTGAACAGTTAGTTCAAAATGTACGTGACAGGACTACATCATCCATAGACATGAGAGGTGTCTTAAATGGATCAGGATTAATCATCCTTAGAAAGTGATCCCGTAATTCTGAAAGGAAGGATAGTCTTAAATGCTGATCCTTGGATTGTGGTGGGATTGATGTTGGCTTGGTTTTGCAACCAAGCTTAGTGCTATGGGCACCTGCTAACTAGTAGCAGCAGTTTCAATATTAAGCAAAAACAATGTAAACTAAATCTAAACTAAACTAAACTAGCATGTGCATATCATAATAAAATTTTGAATTAAAGAAACAAGAACAAGAATTTGAGAAAATAAATTTGTATTGAAAAATGGGGGCAAGCAAGTGCTTGCGATAATACCTCCAAGTGATGAAGATAGTTGAGAAGCTCCAAGGATGAGCAGCTCCAAACTCCAAAGGGTCCTTTCTCCAAGGTTGCTGCAATGGCCAAATACTCAAGGGAGATTTTGGCAGCATGAGGATAGGAAGATGGATGGATCTGAAATGAGGAGCCCCTACCACCTTTTTATAGGTTTTGGTGGTGGGGAATACCATTTGTGGTTTTGTGGAAACCAATGGTATTGACCAACATGGTTTAGGTACTTTTCCCTCCTTTTTTCCTTTTTTGAATAAAATTAATATTTTTATTCCCTTTTTAATATTTTTGGGAATTTGGACCCTTTTTGAGGGTTTTTTATGCTTTTTTAGGAAAAATAATCTTTTTGAGTGGGAAAATGGGTGTACTAAGGTCTTTTGGTGACCTTTTGTTGGCTTCAGAGGCTTAGATGGTAGAAAAGTGGACAAATGGGTCATGTGAATAAGGAAATGAGCTAGTGAGCACTTTTTAGGTGTTAACAGATTGCCCCCTGATGTGTGAGGGCAGGAGCTCATCGTATGGCCGATAGACATCATAGTTCTTTTGTCTTTTTCTGGGGTTTGGGGAGGAGAAGAGACCGTTTGGAGTCTGGATCCGCGGCCCTTGGAAGCTGCAAAAAATAAACAAATATTACATGGCCTCAATATGAATGAGGAATAATCTCTGATAATGGACGAGGCGGGCATACCCATGCTCATATCAAGACATATACATAACAATTAGTCCCAAGAAGGGGGATCTAATACATAAAAAATATACTGGTACATCATAATGGTCCAGAGGGTACATTATTTTGGGATGTACCCATGATCATGATTGATCTCAATAACTGATACACTGGAATAACTGATCAACTGCTGAAAATGAAGGTGTCCAACATCTGTAGGGACTCAAAGAGTGCGAGTCATCTCTGAGAATTAATGTAACTGTATACTCAAGGGAGTATGAAACTGGGGTACATATGAATACTGTCGCCATGTTCAACCCGGATATCTATAGGAAACATATAACTGGTTGTATCCATAGGTAGACTCTCAAATGTGGAGGAGTCAGATGGTATCCGCGGTCTTCGACTAATAACTGAACAGACAGATGCCCCGTGCGAGTCTCAACGATGCGATCAAGGTGTTGAAGTCGAGCATGTGAGAAACAACCATTTGGAGAGGCACTGAGGGCTCTTCTCAAAATGATTCGTAGGCACTCATCATAAATGGTGATGAGTCCAAGACACAGGGACCTCTAGTTCTATCCTCTGGAATAAATTTGGTTGTCGTCGACAGAGGGAGACCAGCAACTAACAGGGCAATGATGTTTCCTTGATAGGAGCGCGAGGTGTAGAACTGAAGTGTGGTAGTACTGATGGTAGAACTGACATACTTGTGGGGGTGGGAAGTAACTGGGGTCATAATGGGAAGACTCAAACTTCCTTTGTTCAGAGCATGATAACATGGTTGACCTGGCAGCGTAGGGAACTGACTTATAGGTGTGGGGATCATTGCTTTTCAAGGACTGAAGAGTGTGTATTGACTCTGGGGGGGAATCAAGCTGATGGGTGCTGTCGAGGGGTTCTCAGGGTGACATACTGCAGAATACTCTGAAAAATAGGCGACCAAAATGGGGAAGTTGCCATATGAGTAGACGTGATCTGTCGTGGCACCGAGAAGCGCCATTGGGTCCTTCTTCGTAGTTTCAATGAGCTCCAAGAAGGGATAAAAGTGTGCTCTGAAATGGTACTGTCCTGTGGATTTGTGAGCCCAGGACTGTTCGTGCTCATTGGTGCTTTAATTTTTAAGGAGTCTGAAAACGATAAGAAGACTCTGAAGTGGTTATGATTATTGTCCTGTTGGTTTTACGAGCCCAGGATGGTGATTGCTTGTGGTCGCTTTCATGTTTAGAGAGTCTGAAAGCAGTAAGGGGACTCCATTGGTGTTTCTTTTTCGTAAGTTTAGTCTCCAAGGCCCGAAAAAGCATAAAATGATGCAGATGGAGAACTCTTCTAGCCGATGTGACTAGAGTATTCCTTTTTCGTAATTAGTCTACGAGGTCCAGAAAAGGGGTAAACTTATACCAGGTAGACGCCCTTTCAAATACGTTTAACGAGCATGAAAGGAAGCAAGGTTGCTCGGCGATCATTTCATTGTTTTAGGAGTCAGAAAAGAGCTTAACAGAAACTCCCTAAGTGCCTTTTTCATAAAAGGGATAAAATCATACTAAACATCGAGGGATTGATGGGAGCGAGAAAAGGTCTCAAGCGTCATTATGTGTGCGGGATATTGGATCCGGTGACATAAACATTGTCACAAAGGGGGCTGCGGTCATTGTGGCATGCAAACCGAGGCAACAAGAGGGCATTTTGAAAAAATTGCCGAAAAGTATGGGCGTGAGAGCGAGAAATGATCTCAAGCATCGTCACAAGCATGGAAAACTGAATCCGACGATATAAAGATTGTCGAAAACGGAGAACGGCCGATGTGGCATGCAAACCGAGGCGACGAGGGGGCATGGAAAAAATGCCCAAAAAATCTGGACGTGAGAGCGAGAAATGATCTCAAGCATCATCACGAGCGCGGAAAACTAAATCCGGCGATATAAAACACTTCAAAAATGGAGAATGACCGATGTGGCACGCAAACTAAGGCGACGAGGGCGTCCAAAAAATGGTCAAAAAATGGACCTGGTGAAAACAGGAAAAGGAAAGATCTATCATGGAGTTCTCGTTGTGCTGATTCCAATGGTACCAACGGTTTGAGAAACGGACGTCGTATGAGACCGGAATGGCGGTTTGAAAAATGGCGGAATTTCTATAAATAGGGCGTGGGGCCCATATGACGTGTCATTGTTACGTGCGAGTTTGGAAGAGTAGTCAGAGCTCTTTCTCGATTTCTGGGAGATTTGACTGTTAGTTTTCGATTCTGCGAGTTTCAGGTAATCCTATTTGTCTTAGCCTTTTCAATTATGTCTTTTTTGTTTGGCGGCGGGCCCCCGAAGGCCGTGAAATTCCACGTTGACCTCCCAACGTGGAATATCGCGGGTTTCTGGTCTCTTCCCGCGATGAACCGCGCGGGTTTTAGGCTGGCAGTCGCGTTGTTCATCGCGACTGTGAGGTTGGAACCCGCGATGTTCATCGCGTGTTCATGGGAGATAGTCGGGATGTTCATCGCGACTCTCTGGAAAATATCTGCGATGTTCATTGCGCGTTCTTGACTGGAGGCCGCGATGATCATCGCGGTTTTTAATGGAAAGGCCGCGATGGTCATCGCGGCTTTTAATGGAAAAGCCATGATGGTATTTTTTGCAAATTTTTTTTGCTGGGGCTAAAAATTTCTTCTGTTTTCTGGCAGGATGCTGAGGAGACCATTGGCCTCGTGGCGAGAGCGGGAGATAGATGATGATTTGATGCTGCGGATTCAGACTGATCCGGGGGTGCGGCAGACTCTGGAGGTGAGCGGACTCTTGAAGTTCGCTCAGATCCCACCTATTCGTTCAGTGAGACGACTCCTGAACAAGTTAGTGAGTTGGTGGGTGCCGGCGGAGGGTGCTTTTATTATTGGGGGTGAGAGGTTATAGATCACCCTCACGGATGTTTATTTTCTGACTGGGTTGCCTCGGTTAGGGGAGGTGGGAGATCTGTTGCCGAGGATCCCGCCAGGTGTAGATATGGAGGATTTGCTACAGACCTTTTGTGTTGATGATGCCGTTTTGCAGAACAGTTCTATTAGTCTGCGATCACTACGTGAGTGGGATATGCGGGCCGTTGGGGCATGTGTTCTGCGGATATTGGGTGCTGCTGTGCCACATCGTTTGTCTGGGGGACAAACGATGTTGGTGGACTCTGTTCTTCGGGGGACTTATTATGCCTAGGGGCATATGTTTCTGGCTGGTGTCCAAAGAGATCTGGACAAGGCCAGTCGAGAGGGAGGTGAGTTCTGTTATGCCTCTTTTCTATGTTGTTTTTTCTTTGAGCGGGTGCCGACCTTGCGACCACGGGTGCCCATTCGTGATGGTCTGGTGAGTGAGCCTTGCATGATGCGGTGGGGGCAGATGATTCCTCGTGGCGGTGGTGGTGTCCGCGGTTTCTTTACAGAGGAGGTCTATGAGCAGTGGGAGCAGATGCCCCTGCTGATTGAGGATTTCCCATATGCCGGTATGGACTATCGAGGCGACCCAGAGATGCCTCGTGCCCCGGGACAGGCCTGGAGTTTAGACGGTATGTTTTGTGTTTTTTGATTTATACTATATCATGTGTTGTTTGATTTATCTGTCTATGATTATAGTTAGATATGCATATGATGGCTTACTTGCATTGTGCAGATGTTGGTCCAGTGCCGCCGGCCGACTACGTGGCTCGTCGGGGGGCGGGCGATGGTGGTTGCAGCGGTACCGCCTCTACGCGGTGGAGGGTTTGCGGCTCGTGGGCAAGGGGTTGGCCCTCGAGATGACGCCATAGAGGGTGTCAGACAGACATTCGACATGATTCTAGCTGGACTCCCCGAGGATGGATGGAGAGACTTGGACTGGGATATTGTGGAGCGTTGCTTCGGTGCGCCACTTGAGTAGCGGTCGCTCTTGTTGAGGACAACGGTTTTTGTGGCCAAGCATAGGGATGGTGCTCGGGATGACCCGGCAGGGGCACCTGAGAGGAGGATCCGTCTACGGGATGATCCGGCAGGGCCAGCAGAGCGGAGAGTTCGGGCTCGCCATGATCCGGCCGGGCCCGCGGAGGAGGCGCCAGAGGAGCCCAGGGACCCTGATGACTAGATGAGATGTATCTGCCCCCAAATGCTGATGAGCATATGGGGAAGCACCTTTTTGTACGGCTGATGTATTTTTGTATATTTGGTGCTGAGGGCACCTATGACATGTTGACTATCATGGTTTATATATATATATGTTTGGATATATAGTCGTGTATGCACATGGATGCACTTGTTGTCTTTATGTTCGCCCGTGGAGGCATTTTGATTTCCTGTATGCCCGTGGAGGCACATGTTATGCATGTGGATGCACATTTTGTTATATTCCCGTGGAGGCACATGTTATGCACGTGGATGCACATTTTGGTTTTTTGTATATGCCCGTGGAGGCACATGTTATGCATGTGGATGCACATTTTGGTTATGAAATGATGTGATTGGTGTGCCAGTCCAGGACGTTGTTGGCCATATGGTCTGCTACACTATTGAGGTTTCTTGGGACATGTGTGAATGAAATGGATTCAAACTGTCTAACCATTTGTTTAGTGCGCGGGAATTTTTTGAAAAGGCAGAGATCGCGTACCTGGTAATCATTGTTAAGTTGGGAAACAAGGAGTTGTGAGTCCAAGAAAACGTTAAAGTGACGTATGCTCATTTGGAGAGCCACGGCCAGGAGACCGGTCACGGCATCATATTCTTCCTGGTTGTTGGTGGCAGCACCTAAACACACTCCGTCGATGTGGATCAACTCATGTGAAGGGGAATATATTACCCAAGCTGCGGAAGCCAGATTGGGGGGACCAACGGCTTGCTCCATCGGCGAAACCGACGTAGCAGAGTGGAATATGTGTGTGAACGGGATTGGTGGAAGGGGCCAACCGGAAAGAGGGGTATCCGGTGGAGATTGTATAGATGGCGGGGTCGAGGCCCGACATTTCGGTATCTGACCAAGTAAAGACATCAGTGAATTCTTGGAACAGTTTTTTGTATTCTCTAATTTCGTGCTCACTGTGGGAGGCTCCTAATGTAATGGTATGAAGGGCACCAGGTGGGTCAGATATGTTGATGTGGATGATGGGAGAAATATTGGCCATGTTATTATCCTCGAAAGCGTCAGGAGTAGGAATAGGGCGTCAGGAATAGGAATAGGGTCCTTGAACCAGTTGACTTCAGTAGGAAGGAAATCTTTGGACTCAACCGCAAATTGGGTAGCGGTGGTGGATGAGGTCTCTTTGGGAGGAAGTGTGAACGATGGTGCATGTCTTCCCAGGGATAATCAGGGGTTGTAGGAGCCTCTAGAATCTCGTCGTCACTGCGGGAGATTTGAGTGGTCAAATCGGGTGACAAGGTAGTGGTGGTCGAAGAGATCATATAAATTGTGTTAATCTCTCCGGATGAGGATGATGGGGGAGGGTAGATCTCCTCAATAGTAGGGGGTGCCGTCTCAAGGTCCAGATTATTCATCTCGTAGAGAGCTGCTATGTAATCTGGGATGTCAGGACAGTGATGTGAGTAGTGGCCGTATATACCGCATATCGCACATGGGTGGTTGGTACGCAGTGATTTGTCACGAGGCATGGGGTTTGGGTCAATTTTGACAACCGGGATGTTGGGGTCGTCGTCCAGCATTTGCATATGCTCCTGTAATGCTGGTAACTGTGGGCACTGATGAGTTGGATGACCTAACTCATCACACAACGAGCACTTGGGAGGAGCACGAAACACGGGGGGAGGTTTAAATGCTTTAGGTGGGGGTATCGCAGTGTATGGTTGTGGGCCTCTGCCCCCAGTGGGCCTGATGAGAGGGGGGGGATTCGTCGATGATGAAGGAGTGGCGATACCGGGAGGTGGTTGGGTAGAAGTGGCAATGGGTTGCACTGGTTGCAGGATGACGTTTGGTGTCGGCGGTGGAACGGGAGGCGAAATATACCACACGGGTAATCCCAATGTTAACCCGGGGAGACTAAGGGTAGCCATAACCGGAGCGCTTACTACGCCCAAAGGAGGGAATAGAAAGGGGATTGTGTGGATGGGTGTAACACCGATGTGACTAGGTACCAATGGTGGTTTAGGCAATAAGGAGGGTTGATTACCCGGTGTTTGTGAAAGAGTGCAGAGGTTAGCGACGTGGGTCTCCGGTGACGGTGGTGGAATGGCCTAGAATGTAGAAGTCATCAGCGCGTCGGAGTACAGTCCGGGTCCCACTGAGGAAATGAATGAGGTATTTGCAGCACAAACAGGTTGTTCAACCATGGGGAGAACATTTTCAGGTGTAGCGGGGGCCTTGGGATCGTAATAGGTGAGTTGGTCGACCTTGACCACGCGTCCCTCATGGGGGAACTGCATGGTATGAAAAACGGATGAGGCAACAGCCCGCATGGCATACATGTAACTACGGCCAAGTAAAAGGTTATAGTCAAGTTGGGAATTGATGACCTCAATGTCAATGAGCACGGTTTTACCCGCGAGCTGGATGGGGACGTTAGGTAAGAGACCCTGGGGTTGTGCCGAATGCCCGTCATAGGCTCGCAACGCAGTGGTGGACTGCTGGAGAGTAGGGGATCCCAACTTCTGCCAAACGAATGTGGACATGACGCATGTAGAGTCCCCTTCATAGATAATGCACCGATGGATGACAAGATTCCGAACGGAAACAGAAACTTGGAATGCTAAACTGGAAGGCAGTCGTGGTTCGGACTGGTCTGAATCGAATGCGATCAGTTGTGAATCATTGGGTTCAATCTCGCCGATGGCAGAGAGCAAAGTCTTGCGCTGCGAAGGACAGTTTTTCAAGACTTCTAAAGCAGACATGGCTGCAGGAGACTGGGCTAAGTCGTCTACGATGTTGTAATTCGACGCAGCACGTGCATTGGGGTTATTGTTGATGCGACGAAGTGGGAAGCGAGGTGCTTTGGAAGCGCCATCAAGGGGAGCCGGAGGTATACGTAACGTTTGATCTGTGGGATTAACGTTAGTGTTCTTGTCGGCGGGAGGGGCTTCAGTGGTGGAACCATATTGGTTCCGACGGGTTTGGAGGTTGGCGTCGGCAGTTGAAATCATCAACAAGTGGTGAGTACCTGAATCAAACATGGGTTGATCAGGAGCTGCATAATTGATCTGTTGTGGTTTCGCGTTGCCCTGAGGGGGAGCTAACGGCTGAGTGTTCACTACACCTTGGTTTGGAAAGGGGTTTTGCAACACCAAAGGTTGATGTTGAGGTGGTGGAGGGTTGGGCGGCGGCTGAGGAGCCGCTTGCCCTTGACGATGGGCATCGTCAGTCCAAAGTTGTCGAGCTCGGTCCAAATGTGGGCAAGCATGCGTGTAATGACCATAAACCCCGCAAATAGAACAAGGATGGTTTGTTCTGAGGTTACTATTTTTAGGCTACCCGGGATTACGACCCGGATTCCGATTGGGGGGAGCAGCATTGTTATTTTGCGGAGGATTGGCAGGTGGAGGACCTTGCTGATGTTGTTGGTTATTACCGTGGTTACGTCCTCTTCCACGGTTCTGTTGCGCACCTTGGTTGCGCTGGTTATTTTGGTGCTGGGGCTGGTTGTGCTGTGTGTACACTTTCCCTTGAGCAGTGGGAGGATTTTGGTTCGCCGTAGGTGCGGGAGCAGGTTGTGGTGGATAATAAGCCGGTGGGGCTGGGGGTGGACCAGTTGCCTACTGGGGTTGTTGGTAACCCTGAGCTATTGGAGGTGTTGGGTTAGTTGTCGCAGCTAGCTGTGGATAGTACACAGGTTGAGGTGCGACTAGGGGGGCGTATGCAGATGGTGCATGACAAAAGCACTGAGGTGGACATGAAGGTCCGTGGATATGGTGGTGATGTGCCATGGGAGCATATGAATTGGTTGCTCCAGATTGAGATGTAGCCCACGAAAGGTCGGGACTATGGCTAGGATGTGCAATGGAAAAGGGTTGGGGATGCGGGGTAATACGACCAATGATGCCATCTGCGGCATGGGATGCCCCCGGCGCATCGTGTTGGGATGAATCAACACGAGGTGCGTCCGGTATAATGGTATACAGATAACCCGACTGGGTGTAAATGAGGTCAAACTGTTGGGCTTTGAGGATGGCCTCTTCTTCAGACTGGGGTCGTTCGGATGCCACATCCTTCGCAATGAGAGGGAGGAGGGATTTTAGAACCAATCTAAGAAGATGCGGTCATCTAACTTGATTTTGCAGAGGCTTCGGCATCGACGCCATTCATGAATGTGGTCAGTGATGTGGGTGGTCGTGTTCTGTCTGCAAGACAGTAGGATCTCAAATCCCGCATCATAGCGGATAGGTAACTGGAAGAACTGTAGGAAGGTCGAGGCAAGGGAGGTAAAGGTGGCATGCGTCCCATGGGGCTGATCGATATACCACTTAGCTGCAGAGCCAGTGAAAGTGCGCTGTAACAGACGGAGGCGGACAGAGTCGTCCACTATAGAGTTGGAGGAACACCATAGATGGAAGGACATGATATGGTTTTGGGGGTCCTCACCTTCCTTGCCCTCAAACTTAGGGATGTCGGAGGGGAGTTTGGTGGGCATGAGAGGCCACGCAGGATCGTGTCTGATGGGGTCATTGGTGAGCCTGGCTAAGTCTGGTAAGTTCAGACTCGCCATGTAAGGTAAGGTAGCATATGTATGTGGCGTAGTGACTGGGACATGACTAGTCATGGTGGGATGATGTAGGGGTCCAGTAGTGCATAAAAGTATGCTAGTTATTGAAGGTATGTGTCCTCCAATAGGTGTGGTCTGGTACGGGCCAGCGCTTCCAAGTGCAACATGGGTTACACTTGGGTTAGGAATAGCAGTAGGGATTCCGGGGATAGGGTTTGCGGAAACTAGAGGGGGTGTGACCCCTATGTTGGGCATACCCATAACAGGTGGTGGCCCTGTGTTGGGAATTCCTATAACAGGGGGTGGCCCTGTGTTGGGCATTCCTAAATGTGGAGTGTCTACCATATTAGGCATACCTAGGGGTGTGGTGGTTGCCATGGATGGCACCGCAGCAGAAGGGTCTGTGGATGTCTCACCTATGGTGCTGGTAAAGAGTGGGTCAAATGGTGTTCCAGCCATAAGGTTGGTTGGAAATAACTTCGTGGGGTTTTTGGATTCTGCCTTAGAATCGGAGGTGAAGTAAGGCGTGTCAGAATCGGATGACTGTCTGTTCGATCGATGATGTGTCGAGTCAAGGGATAAGGCTCGGCGTCGGTGATGTGGCGAGCCAAGTAGACTGAACTCTGGGAGTTCGCCCTGAAGATGGCGAGAGCGTCTAAAATTCTCAATGGTGAGAAATATGTTTTTGTGTAAAAAATATGATGTGTAAAAATGGTAATGTATAAAAAACTCAAAACCCTAATGCAACCAAGGGTGCAAGAAGGGGAGTGAAAATGAAGGCTCTCAGGCCAAAAAATCAACCTCAAAAAGGCACTTATTATAGCAGCTGTGCTATAATAAGTGGAGGTATGCAAAAAATGGTCAGAGTACCAACATGCAAACAGCTTCTAGAAAAAATAGGTGTAACTAGACCAAAGGTGGATTGTATCATGCAAACACCTAACTAAAAGTATTGTGAATCAACAAACTATATTCTTTGCAAGGTGATGAAATCCAAGTCAGACAATATTGAGTGTTGAGTCAACGGCTAGATATCCCCCTACCGGGAGGGACACCGGGTAATCAATCCTAAAGAATGGCAACTAGGATACTCCGTTCATGACGCGTCGAGAAAAGGTAAATCTGCCGTTTGGTCCTTTACCGCAATACCCCCATACAGGGATATCCCGAGAACTGCGAATGGTAGCCCTTCGGTTACTGAATGGATTTCGGTATTCCACTCAGGCTTCCGGAACCATCCTCGCGACTTCAAACCTTCTAGGGGAGAGGCCTTCCCACAAACTGGTTGTGACCGCGCCAATAAATACTAAGAGATTTTAGCTCCCTAATGGACAACAACTATGTCTCAGATGTAATAACTGAGGGGTGTTATTGGAACACCTATCCCCTCAATACTACCTAGATACAAAGTTCTTTTAGTGTTCCCCAAGTGGGGTTAAAAGTGGGTTGAAATTAGGGTAAGTTTTAAGGCTTAGTTTAAAATTAGTGTTTGAGTGGGTGCACGTGTGATATTTTAAACTGAAATTGAAAAAGTAAATGCTAAGTATTCAAAAAACAAAGGATCTTTTGAAAATAAAAAGCAAATATTATGACTTTTTCAATAAATGGAAATTAAGTGCTTTGCAAAGATTATTCAAAAAACAAAGGATTTTTTGAAATAGGAAAGCAAATAATGTGACTTCTTTGAGAAATAAATGGATTTCTTTTTCAAAAATTGCTATGGGCAAAAAATCAAAGAAGTAAACAGTAAAAAATTTGAATCTAGATAAAGTGCAAAGAGATCCTTCTTTCAATTTCTGAAAATATTTAAAAAGACTTTTTCACATGCATTGTAAATAGTAAAAATTTTCTATGGCTGTAAAATATGCAGAATCTAATACTGTAAAAATGTGCTATGTGGGCAGAAAATACAGTAAGAAATTAATTTTTTAAACGATTCGGCCGAATGAAAAAATTAGCATCACGGGTTTTGATAGAAAAGCCGCGATAGACCGCGCGGGTTTTGACCGCGAAGCCGCGATGTGCAGCGCGGGATTTCGTCACACAGTCGCGATGTGCAGCGTGGAAAATGTCCGCGAAGCCGCGATGTGCAGTGTGCTAAATGGCTGCGAAGCCGCGGTGAACTGCGCGGAAAAAGGCGCGCAGTCGCGATGAGCCGCGCGACTGTTGGGCAAAAAGCCGCGAGGCGAAAGCCGTACGCGGATGCCGAAAAACGAACCCGAAAATTGAGAATTTCGGGCTGTAAATGGCTAAAAAATGGGCCAAGATCTAGAACAGCAATGGATCTGCTGTCTAGGGTGGCAGATCTATGAATTAAACTACTTAATACTATCAAAAACTAAGATCTAAAGCAAAAGTGAGATCTAAAGATTCGAAAAGCAGCGGAGTCGCCAAAAACTGTTGGCTTGGTTTTGCAACCAAGCTTAGTGCTATGGGCACCTGCTAACTAGTAGCAGCAGTTTCAATATTAAGCAAAAACAATGTAAACTAAATCTAAACTAAACTAAACTAAACTAGCATGTGCATATCATAATAAAATTTTGAATTAAAGAAACAAGAACAAGAATTTGAGAAAATAAATTTGTATTGAAAAATGGGGGCAAGCAAGTGCTTGCGATAATACCTCCAATTGATGAATATAGTTGAGAAGCTCCAAGGATGAGCAACTCCAAACTCCAAAGGGTCCTTTCTCCAAGGTTGCTACAATGGCCAAATACTCAAGGGAGATTTTGGCAGCATGAGGATAGGAAGATGGATGGATCTGAAATGAGGAGCCCCTACCACCTTTTTATAGGTTTTGGTGGTGGGGAATACCATTTGTGGTTTTGTGGAAACCAATGGTATTGACCAACATGGTTTAGGTACTTTTCCCTCCTTTTTTCCTTTTTTGAATAAAATTAATATTTTTATTCCCTTTTTAATATTTTTGGGAATTTGGACCCTTTTTGAGGGTTTTTTATGCTTTTTTAGGAAAAATAATCTTTTTGAGTGGGAAAAAGGGGTGTACTAAGGTCTTTTGGTGACCTTTTGTTGGCTTCAGAGGCTCAGATGGTAGAAAAGTGGACAAATGGGTCATGTGAATAAGGAAATGAGCTAGTGAGCACTTTTTAGGTGTTAACAATTGATCATCCCTAGACAGTGATCCCGTAATTCCAAAAGGAAGGATAGTCTTAAATATTGATCCTTAGACTAGAATCCCATAATTTCGAAAGGAAGGATTGTCTAAGATATGAGTTGATGGACTGGAATCCCGTAATTACGAAAGGAAGGATCACCAGAGTTGATGGACTAGAGTCCCGTAGTTCCGAAAGGAAGGACTGTCCAGGATCCTGTAATTTCGAAAGGAAGGATCACCAAAGTTGATGGACTAGAGTACCGTAATTCCGAAAGGAAGGACTATCCATGATCCCGTAATTCCAAAAGGAAGGATCACCAGAGTTGATGGACTAGAGTCCTGTAATTCTGAAAGGAAGGACTGTCCATGATCCCGTAATTCCGAAAGAAAGGATCACCAGAGTTGATGGACTAGAGTCCCGTAATGCCAAAAGGAAGGACTGTCCATGATCTCGTAATTCCGAAAGGAAGGATCGCCAGATTTGATGGACTAGAATCCCGTAATTTCGAAAGGAAGGATTGTCCATGATCCTATAATTCCGAAAGGAAGGATCATGTGTATTGCAGAGTATGCTGCGATGATGATACTGTTGATCGAGATGATCCAGATGATGATGATCGAGATGATCGAGATGATGATATTGTTGATCGAGATGATCCAGATGACGATGATCGAGATGATGATACTGTTGATCGAGATGATCCAGATGATGATGATCGAGATGATGATACTGTTGATTGAGATTATTGAGATGATGTTGATCGAGATGATCCAGATGTTGCTATTGATCGAGATGATCCAGATGATGTTGTCGATCGAGATGATCCAGATTGCTGTAGCTATTCAGATGCTGCATAAGATGAAGATTCAATACTGAAGATGTTCCAGTATTGAAGATTTAAAGATGTTCCAGTAACTGGTTGAGTTACTGATGATGTATGAAGAAATCTTCCAATGATTTATAGATGTATCATGTATCATGTAGTTGATGACTCCTTGCTCCTGCAGATGTTGTTATAATATCCTTCTCGTTAAGGGGGAGTGTTGAGATATTGTAACTTCTAAGAATATTATATTTGTACTTTATTATTCCGGAGATGTTTCATTCCTCCAGGAAGACCTTATTGTATATCCGGAGATGTTTATTCCTCCGTCGGAATATGGTAACTTGGGTTATTAGACTTCGCTAGTAGGTTCGGCCTAGATTAAGTTGTAATGGGGTGTTTAACCCAGTGGTTAAAGATGGGGCCGACCTAGTTAGTGTAAAAGTCAAGTCGGAGTTGTGTATAAATAGAAGAGGTGTGTTCCTCATTTAACACACATTACACTCACTTGTGATTAACACATAGGTGAGAGAGAGATCTGTTGTGGAGGAGAAGGAGCTCATGTTTGGGGATTACATCTTTGTATTTTTTGGTCATCTATATTGAGGAAGCTTTGCTGGGTTTTCTACCCCATGAGGGTTTCCCAGGATAAATCTGTGTCTCTTGTGTTTATGTTGTGCTTGTTGTTCTTTCAGTGATCTTGTATATGCTATTGTTGTGAAATGGAAAGTAATACTGATATTTTCTGTCTTAGCATATTAAATCTTAACAGGAAGTTCTACAGAGCCAGCCCTTTTTCATGCTGGATGTAGGCCTAGACTCCATGTAGGTATTCATCATCTCTACGAGTGTCCCATACTGTGGAATATCGGGACTGATTATGTGCATCTGCAAAACCTCGAAAGAGCATCCCAAGACTGATTACGAGCTTACTGCTCAACCTATAGGATCTCCCAGGGAGCTATTATATGCAGACTTCGCAAAACCTTGAAAGAGCATCCCAGTACTGATTACGAGCTTACTGCTCAACCTATAGGATCTCCCAGGACTGATTACATGCGACCAAGCAAAACCTCGAAAGAGCATCCCAGGACCGATTACGAGCTTCCTGCTCAACCTATAGGATCTCCCAGGACTGATTACATGCTATCAGGAAAAACCTCGAAAGAGCATCCCAAGACTGATTGCAATCTTACTGCTCAACCTATAGGATCTCCCAAAACTGATTACATGCCTCTGCACAAGCAAAACCTCGAAAGAGCATCCCAAGGCTGATTACGAGCTTCATGCTCAACCTATAGGATCTCCCAGGGTGCTATTATATGCTCATGCTACTGCACAACCTGCAAATTGTCCACGGCCAAGGAGTATCATCCTGATACTCATGATCATACTGATCACCCTCGCACGGAGCATCATGCTGATGCTCATGATCATACTAATCATCATCATATAGAACATCATCCGGGGGTAATGTTTCTAATTGCTGCCTTTTGAGGCCAAAGGGATCTCGAAAAGAAAAATGATTCAACCATTCTTAAACCAAACAAATTTAGTGGATCCAACTTTCTTCCCTTGACACATTATCACATTCCATAGTTCCATAGCTCAAGCCAACTCCTTTGTTTGCCAAGCTATCTGCCTATTGATTTTGGGCTCTCAGGACATGAAGAAACTTGATTTTCTTGAATTCTTTAGCTAGACGTAATAAAAGATGTTGAATTTTTGTATTGGGATCCTTCTAATCTCTTGCCAAATTTATAGCTTCTCTTATGACGATTAATGAATCACCAATCGCTGTGATTTCCTCAATTCTCAATTCTCTGGCAAGTTCCAGCCCTTTGATTAGGGCGAGCCATTAAGTGTTGTTAGGTAAGAGGCCTTTCTATTCCATGCTTTCTCATATTTTCAGCTGTCAACGTTTTTCGATGAGCAAGAATCCAAAAAAAGACATTAATTTTTGGGAGTCCATCTTTACTCCAGACCTTGTTCCAGTTTATGTCTATTTTGTGATTGTTTTTGCTGTTGAAAACATGGCTATAACCTTCCTTCACCGTGTAGAGACCCTTCTTCCCCCAGCCCCTGCTGTCTTTGATATGCTTATGGATAGGAGTATTTCCGTTTAAAAGGACTACGAGTGCTCTATAGTCTGCATGAAGCTGATCTAGGAGCTCCAATTTCTTCCAACCAGCCCATGTGCCTCTAGTTGTCCAAATGGGTATGTCATAAAGAGTATTGAAATTTTTTTGTTCCAACCATTCTTTTAGATCCCCTAATTCGTGACAAAATTTGGCTGGGGAACTGGATCCTAGCCTATCCTGCCAAATTTTAATCCATTTTCCGTTTCCAACAATCCAATATATGTTTCCTTGAATTATGTGGGCCGCCTTTTTGCATAGATCCCATATAGGAGACCCATTCCTAGTCATATCTATTTTCTCTATACATCTTCTTCTAGGGCCTGTCATATATTTCTTCCGAAGGACCTTCTTCCACCAGCCAATCTCCCCAGAGATTAATCTCCAAAGAATTTTTGGACCGAGAGCAAGGTTCATAGATAAAGGGCTTCTGAGACCTGCTCCACCATTGATTTTTGAGCTACAAACCATGTCCCAGTCAATGAGATGAAATTTTGTGGTATTCGAGGTCTTGCCACCTTGCCAGAGGAAGTTTCTTAATTCCCTATTTATTTCCTGTATGATGTATTTTTTGGAAATAGAGATTGAACAAACATAGATTGGTAAGGCAGAGAGAATCGACTTGATTAACACGAGCTTCCCAGCGGGGTTGAGCCACTTGGATCCCCAAGCATTGATATTTTTAAAAAATTTGTCTATTAAGTCATGCCAATCCGCCTTGATCTTTTTTAAAATTTTGTCTATTTTGTCTATACCCAAATAACTAAAGGAGTTATCGATTAGAAGATATTAGAAGACCCATTATTAACTGGGAAAAATTACACAAGAAGGCTTTGAAGGTCAAACTTATCAATCTAGAATATGATATAAATTCCTTTTATGTGAACAATGTCAAGGTGGATTCTCTGTGGAATATCAATATCATCTGGAGTCTTTTGAAGCTCAGAAGGAATTTTTTTTGTTGATGGATGAAGAGACATGGTGACTAAAAAGCCGAGCTTTATGGTTGAAACATGGTGATTGTAACTCGAAGTATTCCATAAGTTTGTCAACTAGTGAAGGGTACAAAAATCCATCTGGGAAATCCAAGATCGGAAAGGAACCACAATATTTGGTCAGAAGGACATATAATAGGTTGCAGTTAACTATTTTTAGACTCTTTTCCAGAACAGGGGTTCTAATTTTATCAAGGAGAAGCTACATGTGCTACAACATTATCATTGTTTTTTCTTGGAATCCAATGCTCGGGGTTATTGGTGAGCCCGCCACATTAAAGGATATTGAAGATATATTAAAAAAATTGCTACGTCTAAGAGCCTGGGTTTGGATGGGTTTTCTACAGAGTTTTTTCTTCATTTTTTTGATGTGGTGGGGCTGGATTTACTTGAAGTGGTTGAAGAGTCCCAACTCTCAGGAAATATTTTTGGTGTAATGAATGCAACCTTCATAGCTTTAATTCCCAAGTCTTGTGGGCCTACTTCCTTCAGTGATTTTAGGCCAATTTCATTGTGCAACCTTGTTTATAAAATCATTGCTAAAACAATTGCCAATAGGATTAAGCTCTTCTTGGATACCCATGTGTCTTTGGAGCAATGGGTTCCTAAAAAATAGGTTAATTTTCAATTCCATTGGGGTGGCATAGGAATGTTTACACTTGATAAAAGCAAAAAAATTGCAGGCATTGATCCCGAGGATAGATCTCGTGAAGGCTTACAATAAGGTTGACTGGACATTTCTTAGATTGGTTCTTCTTTAGATTGGACTCTCGGTGGAGGTAACGGATTGGATGATGGGATGCATCATTTTAGCTAATTTATATGTAATGGTAAATGGATCCCCCATTGGTTTTTTCAAGAATCAAAGGGGCTTGAGACAAGGTTTCCCTATGTCTCCTTTACTATTTATGCTTGTTGTTGAGGGACTGAGCCGAATGATTGGGAAATCCAGAAGTGATGGTTGACTAAAAGGTATCAAAGTGTCCAAAGCACACTTTGTCACTCATTTACAATTTGTTGATGATGTCATTCTCTTTGGAGCTCGTACTATTGAGCAATGGTGGACTTTCTAGGACATCATTAGTGTCTTCTACAAAGCAACCGTCATGGAGGTAAGTAAAAAAAAAACTTGATTTTTACATCATGGTGCTAATACTATTGTTTTGGATCAGAATAGAAGACTTTTTCCCTTTCAAATGGATGGTATTGACTCCGGCTTGATATATCTTGGATTTCGCTTGAAATCTAATAATTATTTGAGGAAGGATTGGATTTTGTTTATTACGGAAGGTGGAAAAATGATGGAGAATTGGGCCTATAGATGGCTCTCCATGTGGTTGTTTGGTTATGATAAAATATGTCCTGCAGAACCTGCCTATCTATTGGCTCTCCCTAGCAAAAGTTCCAAAATATATTATCAACAAATTTAACCAAATACTTTATATTTTTATGTGGTTTGGAGGGAATATTAAGGAGAAGTCCCATTTAGTAAGTTGTACCAAGATCGCTATCCCTAGAAGGATAGGAGGCTGGGGATAAAAAATTTGTATCGGTTTGCTAAGGAAATTGCAATGAAAAGTTTGTGACGTGGATTATTTGTCTCTGGCCTATGGTGTTACATCATTAAATATAAATAATTAAAGGATATTGATGTGGATGATTGGATTATGTTCCCGGAAAATAAGTATCCTACTACATTGAACGTTTGGAGAGGTTTGTGGGAATGTCTCTCATCCTTGAATACTTGGCTTGCTTGGAGGATTAGCACTGGGGATCATGTACAACTGGGCATTGATCCTTTTGTTGGGGCTGAGTCATCTTTTTCTTTGTTTCAGACTCTTATTAGTCACTTGAAGTCTGTGGGAATATACAAATTAACACATATCGAGGTACATAACTCGGACTATTCGTTCATACACTCTTGGGAACTCTCACATGATCTGTGGCTTGAAGGAGCCTATGCGCAGGAATGAGATGCCTATATAAAGAGGCTCATACATTGTGGAATTAGATTATTGAATAAACTGGACGAGCTTGTGTGGTCATGGAACACAACTACTGGGTTAGTTATGGCCAAGTTACCCTATGAAGAGATTTCTTATTCCTCTCAGGTTTTAGTTGGAAAATGGTGGAATAAGGCCATATGTAATTGGGAGTGGCTCCATTGAAAATTAAGCTTTTTTGTAAGCTGACTTTGGAGTGTAATATTTTGACATGCGAAAATCTGATTAAAATATGTGTTATGGGGTCGAGATTATGCTCTTTATGTCGTTGTGTGGAGGAGGTGATTGATCACTTGTTTTTTTCTATCCTTTTGTGATTCATATCGGGAAGGAGGTCTTGCTGCACTTGAAGATCCATAAAAGATGGACAAGCAACTCAATTGAAGACTAGATTCTAAATTGGTCTCAAGATGAGTTAGGATACAACAATATCCCACTTTTTTTTTATTTGGGATGTCTGGAAATACCATAATTTTCTTATCTTCAAAGGTGAGTAGAAGCCATTTTATAAATTATGTTCCAGATCATTGGATATTTCTCAGAATTTCTACATAGAAATGATAATCCTACTACTACATTGATTAGACCCCCATTCTTTTTGGTGTATCTAGTGGGGTTTTCAACAGGCATCACAACTTGGACTTGGTGGATCAAGCATGGTGTTGAAGCTCATCCATGATCACTATTTTCATTGTTGGATGGACATAGATGCGGGAACAAACACCCAATCGAAGATTATGGCACTATGGGGACTGTTGTTGTTTACTAAAATTTTCGCAAGGGAAGTTGAATGATAGTTCCTCCCCTAATAATTCCTTAACGACAATTTTTAGCGCTTAGTGTATAGAGGCTTATCTACAAAAATGTTCTTTCCCTTCATATTAGACTCGATAGTTATTATGGAATGGGATGGGAACAAAGCAAAACTTCAGGTCCTTATGTTGGATCATTGGAAAAGCAAGATCAGATATTTGCAAAAATCCTTTCATTCCTTGTCATTTCATCATATATATCACCAGTTCAATGATAAGGCAGGTAGTCTTTTAAAAAAGGTTATAGGAGAAGGAGAAATCATACTCTATCACGAAGAATTCATGGACCATCAGTTGGTGTCTGTAGGCTCTTTCCAAGCCTACTAAATTTGGAAGAGTATCTTTACTGTTTCATTTGTCTAGTTTAGAATTTTGGTTATCTATTGAACATTATTGCTAGTATGAGTACTGTAGTATTGCTTTTTGAAGAAGGTTTGTATAGACTTGTCTTTCTTTATCATATTGTATTTAGATACTGTTGTTTTGTATCATTTGGATCTATAGCAGACTCCTAGTAAATAGTAAAAAACAATTCATGGAGTCCAGATCATAGAATAGAGAACTAGTTGTAATTCAAAAAGTAGCCTAGCGATGTTGAAGTATATATTGTACATAACTAGATATTGTTATATTTGATTCATCCTTTGAATATCAAGTAACAATCTTTTTTCTTCGTGAAAAAAAGAGAAAACAATGCATATTATTTTAAAATTGTATCTATCTGGAGTATATTCATATTTCATCTAAACATAGTCTTTGGCATTATTCATGTATTTATAGTTGGTTTTTGACATAATTTTATAATTTGTGTATAGAAATGATATAGTGATTAATTTGGTTGTAGCCATTTATTTTTGAAGACGAAAAATATACCTTTTTATCATTCATTTTATGGAATACATTGGAGTAATTATAAATCATATAATTTACTGTAATATATTGATGAATGGATAATTAAATGCATTTTTATGTTTAACATAAAGCAATGCACATTGTTTTAAAATTGTATTTATGTAGAGTATATTGATGTATACAAGGATGGAGGGCTCACTTGGGCCAAGTACCATGGCTTGGAAGCTCAAGTTGGCACACGGATTGGAAAAGGGGTTGGGTGCTCACATCGGGCGATGCAATACCCAAGAGCATGGGAAGACATGCACGCAATGTTGTGGGCTTTGATGAGTTGGAAAGCAGGCGCACCGATAGGTTGACTTGGGAGATCAGAAGTAGAGGCATGCCAAGCCAAGAAAGTGGACACCCGGACATTAGCTCGAAAAAATAGCTTGGGTGGAGCACATCGATTGGAAAGCAAGTGAGGTGCACACCCAAGGAAAATGGATTCCCAAGGCATGGAAAGCATGGGCGTGGTGGTTGAATGGACCAACAAGTGGGAAAATGAGAAGGTAACCCACGACTTAAGGAAACTAAGTGGACACCATGCGTTGATGAGGCGCATCAGCTTGGGAGCTGGGCATGTGACCACTCTTTGGTCGCACCTACAAGGCAATAACACATTCCTATATAAATGGCACAGTGGTGAGTCCAACAAAAGGAATCAATTAGTTCCAAGTAGAATTCAAGAAAGGTGCTTGAAGTGAATTCTGAATTCAGGTAAAGGAGCACACGTCATAGGTTGTGCTAAGTCTTGGATGTAGTGCAAGATGAATGCAGGATGGGTTGATTTTGGTGACAGTATACAGGAGTTGCAAGAGGCAGCCTTGTAGTTGCTTCAAGGGGAAACTCTACAACCGGAAGAAACTCGGTTTGGAAGCAGAGAAATTCTTGGGGTTTCTAGGGAGGGATTGGTTGGGCACTCTCTCGGTGGTTGTTTGCGGATTCCCCATCTTGTTGACTGTAATATTCTCTTATATATAAAAGCGAGGTGTTAGGAATTCCTATCTTGGGGGTGCCACCTCCACATATAATCTTGTGTGTCTCCTTGCAAATATTGGCTAAGTGTTGAACTAGTTAAATGTGTTAACTGTTGTGAATTGGATAAGTAAAGAACAACACATGAGATATATTTGTTAAAGTGGTTAAGTGAGTTCCGCAAGTTAGGTGTAGTCTATCGGGATCCCAACTCGAGATGGTCTCACCATTGGAAAGGGAGACTCGAGCAGTGTAACACAACCTATTAGAAGGAAAACGAACTTCGGTTCTAAGTCGGGCTGGTAACCCCGTGATAGGGTGTATCGGAGCATAGTTAAAATGTTTGGCCAACAATAAATCTCTTCATCGAGACAGATAGGAGTTTCCAAGGGTTGTTGCAGTTGGACATAGGTGTGGAAGAAACCTGTTGAGTGACGGGAGGTGACACTGCATTCAATGCACCCAATATGGCTTTGGGTGAGCATAGGGAAAAATGATCGACAAAGAAGCGCCCGTGAGGTAGGGTGCTCGGCAACAGACATGCAAGGGTGAAGTGCATCAAAATTGACAAAGTTGGATAGGAGGGGTGTTGGGAAGTTTTGGAAAGTGTGAAGAGATAGCGACTTGGGAGTGCCCTAAGCAGCAAAGCACCCAAAAAGAAAGTGACGTGCCAACCAAGTTGCAGACACCGATAGTAAGGTAACTTGGGTGAGTTAGACAAAATCAGTAGACCAAGACTTTTCATGTTGGAAGTGTAGATGGGTAATGATGCTCGAGGCATTGCAGCACTCGGTAGGAGTGCATCCTCACTAATTGGATTGGGACGTTGATTTCAGATGATGAGATCCAATTTTGTAGACTCCTTATCGGATTCGGTGGATGGGTGAGAAGTGCCCAAGCAATCGACACACTTCAGTTGAAGTGCGCTCAACAAGAGTAGGTGCTCACATCATACATGACTAGGTTCGCAATGGGAAAGTGCACTACAAAAAATATGTTGGAGTTGGAAGCAGACCCAATTATTGGATCAAATGCGGAAGATGTCTTGCAATGTGAAGACAGTGATGGGGAGCCGATGCCAAAAACTCCCAAGGTGAAGACCAAGCTTGCATCACTTTAAAAGAGTGTGGAGTAGATGACTACTACTCTTTGCAAGCATGACGAGAAGACAAAAACCATGGGGGAAGAGTTGATGGATCGTATGTGTAAGACATTCAATGAGGTTGTAAATGAGTGTTGAGGCACAACGGATGTGTTAGCATAAGAAATAAGAAATTATACAGATGACAGGGTCATAAAACTTGAAGGTTTAGTGCGGGAAAGTCTGAGATATTGTAACTTCAAAGAATATTATATTTTTACTTTATTATTCCGGAGATGTTTCATTCCTCCGTGAAGATCTTATTGTATATCCAGAGATGTTTATTCCTCCGTCGGAATGTGGTAACTCGGGTTATTAGACTTCCCTAGTGGGGGTCGGCCCTGTATGTGTCATGTGGGTCAAAGGGTTATTAGACCACCCTAGAGGGGTTGGCCCAGTCAGTTGTAGTGGGGTATTTAACCCATTGGTTAAATACGAGCCTACGTGTACTTGTGTAAAAGATATGTCAGAGTAGTGTATAAATAGAGGAGGTGTGTTCCTCATTTGACACACACACTCACTTGAGAAAGGAGCACTTGTGGAGGAGAGGTCTGCTATGGTGGAGGAGGAGATCATGTCTTTGGTTTGTATATTTGTATATTGCTGGTCATCTATATTGAGGAAGCTTTGCTGGGTTTTCTACCCCATGAGGGTTTCCCAGGATAAATCTGTGTCTCTTGTGTTTATGCTATGCTTGTTGTTTCTTCAGTGATCCTGTATATGCTATTATTGTGAAATGGAATGTAATGCTGCTATTTTATGTCTTAGCATATTAAATCTTAACAGAAGTGCGCTCAACAAGAGTAGGTGCTCACATCATACATGACTAGGTTCGCAATGGGAAAGTGCACTACAAAAAATATGTTGGAGTTGGAAGCAGACCCAATTATTGGATCAAATGCGGAAGATGTCTTGCAACGTGAAGACAGTGATGGGGAGCCGATGCCAAAAACTCCCAAGGTGAAGACCAAGCTTGCATCACTTTAAAAGAGTGTGGAGTAGATGACTACTACTCTTTGCAAGCATGACGAGAAGACAAAAACCATGGGGGAAGAGTCGATGGATCGTATGTGTAAGACATTCAATGAGGTTGTAAATGAGTGTTGAGCCACAACGGATGTGTTAGCATAAGAAATAAGAAATTATACAGATGACAGGGTCATAAAACTTGAAGGTTTAGTGCGGGAAAGTCTGATCAAGGGAGAAAGATGAAACCATCAATTTGTTGAATCGAACTGTGGTAAGTGGGAATGGTTTAAGAACACCTATGCAAATAAGGATGAAGGATCCCAAACCGTATGATGGGACTTAGAATGCCATGGTACTTGGAACCTTTTGTTGCGATGTAGAGAAGGACTTGGAACATCTGAACATAAGTTACGATGAGACCAAGGTGAATGATGTTGCTATGTTTCTCACATGCATAATGAAACCGTGGTGGAGAAACTAAGCAAAATATATGGCAGAGGGTCGCGAGACAAAACGGGTAGAGAATTGGACTCAGATGAAGGTTGCGTTAAAGGCATAGTTTGGACTAGGGAACCAAGGGTGGGTTTCTCAAAATGGGATTATGAATCTCAAGCATGTCAAGAGTTTCAAATAGTACATTAAAGCCTACATAATCCTTGTGCTAGAGATAAAGGACATGAGTGATGAAGACATGCTTTATCACTTCATGAAGGGGTCACGGCCCCAAGTGTAGATGCAAGATTTATGGCGCCAATGTGTGTAGACCCTTTCCACATCAATATCAACAACCAATAAGCTTCTTGACTACCACATAGAAGGAAAAGAAGAGTCTAATATTGAATAAGATGATTTTAACACCTAAATCTCGCACATATGTGACATTTTGGTGATTCTTGCAATAAGGTGTCAACAACATATAGAATGCAGCTCACGAAAGGTATCCTCAACAAATCCAAAAGGAAACATGAGTCCAAAAGTGGCCAAAAACAGTCAAAAGAAGATTTCACATGGCTAAACCATTATTAACCTGTGCTACATCGCATGTTACCGGTTTAGTTCTTGTGCGATACTTACGTGGATTTTCCTTTGATAGACACGCGACTGTCAAAATGGTGGTACCACCTACTTTCCACGATGCAATGAAGGATCTTCAAAGCCCCATCACCTCCAACAATCCAAATTTGTCTCTTCACGCACTTGGTGGCATTAAATAGCCCCCTTAGTGTACCTTGGAACTAGTTCATGGAGTGGATGGGTTCACATTTGGATCTAGTTGTTTCTTGACCACCTCTTGGCCTATAAAAGGAAACCATTGACACACATCTTCTAGAGAGAAAAAATATAAAATTTATGCTACAGGATTTGTGCTAGAGCTTCCTCATATCTCACCTATTCCCACCTTTGAAGGCATTCCAAATCTCCCTTGCTTCCTTCCTCCAAGGAGCAAGATTTTATCTCCGTTGTTCTCTCACCCTCTTAGAATTTAGTTTGGACAAGAAGGACCTCCCTAAGGGAGATTGTTGGCTTCCCTTGAAGCCTACACCTCCTAGGTGTTGTACATGATTGACCATTGGGCAATACAAAGTGGTTTTTCATACATTTGGTTGTTTGAATTTGCATTCTTCACCCATGATCTTTGTTATATTTTGTTTAATTTTCTTTCTTTTATTTAAATTTCACTAAAAACCACTTGCAAGATAATTTGGAGAACTCACTCACCCCCAAGGGGCTCCAAGGACTGAGGCCTTGTTGCAACCTACAAGGCTTATCCCCTTACCAAGTGGAGGGATGCACCCTTGTGCAATTGTTTCCACAACTGTTCTAATGGCGACTCCACTTATGTTTGTTTATTTCTTTTAAACTAGGTTATTTTATGTTGAGTGATTAATTCTGGGTGCTTGTCATTTGTAGGATATTAGGTTTACCACCTCCAACTTTAGAATCCGCCCCCTCTCGGCCACATTAAATTTTTACACAGTAGCGTAGATCCAAGCCTCTCGACCGTGCTACACGTGCAGAAACGCCTTCGACAGTCATGCTACTCGCGCAGATTAGAAGTTTAGTACCCATGCATTACTCTTCTTTCTGACCCGCACAACTTTTCTGTGTTCTTCCTGTGCTACAACATGTCTGCTTGTAATTATCCCTTGCTATCGCGCGACAGAGTCTTATTTACCAATGCTACAATCATTTGATTTGTTTTTTATTTGTATGCAACAATCTTGCATCCCCGCTCACTAATGGACTAGGTTAATCTAGCTTGCAATAGTTTTCATTAATTATATAGTAATTAGCCCAACTAGACTAATATTATGGAGTAAAGAGTCCATATCTCTCGAATCTTACTTAGGTAACCAACCTTGAGGCTTTCAATGGGCCTCATTCTTGTCACTAGTATTCAATACATCTTTTGTTTATTTTTACTTCACATGTTTTAGGATCAAAGATAGTGTAGAATCCACTTTTTGCACACAAGCGAGGACCTAAAGACTCTTGTCTCCCTATGTATGCTCTTCACCTCGCACTTCTTGTGATCTTGGTGAGTTAGAAAGGGGTGAGAAGTGTGAAATACCTCCATTGCACACTTCTACTTCATTAGCACTTTGTTTGCAAAGCACCCTTGGCATCTTTTAGAGTTAAAAGTTGATCTCCATTTACATTTAATTTATACTCTTCTAGTTAGTTTTGCAACAATCAATTTTCTTACCTCACATGTGTTTGCATTACTAGCACACACTAAGGGACCTAAAGATTTTTTCACTCCAAGTATGCTCTTCACCTCACACTTCTTGTGACTTGGTGAATTAGAAAGGAAGGGAATTGTGAAATACCTCACTTATGTTAGATTTTGAGAATTAATTCAATATGATCTAGGATCTTATCTGAGAGAATAACAAGCACAACATATCAATCATAAGAGACAAGCACAAGAGACAATAGACACAGAGTTTCCTCGGGGAAAACCAAGAAGGTGAAAAACCCCGCAACTTCCTCAGAGATAGAAAGAGCAATGATACAAAACCCAAGTACAAGAGATAGTCTCCTTAGCAGCTTCTCCTCCTCCACTAGTGCGCATCACTCAATGAGAGAGATATATGAGTAAGTGAATGATCAAATAGAGTGACACCCTCACTCTATTTATACACAACTCAACTTGCCTAATAACCTAACAGGGCCGACTTCTCTATGAGAGTCTAATAACCCATGGTAACCCAACTCAGGGCCGACCCCACACTCGGTGGTCTAATAACCCATCTTGTATAAGTTACGACACTTGCGACACTTGTAAATACAAATGACGACACTTCCGTACAGAGGAATAATAACCTCTTTGTAGGGATACAATATACATATATGAAATACATTCCAAAGTTACATATGCATCAACACTCCCTCTTAACTAGGAAGGTATTTCTCGACACAGGTCTTCTAGCACAAGTCTTCTTCTCTAGATCATCAGATCATCGTCATGGTATCATCGTCATCGTCACTGCTGCTATCTCAATCAATCTCCAATCTACTCATCATAGGAAGTTCTACAGAGCCATCCCTTTTTCATGTTGGTTGTAGGCCTATCCTCCATGTAGGTCTTCATCATCTCTGCGAGCAAACCATCAAGTAAGTACACCTCAGGACTGGTTACATTGCCTCTGCAAAACCTGCAAGATCTCCCATGACTGATTACACTGCTTCTGCAAAACCTGCAAGAGCATCTCAGGACTGATTATATGCCTCTGCAAAACCTGTGTACCATACTGTCACCTCATCGTCTTCAGATCATCGTCATTGTCCATGAAGCACAACCCAGATGCACATCACATGACACTTACATACACCGGCATGGGAGGACCTACCTACCACCATCCAGGAATGGCTTAGCACTTACATCACGACCATGGGAGGACTTACCTACCACCATGTCACCATGGGAGGACCTACCTACCACCATGTCGAAAAGGCAATTACATCAACAACCATGGGAGGACTTACCTACCACCATGTCACCATGGGAGGACCTACCTACCACCATGTCGAAAAAACTTTGCAATTACATCAATGACCATGGGAGGACTTACCAACCACCATGTCACCATGGGAGGACCTACCTACCACCATGTCGGAAAAGCCCGCCCAACCCTTACATCTCACCATGGGAGGACATACCTACCACCATGTGAGAATGGCCCAGCCCTTACATCTGCACCATGGGAGGACCCACCTACCACCATGTGAGAATGGCCACAACCCTTACATCTGCACCATAGGAGGACCTACCTACCACTATGTGAGAATGGCTCATGTGCATCTGTGTCTCTGGACTCATCACTTCCCTTTGGAGGGAATCTTGATCTGAAGTACACCAAGTCTTTGTCTGAAGTATTCAAACTTCACTCTGGCCAGCGACTTGGTCAACACATCGGCTATTTGCTCGTCCGTCGCAACATACATGAGCTTCACTGCTCCTCTCTACACCGTATCACTGATATAGTGATATTTGATCTCGATGTGTTTCGACCTGTCATGGAACACCGGGTTATTAGACAACTTTACACAACTTTGTTTGTCACAAAAGATACCAGTAGCATCCAACGGGAGATCAAATAACTCAGACAGTAGCTTCCTAAGCCATACTGCCTCACAACTAGCCAAACAAGATGCAAGATACTCTGCTTCAGCTGTACTCAGTGCCACACAGGACTGCTTCCTGCTAAACCAAGAGATCACACCTGATCCCATACTGAAGCAGCACCCAGAGGTGCTCTTCCTATCTGCAGCACTTCCTTCCCAATCTGAATCAACATAACCCTCCAGGTTAAAATTTGTATTCGCATCATACTTGAGCCCATAATCAACCGTACCCTTCAGGTACCTCAGAATATGCTTTACAGCAACCAGGTGAACACTTCTTGGATTCGTCAGGAACTGGCTCAATGTGTTCACAGCAAAGCAAATATCTGGTCTCGTGTTCGTCAGGTACATCAAGGACCCAATCATTTGATGATACATCGTGACATCAACCGGCTCAGATGAAGCATCACACAAAAGCTTTAGGTTTGATGCCATAGGTGTGGCCATGGCCTTGCAGTCCATCATCTCGAACCTCTTCAGGATCTCTACTGCATAATTCCCTTGTCCAATGAAG
Source organism: Larix kaempferi (assembly GCA_027924585.1). Taxonomy (NCBI): domain Eukaryota; kingdom Viridiplantae; phylum Streptophyta; class Pinopsida; order Pinales; family Pinaceae; genus Larix; species Larix kaempferi. The sequence goes on along the minus strand of BSBM01000159.1, from coordinate 3,220,273 downwards.
ATCCCATCTGCACTCTGCCACACCTCCAAGCCTAGAAAGTAGTGCATCATACCCAAGTCCTTCATCTCGAACTCGGCAGCAAGATTCCTCTTCGTGTCAGCAATCAATCTAGCCTCACCCGTCACAAACAGGTCATCCACATACAATAGTGGTATCACTGGATTTCCTTCCTCAACCTTGTAGTAAAGGTTGGAATCCACTTTACTCTTAGTAAAGCCCAAGTTGGATCGGAAGCTGTCTATCCTACCATACCAAGTTCTAGGAGCTTGCTTCAAGCCATACAAGGCTTTCTTCAACCTGCACACATATGAGTCCCTGTCATGTGTCTCAAAACCAAGTGGCTGCTCCACATACACTTCCTCTTCGACTACACCATTCAAGAAAGCTGTCTTGACATCCATCTGGTGTATCTTCCACTTCATCACTATAGCCAAAGCAAGTACTGTTCTGATGGAAGTGTATCTGGCTACAGGAGCAAAAGTCTCTTCATAATCTATCCCCTCTTTCTGGGAGAAGCCACGGGCTACAAACCTCGCCTTGTATTTCTCTATGCTACCATCTGCAACATGCTTGATCTTATAGATCCACTTAGAAGTAACAATAGACTTCCCTTCAGGTCTTGGGACCACATCCCAAACATCATTCTTCATGATCAAATGGTATTCCTCGACCATGGCATCCTTCCATTCTTTCTTTTCCGCTGCTTCTTCATAACTGGAAGGTTCTTTGTTCATAATATCACAGAGTAAGGAAACATAGCTGGTATGTGACCTAGTCCTTTTTCTTTCTCTATGTTTTTCCTCTGGAATACCATACCTTTCTGCATCTTGGACGAGCTCTCTAGCCCATGTTGGTTTCCTCTTGTGAGAGTTCTTCTCAGGGGTGGATCTACAGGTTCTTGTGGATCTTCTATTTCACGATCTTCTTCTGGAATAACTTCATTCATGGTGGTGTCTTGTGTTCTGGGTATTCTTGGTTCTTCATTGTCTTCAACAGGTGTCTTCCTTGATTTGATGAATGTTGATTTTTCATCAAAAGTTACATCCCTGCTGATATCAATCTTCTTGAACCCTGGAAAGTATATTCTGTAAGCCTTCAAGCTTTCACTGTATTCCACAAAGATGCCCTTCTTTCCTGAGGGATCTAGCTTTGTCCTCTTTTCCTTTGTAAATTGTGTACACTGGACAACCAAATATTTTGAGATGGCTAACTTCTGGCTTCTTCCCAGTGAATACTTCTTCTGGTGTTTTGTTGTCAAGTATCTTATGAGGTGTTTTGTTTTGTACATATACAACTGTCCTTGCTGCTTCTACCCATAGGTGCATAGGTAGATCTTGGTCATGAAGCATTTCTCTAGCTGCTTCCATGATAGTTCTATTCTTTCTTTTTGCAACCCCATTTTGTTGTGGATTGTAAGGAGTAGTCAACTCCCTCTTAATCCCTGAATCACTACATAGCCTCTTGAAGTCTCCTAAAGTAAATTCTCCACCATTTTCGGATCTAAAGATCTTGATCTTCTTATCAGTTTGATTTTCTATCAAAGCTTTTAATTCCTTGAACTTATCAAACACTTCATCTTTGTTCTTCAATAAATAAACCCAAGTATTCCTAGAGAAATCATCAATGAAGGAAACATAATATACATACCCACTCAAAGAGCTGGAAGACATTGGACCTCATACATCGGAGTGGATAATCTCCAAAATTCCTTTTGCTCTGCTTTCACTACTTGGAAATGTCTTCTTTGTGTTCTTTCCTTTTGCACATCCTTTGCAAATACCTTCATGCTTTGATTGGATTTCAGGAAGACCCTCCACTGCTTTGCTTTCTATTGGAAGTGCTCTATAGTGCACATGAGCAAGCCTTCTATGCAAAAGTTCACTTGGCTCCATGGATTCATGTACCATGGCATGTTCAGGTTGCCCCTTTAATTTGCACAATCCTCCCTCTTTCTCTCCAATCACCATTGCATCATCAATGGTTTTACCTTTTGGCCACATGAGTACTTGACCATCTACAAATGCAAGTCTTATCCCCTTTGATTCCAAAGCAGATATGGAGAGAAGATTTTTCTTGAGACCTGGAACATAAAGTACCTCTTTCATCTTCATAGGTTTTCCAGAGTCTAGCTTATAGGAGGCTTCACCACTTCCTTTTATTAGATACTGGTAGTCATCCCCAAGTTTCACCTTATGGGGTGATTCATGTTCAGATAGTTTCACAAAGGATCCCTTGAATCCTGTCATATGTTTGGAATCCCCACTATCTATAAGCCAATCATTACTTCCATGAGCAATAGTACTAGTGAGGGAAGAAATCAAAACATACTCTTCATCACTTGAAGAATCTTCACTTTCTTCCCTAGCCCTCTTCCTAGGAGGTTCATCATCCTCTGCAGTGTGAGCATGATGTTTTATTTTGATGTTCTTGTTTTTCTTGTGGGAACCATCTTTATTGTTTCTGGGACAATCCTTGGCATAGTGCCCCTTTTCATCACATGTAAAGCATCGGTCACTGGATGTGTTTCTTAGAGATATGAAGCTACCCCTTTGGTTCTAATGGTGGCGCTTTTCTTTCTTATTGTGATGGTGTCCCTTCTTATCATCATATTTCTTAGAGTGTGTTGTGAGAGCTTGGTCTTCATTCCCCATCTTCTCTTCTCGAGCTATAATTCGAGCTTATTCTTGTGATAATTCTTCCCACAACCTACTGAATGTGATAAGTTTCCTCCTAGCACAAATTCCTTGGATGAAGGAATCCCATGACCTAGGAAGGCCATTAAGAGTGGTCATTGCCACTTCTCCATTCTCTATATCTTCTCACACAGCTTTAAGTTATTCTTTTATTTGGGATACCCTTGAGAAATAAGACTGCATGGTCTTTGCATTCTGGATCTTGATATTCTTCAATTGATTCCTCAAGATCATCTTCCGATTTATGTTCTTCCCTTCAAATAGCTTGGTCAAGGAATCAAACATCTCCTTAGGTGCCTTTAGAGATGACACATGTGGTATGAGATGATCTTTGATAGAATCAACAATGATTCTCTTAGACTTGACCAATTTCCTTTTGTGTAAGGCCTTAGCCTCTTCTCCCTCTGGGACAGGGACCTCTTCACTTATGTAGGTGTCCAATTCATTATCTTCCAGGATTAACCCAATCCTATACTTCCATGCTCGGAAGTTATCAGCCCCGTCAAGTTTATCCTCAAGCTTGGTGTGGTGAGACATCTTAATGAGAAACTCAAATGGAAATAAGAGATTTAGGTCTTACCACTTGTTTTGCTGAAAACTAGATCTGGAGTTGGATTAGGGTTTGTCAGAGAAACCCTAAAAATTCAAACTTTGAATTTCAAACTTCTGAAAGGATAGAAAGATGCGACGTGCTGAGCTAATCAAGCTGGTATATTCAGAATTTGAAAACTGCAAAGTTTCACCCCTCAAAATTGCTTTTGAAACTTTCAAATTCACTTGGCAAGACCCTGAATTAGGGTTTGAATTTCCCGGAGCTTCACCCAACCAAAAAGTTCGATCCAAAGCTCTAAACTTCGATTTTTCAGAGGAGATTCCAGCTGTGGTCTCAGATTTCAGAAATTCCAAATTTTGCAGAAACCCTAATTTTTAGGTCAAAAACTGAAAGTGCTCAGAATTGAATTATGTTTCGACAGAAAGATGCGCCCTTGAAAGGAGAGTCAATATAGCCTCCTTCCTTTGAATATCCGTGGAGAGAAACCCAAAAATCAAGAAGCCCTAGCTTCCGCAGCTGCACAGTGTCTTCTTCTCAGGTTAGCTCTGATACCATGTTAGATTTTGAGCATTAATTCAATATGATCTAGGATCTTATCTGAGAGAATAACAAGCACATCATATCAATCATAAGAGACAATAGACACATAGTTTCCTCGGGGAAAACCAAGAAGGTGAAAAACCCCGCAACTTCCTTAGAGATAGAAAGAGCAATGATACAAAACCCAAGTACAAGAGATCGTCTCCTTAGCAGCTTCTCCTCCTCCACTAGTGCACATCACTCAATGAGAGAGATAGATGAGTAAGTAAATGATCAAATAGAGTGACACCCTCACTCTATTTATAAACAAATCGACTTGCCTAATAACCTAATAGGGCCGACTTCCCTAGGAGAGTCTAATAACCCATGGTAACCCAACTCAGGGTCGACCCCACACTCGATGGTCTAATAACCCATCTTGTATAAGTTACAACACTTGCGACATTTGTAAATACTAATTACGACACTTTCATACAGAGGAATAATAACCTCTCTGTAGGGATACAATATACATATATGAAATACATTCTGAAGTTACATATGGATCAACACCTTACACTCCCTAAGTGAATTCAAGACCCTTAAAATAAACTTTGTAAAATTGCCAACCAACTAAAATCCTCCACAAGAGGTCACAAAACAATATTTTAGTTAGGTAGGATTTATTGGGCTAGGCATCCATTAATGCCCACCAATCTTGTTTCATTAGTGATATTTTGAAACATATCATTGTTGACTTATAGGATACTATCAAAATCTTTCTATAAGCAAGTTCTTAAAGAAAAACTGGATTAGAAGTGCGTCGTGACCAAGGAGGTGAAAGATGATGTAGATTTTCCTTGCTCTCCCCTATGAGTCACTCAAATATTTGTAGGGAGATGACACTATACCGTGCAAGCCGAACCAATGATCCACACTTGACACAAGGTACCTTAGTGGCCAAACTTAGGACATCGCCAAGGAACAATTGTGGGTGCAATTGAATCCTGAAGTAAGCTATTGTCGTTGGGAGGTGTTTCCAAGTCTTCTTGATTGGAACATTGGCCCCATCGTCGGTATAACTGGCTCTTTGTTACCTTCACTATTCAATTGGTGTGTGGATCCCATTATCACCATCAATTGTGCTTTTGGAAGGCCCAATTACATTTGATAGGAAGTGCATTAGGTCTTTTTAGGGAATTTACACTTATTTTCTTTCTAAATACAAGTTCACTAACTCGTAATTAAAAAGAACCTACTTGTGGGAACTCTTGAATCCTTCACTATAGAGGAACAAAAAAACCCCCTAAGGTTGTCCCGAAGACTACAAGGCCTATACCCTCTCATGAGGGGTGTTTTTACACCATCCCCCTGTGGTTCACGTAGACGACACTCTAGCCGAGGCTACTCCCAGGCCACATTGATAGGATCATCTGGGCAAGTCCGCTTGATCGATTCATTTTCTCCTCTCTGGGAGAGTGTTAACCCTTCTACCTTCTCCATAATCGAGAGAGGTGAACCTTCATTTTCTCCCCTTGGAGAGAATCTAGACACATTTACTCCTCCTCCTATTGGATGTACTTTAAACTACTTTGATCCATCCTCTCTCGTAGGAGATCATTCGTTATTTTCAACACTACCCCTATCTCCCCCTCGTGGAAACCGCACATAGCATAAAATGGCAGGACCAAATCCTTCTACCCTACCTTTCATGGCTAGCCTAAATCTCCTTGATTTGGCCAAACTGATCAATGACCTTATTGCACATGATCCAACATGGGCAGCTATGCCAGATAAACTTCCCTCTCACATTTCTAAATTTGAAGGGGAGCAAGGGGATGATCCCACCAACCATGTCATGTCCTTCCAGCTATGGTGTTCCTCCAACAGCATAGTGGAATATTTCGTGAGGGAGTCCGCCTCTTTCAGTGCACCCTCACTGGAACATCATCCAAATGGTATGTGAACTTAATGAGATCGACCCATGCCACCTTTGCGACACTGGCCACCGCATTTATGACATACTTCCAGCTTCCAGTTTTCTATGAACTTGGTCTCAAAATTCTCATAGAGTTTTGAAAAAACACGTCTAAACACATCGTGGACCATATCCATGAATGGCGTGGATGCCAAACATTGTATAAAATCGAAATAAAACCACCATTCTTGTTGGATTGGTTCATCAAGTCACTCCAACCATCCATTTCCAAAGATGTAGCCACCTCCATGCCACAAAGTGAGGAAGATGCTATTATGAAAACCTAGCATTTCAAACTGATATATGCACAATCTGGCTACCTTTACACTATCCTCCTTAATTCCCCTTGGCACCGATCATTAGATCATACACCTATGGGGTCGTCACACTTGGAAGGTGGGATTATTGGGTCCATTTCCCACCTTGGAAAGGTTCCTCCTACTAATTCAACGCCATTTAATATGGCCCCGCAATAACCACCCATGCTACCTGTTTCAGTACCCCCCCCTCCTGTATCAACCCCACTAGTTGGTCAGTTACAGTATGGACTCTATACGGTCTTACTTATCCAAACGTTAGTCAAGCAACAACGATTCCTACACTGCAAATGGCACAAGTCGTTCCTACGTCCACATATTATGCGCGTAAACCACATTTATCCCACTGCCGAGATATAAACCTTAGTATCCATTTATGTGCCCGGTTGCTCAACAACCCACACCTCACATGGGGGTCAACCTTGTTCAATATTATTTCGCACAACAAGCTCAACAATTTGATTAGTGGAACACCACAAATCCCCAAAACCCTCAAAATCAGGGGAAGAAGAAAGGAAAGAACAAGCAAAACCATTAGTAGGGGCAAGAAGGCAATCCTCCTCCCCAGCAGAACCAAAACCAGGGTAATCAAAACATGGGGACAAAACCCCTCCCTAGGAAAGTGAAGAACACCAACCTGAGGACCTGTTATCACACAAAGTGTAGCTGCAAACTAAAGGGATCCTATCCAGGACGGTAGAGGAGGGTAGCTAAACCGGTGACACTTGCAAGGGCCTTGTTCTCCACTGAATACAAGGGTTGTCACATTGAACAGGATCTTGTCACTTTAGATCAAGCCGGAGCAAGATCAAGGGGGAGAGCCTAGCCAACTTATGAAGGCTAGCGAACCTACTCAAGGGACTCTATGATAATGTGAGATGAGAACAAGAGTGATATCATGAGTAAGTGGATATATATCTAGAAAGATAAGTGGCTTTAGGATTTAGGGCTTGGTTGAGGAGGATTAGACAAATAGATAATTACTCAACCATTGAGAAATGTACCACTATTGAGTTTAAGCAAGTAGATCTAGATAGATTTAGTGTCGATATAAAAGATCGAAATGAGAACTACCTAGGGTTTAAGCAAATAAGAATATGGTGAGCCCACTTGGTGAAATTAAGCTTGGAAAGACACCAGGATGGTGGCTAGACAATAGATCTAGAGGTTTGAGGTCAAACTAGTATTTTTATCTGGAAAAATACTGAAAACCCATAATTGCGTCCTCCCCTAAAGATGGCCAGTGCTTGGATCTCAGGGTAAATGGAGTCGTATTTCCACCAAACTTGGTCTCTAAGGTTTATTAATTATTTTAGACTTGGGTTTCAGTTTTTAAGCCCATATTATTGCGATATCTATAAGATATTCAAAGCGAGGGTTTTAAACTTGTAAATTTAAATGACAATTGGATAGAAGTAATGGAAATCAATACATACCTTGTAGATATTAACTCAAATGCTTACGTCTGCCAAGTACATTGATTATCTTGACAATTGGTTGTTATAAATGAAGGTATGATAACCAATTATTATAGAACATATATGGTGTAAGATAAAGTAGTTGATGAGATAACTTGATCACAACAATACTACAAAAAATTACTATGAAAAAAATCCCAGTTCTAATTTCAAACCTATAAAAAGCACTGAAAAATGATAAAATAAATATCAAACAATTTCTTCATTCACCATGCAATTTGTTACAATAAAACATTGAGGGCCAACTTTAGTCAAAGAAGTTCTCTTAACCCCCTTTGCATGAGGAAAATAAATAAATCTCCAATAAAAAGTGAAACTAAAAACTACATTCCAACAACTCAACTACCATTTATTTTACATTAGTCTACAAAATGAGAAATGGTGACAAGTATTAACTCAACCAAGGAATACCATATAAATTTTAAACTACTCCTCATCATAGGCATTTCTCTTATGAATAGAACTTATCAAAAATAACCAAGAGTAGACAGTCTCTAACGCTCCCTTTCACATGGATGTATTTAGGAAGGAAACCTTCCTTCACAAATCCAGCCTTCTCCAGAACTCTCGCAGATGCAGCGTTTTCAAGGAGCACAAGAGATTCAATCCTCTTCACTCCCTGCAATTCTTTGAAGCCCAATTTCAGTGTTGTTGTCACTACTTGGGTAGTGAATCCCATCTTCCAGTACTTTTTGGAGATGGTGTACCTCATCTCAGATCGGCAACCATGAATGTCGGTTCCTTGCTTGAGCATGACATGGACAATGGGATTCCCGTTGACACAAATGGCCTTGAACTATGGGTGAGGAATCACCACCTTCACCATAAACTCCCTGAGATTCTCTTTGGATTTAAAGGTTTCCCATGTCATGAACTTGGTCACTTCTTCGTCGCTGGCCCACTCGTACAGATTAACCAAGTCTGCCAGGAAGAAATTCCTCAACTGGATCTTCCCAACATTACAACTACTACTCTTGTTACTCATTCCACATCTAGCTTCCATTCTTTCAATCTTCAACTCTCTCAAATACTCAGCTTTTCACAATGAGAACTGTAATTTGAATGAACAGTCAGAGCAATGAGTGTTCAGTACAATTCCACTTGAGTTAGATGCATATTGAGGTGAGAATGGTTGAATTTATAAACACCCAAAACTACATCACATTCCAATTAATGTAATGTGGAGGCCCGCAATGAATTCCTTCTTATCATCTAACGCTGACTTCAGTAATCTAGCAAGCCGAAATCTCTCAGGAACTGACCGGTCTGCTATAAAAATACTTTAAAAATGGTGTACCAGAGTAAGCAACATGAGGTCGACGGAGAGAAAAGAAGAGAGTATAAGAAATAAGATTATGACGACATCGACGGAGAGAAAAGAAGAGAGTATAAGAAATAAGATTCACAATCTTGCGAGAAGAATTCTGCAGAGATATAAAAGGTTTCGATCGGCGGAGGGAAAAGAAAAAAGTATCTGAAAAAAGGATTATAATTGGAGTATTATAATCGGAGTAGTCTAAGCCATCGACGATTTGCCCTGGAAGACGGTCGTCATTGCCGATTTCCGGCCAAATCGTCCTTCCCATCGACGTCTCTCCTCATTTATTTTTCCTGGCTCTTGTTCACTGGAAACAAGCTCGTCTGCAGGCACGGGTGGACCCGGCGAGCTCCATATTTTTTTCCACCTTCCTGCTTTGAATGCATGGCACCCGTATTCAACACGGCTAAAGCGCCTTCCAACCCATCGCGATTGTCTACCTCTGTTTTACCCCTTCATCACTCGCCCTGGTGGCTCCTATGCATTGGATTACAGCGTGCAGCGGCTCAAATCCATCTACACATTCGATACCAGCTTAAGATCTCTGCACTGGCTGACGGGGTGCTCAACTCCATCAGTTCAACTCCAATCCATAAGTATGATCTCCGGCTCTCTCAAAATTTGTCTTCTTTCATCTCTATTTTTTCCCCAAAATATTTGAATGAGCGCATTTCAACCTAAACATTTTATGTGGTAAGGGTGAAAAAACAACTGACATGGCTTCTGACCATAGAAGAAATAGGACTGCTGACAGCTAACATAACTGTCACAAAAGTGCAGTCCCATAATTCAATAACTACATGAGGTGACTTTTTCCCACCAACCACACAAATGCATTAATGATTGGAAAAAAGGTAAAAAATGAGATAATTGGCTTATTCCCATCACATGACACAATTTTGGGTGAATTCTAAGGTTTACACTTGGAAGCATAGGATTTGGTTTCCCATAGGCCCCCTTCCTCTTCCCCTCCTGGAATCATAGCCCCTTTGGTGAGCCTCTTTCCACAACCATTGTTGGACCATTTTATTATTTATGCACATAATATTTACATATACTCTAAATCGGCATAAAATCCAACCAAACATTGCAAATAACATCATACATGCCTATCCATTCACTAGTCGAGACTTGGCCTTGAGCTTCGCACTAGGAATTCACACTAGCATATTGACATCATTTACATTTTTAATGCAATGGGGTCAAAATCGGGATATTACAATTCACTTTTCAATAGTTAGTAGAAATTAGTACTTCTCATCTCCTAACATGACATACTCATGCATACTCATTACATCAACATGCATTAAAGCAATCAACTAACTTAAAAGCATAGTAGTTATATCATAATAAAGAAGCATTTAATCTATGAGTTGATTGAATGTCACAAGGTTGGCAATCCCACTATCCTTCGAAGATGATGATATAAAATTATAAGTATATAACATTTATATCTAAATGATACATTTATATAAATCTCAATAGCCAATAATCAACTAATATGATGGTGCATCCTTTATAGGGAAATAATATGGGTTTCATAATCATGTCAATCTTATCAACCAAAATACAAATGCACATCTATTATAAGACAACTACATACATAATATTTATGTACATCTCACAATGGATATTTCAACACAAGGAACATCATTCATATAATACAAATGCATGTCTATTATATGCCCACTACATATAGGTACATCTCAACAACTATCTCTAAGGCACAATTGATATTCCAACACAAGAAACATCATTTATATAATACAAATGCATGTCTATTATATTCCCACTACATATATGTACATATCAACGACTAACTCTAAGGCACAATTGATATTCCAGCACAAGAAACATCATTCATATAATACAAATGCATGTCTATTATATTCCCACTACACATATGTACATATCAACGAATAACTCTAAGGCACAATTGATATTTCAGCACAAGAAACATCATTCATACATTTGAGTGAAATCATTAACAATGGAAACTCATGACGAATATGTACATGTTTATGAACTTGACAACTTTTTGAACAATACAACGTGAAGATACTTATTTGGTCGAAATAGACTCATGCGACTGAAGGTGTGACTAAGAATTTCTACCCAACCAATTGGTTCTCTGTCCGGTGTATATTTCTACCACCGAGAGACCACCCCCAAGCTGGTAATGAATCCACTAGGGTAAAGGTGGAGAAACGCTCTCAAATAAAGACCTTCTAATATTGTTTCCAATACAAGGGAACTAGAGAGAGGCATCTTCCTCCTCTAGTTAATTCATGATATGTACACCTTAATCATTTAATAATTCAAGAAGGATTTGAGTTATACCCCTTTAATCACTATGCACAACTATTTACCTTAAACATTGTATATATAAGTATTTCAAACAGAGGTTGCTCCTTTTTAGGCTTGTTCCAAAGCCTAACAAAAAATAATTGAAACTGTAAATATGAACACTAACCCAAAAGGCTACACCAGCCCATCCAGCTTGTACATATATATTTACCAGTGTTCACCAACTACCTTTAACCACTATGCAGGGCCATGCCCTTACTAGCTCACTTTTGGATATTCATTCTAATATTAAGCGTAAGTTATATGAATCTCAGGCCTTTTCCTCATGGTCTCTACCATGAATATAATCAATTCGTAAAACATAACAAAATAACCTCACTCTCCTGTAGAGGTGTAGACAGTCTCATAATTATGTGTAAGAAACTACCTATATATACACACACACACACATGGGCGTTTATGCAACCTAACAACTCTGTTTAATATGCAGAGACTTGTATTATCTGAACCCTATCAAACAAGGTTGAAATCGCTATCATTAAACAGTTAATGTCTTTAGGCGTGGGTTAATCCAAGGATCGCTCAACCCTACAATCAAACTTAGATATTGCTACTACTGACATTTCAACAATATAAACAATCAGAAATTAGGCATAGATCAAGCCGACCTTCATAAACTTAAAAACGCTGAAGGACTGCTGACAACTGACATAACTGTCACAAAGGTGCACTCAATCCCATGCTTCAATAACTACATTAGGTGACTTTTTCCCACCAACCACACACATGCATTAATGATTGGAAAAAAGGTAAAAAATGAGATAATTGGCTTATTCCCATCACATGACAGAATTTTGGGTGAGTTCTAAGGTTGACACTTGGAAGCATAGGATTTGGTTTCCCATAGGCCCCCTTCCTCTTCCCCTTTGGTGGAATCATAGCCCCTTTGGTGCTCTTTACACAACCATTGTTGGACCATTTTATTATTTATGCACAAAATATTTACATATACTCTAAATCGGCATAAACTCCAACCAAAAATTGCAAATAACATCATACATGCCTATCCATTCACTAGTCGGGCCTTGGCCTTGAGCTCCGCACTAGGAATTCATACTAGTATATTTACATCATTTACATTTTTAATGCAATGGGGTCAAAATCGGGATATTACAATTCACTTTTCAATAGTTAGAAGCAATTACTACTTCTCATCTCCTAACATGGCATACTCATGCAGATGCATTACATCAACATGTATTAAAGCAATCAGCTAACTTAAAAGCACAATAGTTATATCATAATAAAGGAGCATTTAATCTATGAGTTGATTGAATGTCACAAGGTTGGCAATCCCACTATCTTTCGAAGATGATGATATAAAATTATAAGTATATAACATTTATATCTAAATGATACATTTATATAAATCTCAATAGCCAATAATCAACTAATATGATGGTGCATCCTTTATAGGGAAATAACACGGGTTTCATAATCATGTCAATCTTATCAACAAAAATACAAATGCACATCTATTATAAGACAACTACATACATAATATTTATGTACATCTCACAATGGATATTTCAACACAAGGAACATCATTCATATAATACAAATGCATGTCTATTATATGCCCACTACATATAGATACATCTCAACAACTAACTCTAAGGCACAATTGATATTCCATCACAAGAAACATCATTCATATAATACAAATGCATGTCTATTATATTCCCACTATATATATGTACATATCAACTACTAACTCTAAGGCACAATTGATATTTCAACACAAGAAACATCATTCATACATTTGAGTGAAATCATTAACAATGGAAACTCATGATGAATATGTACTTGACAACTTTTTGAACAATACAACGTGAAGATACTTATTTGGTCGAAATAGACTCATGCAACTGAAGGTGTGACTGAGAATTTCTACCCAACCAATTGGTTCTCTGTCCGATGTATATTTCTATCATCGAGAAACCACCCCCGAGCTGGTAATGAATCCACTAAGGTAAAGGTGGAGAAACGCTCTCAAATAAAGACCTTCTAATATTGTTTCCAATACAAGGGAACTAGAGAGAGGCATCCTCCTCCTCTAGTTAATTCATGATATGTACACCTTAATCATTTAATAATTCAAGAAGGATTTGAGTTATACCCCTTTAATCACTATGCACAACTATTTACCTTAAACATTGTATATATAAGTATTTCAAACAGAGGTTGCTCCTTTTTAGGCTTGTTCCAAAGCCTAACAAAAAATAATTGAAACTGTAAATATGAACACTACCCCAAAAGGCTACACCGGCCCATCCAGCTTGTGCATATATATTTACCAGTGTTCACCGACTACCTTTAACCACTATGCAGGGCCATGCCCTTACTAGCTCACTTCTGGATATTCATTCTAATATTACGCATAAGTTATATTCATTCTGATACAAAAACGACAATGCAGATGGGATCGGTATCGCTCTACAGAGCTGAGCCGTCCCATCCCTTATCTTCAAATCACATAAATAAAATGCGGGGCCTTGTTCCCATCGATTTGACAAATGGAAACTTCTAAATCTAGGGCTCCTTCACAAATGGAAGTTTAACAACTTGGTGTTTTTCAAAGAGATGAATTGTCATTCCATCTCGCCTATCCTCGCGATATGAAGCAGATGGCTACTATCATTGAGATTTTCCAACCATAGTCTACATATTCGTCCTAAGTAATTAAGAGATTCCTCTTATTTTTACTTTTATGAAAGTATATTCATATGGTTATTTTTATGAGATTTATTTTCTATATAACTTGTATTCATACTTTTTTTAACAATTACTTAAAAGGAAGTGCTTTAAAAGTATTTGTTACTCCAAACTACTAAATGTTTTCCCCTCTGTAAGATAATGAAAAAAAAGCACTCAACTTCTTTCTATTAAAAATATTTTTTGGACATCCTCTATAGGTATTTGTGATAATAATATAGCTCTTCTTATTATCTAAATAAGGTGATTATAATTGTCTTTAAGAAGATTTTGCTTCTAATCAAGGACTCGAAATAACTCTTTGGCACTCGATGCCAAGATGTAGATGCTTATGATAGTTACGATAATCATGTAATTTTGTTTCATTTAATAGTAATAGCAATTACTTAGGGTAGTCCCTTAATCTCATTTAGGACTGTTTAGTAATAAACATATTTACACTAGTGGTTAGGTCTTAGGGGTTCCATACTAGCTTGTAATACATAGTTACTTCGCTTAAGATTAACATAGCTCAAGACGACACTTAAGAAAAACCCAAGTAAACCGTTATTTTGCTTCAAGTGCCTACCGGAACCAAGCTGACATCCGTCACCCAAATCCTAGATTCTCATGGTTTCTTAGCTCATTGATCTCTCTCTCTCCCCCCTAGGGGATTTTGTGCCCTGTCGTTTAGTAGCGTCAATACCTTCAGTCTCCTAGGTCTATATTTAACCATTACAACTTAAGAAACAAAACTTACAAGGTTTGATGGTGAGGCCTTGGCCTTGAGCTCCTCACCAGAAACAAGTACATAGTTACATTTTCAGTTACAATGAGTAGGGGTAAAAGAGAGATGTTACACTTCTTCCATCTATAATGAAGGAAAACACAATAATTTTGGGGAGGGAAATGCACAGCAAGAAAGAACTACATGAGAGAGGCAAACTAGTTGATAAATAATGGACGAGGAAGCAAATTCACAGGTCTTTTCTTTCCTAGGAAGCCAAACACATTTTTCCAAAATGATGGCTTTCCCATACACGAAATTTTGGACAGCCATACTCTCTATTTCCAAAAACAATAACTACTTCAACTACCTCTTAGAAGAATTAAATGATTGGGTGCACAAGTCAACATGGGTAGTTCCAATACCAGATTAATCCGTTGTTTTGCAGACAATCTACTGAGAACGGACTCAAGGCCTGATCTCCCTAGCTTAACGTAAGTCTAGAACAAATAAGACAGAACATAAAATACTTTCCTAGACCGTATAGAAATACAAATGTAAGAGTGGATCGTTTACCTTAGATTTGTAGATCCCTTTCTCCTTCGTTGATCCAATGCTCCAACGCTGCCAGATTGCAAGTAGCTAAACCCTATTGAACATGTAACAGACCACGAGAAGTGAAAGCATATATCTCATATGATAGATCTAAGCTAACAGTTAAGGAGGAAATCTCTAAACATCATCAAGCAGACAACATTTATGGAAAGCAATTAAATTAACTGTATTGAAGAGTGAGGAGTACAATAGAAAAGAGGATCACAACCATAGCCTTAACGCTGCAAGCTCCTTCCGACAAACCATGCCAAAGCTCCTAGAGAGAAGTAGATGTTCCCCAAGCTAGAGTGTTAGATCTATTGGGCTTGATTTCACCAGCATAAGAGTACCATAGACTTCCTCCTTTGGGATGGGAGTGAGCTTCATTTAAATAGGACTAAGTGGATAGGGTATGGATAGGATAGGTTGAGATATGATAGGAGAGACTTAAGGGATCCTTCCAAGGTGTTAGGAATCGAGTGCCAGCTCTCCCAAGAGGTCAGGGATAGGGTCCCAAGTCAGTAGGCTTCGAGAAGAAGCTCGAAGAAGCTATTTTTTCCCATTAACTGACTTCGTCGCACCCTATAATGGAGCAAGGTGTGACGTCGCATGTTTCATGATTGCAACCTGCGAGGACCTCTCAAAACCTAGTACAAATGCGTACAAATCCTTCCAGGTCAAACACTCAGTCAAGGTAACTCCAGGGGTGTATACACTGAATCTCATGATGGGAAGATTTTAGGTGTAACAGAATGCTCCCCAAAGCATGAAGCTGTTTAAATATTGGACAGGTGAAATGCTTTGACAGAAAAAATGGCAATGGACTTGTCGGATGAAGGACGTTGCTGCAGTACAACTGACTCTGAACTGACAAAATCATATGATGTACAACATGGCTACTGACCAATACAATGCAGATCCATGGTAGTAACGACCGATTGAACACAATCATGGCTACTAGACATAAGCGTAGATCCATGATGAGATGATAACACATCCACGACCAATACAAATGTGGATCCGTGTAATATGACTCAAATACAAACTCCATCGCAACCTGGGTAAAACATGACTCCCAGGATCTTCAAGCTGAACCCACAATGATACGAATCTAACCATGTGATTACAAATGTCTTGACATCGAACATGGTAGAAACCACTTGATTACCGGTCATTGATGTAAACCGTTAACAAGCGCGAGGGAAATCACCATTAATGTCAATGATCCCCAAGGTACCACAGTACATATCATCAAGTGTGAATAAGTGAGTTGAAGTCGAACACAAGATGAAATCTTTTGATCAAGAGTCAATGATGTAAACTCATGTCGAAAGCGAGGTGACCTTCCATTGAGGCATGCAGGGCCAAGGTACTTGGTTGGTTTCTAGATTCAATCCTTGGATGACGAGTTGAAGTCGACAAGGATGAATCCATCGAAGGAGGGCCATGACGAATCCCCCATCATTGACACGAAACACGACAAAGGGTGTGTAGAATGGATCGGATGGTACAATAATATGCAAGACTGACTCAGAGTAGACCAACATGATTGAAGGTGTACTGACTGCAAATGGTTGAATAGTGAAAGTACTCTTGAACATGGGCATGGCATGACTTGGCAGTATTGACATGACGAGTATGACACAAATTTCTAATGCAACTGATGATGGAAGCTTTCTTCGAATGACTCAAAGGAGTAATAAGACTCAAGAAATAAGCGGAACTCGAAGACAAACAGATGATCCAAGTGTTGTATGCAAATGCAGATGAGTGCCATGTTCAAGAACGACAAAATACTGCCACTAATAAAGGTGTAATACAAAAGCTTTCATTTTTCCCCATCATGAACGATGAGTGCCTCATGTGTTTTTTACGAGCTTGATGAGGATAACCAGATGCTCGGTATAGCTCATCTCATAGATGAGTCCAATCCCAAATATTTTCTGAACCTAGGATAGGAGGGGTTCGTCCCATGGCGGGCCCTTCAATGTGAGAGTTTAACGAGTCCATAGAAGGTAAACTCGGTCATCATTTCATGTTTAGAGAGTCTGAAAAGAGCTAAAGAAGACTCCAACGGTCCTTTTTAGTAAAGTTAGCCTCATTGCCCGAAAAAGGGTAAAACAACGCGGGAGAGGACTCTTCCAGTCATGATTGGATGGAGTATACCTTTTTCGTAACTAGTGCCCCCTGGTCCAAAAAAGGGGTAAACTATCACCAGGAATACGACCGTTCAAATTATTTTACAAGCGTGAATGTGACAAGTTTGCTTGGCAATATTTTCATATTTCGAGATCCTGAAAAGAGCTTAAAGATAGACTCCGAGGGGTTCCTTTTCCGTAGGAGTTTAACGAGCTCGAAAAAGTGATAAATCGTAACTCGGTAACGTATTCTCATAATTTCAAGAGCACGAGAAAGAACAAAGAGTAAGCTCATAATCATTAAATAATCAAAATCTAATGAAATGAAAAAGATAAACGACAAAATACACAAGGGGTGTTCATACTTAAGATGACCGTTCCAAGACGAAAATGGCGTAGAAAGGCACTTCACAACTCCTGCACACTCGGAAACTAGGTCAAATAGTCAACCGAACGTTCAAATATAATAAAACCGATCCAAACTATAGCAAAAGGCATAATGGAATCAAATATTTGAAAAAGGAATATTCCATTTTGTTTATAAATAGAAATAAAAAACAAATATAGTCACCATTGTTCTATTTGCCAAATTTGGGAGGAGAAGTGCCATTTGGAGCCAAATCTTCACTCATCGATTTCGGGAGCTACGAGTAGCCATTTCGCCCACCATCAGGAGCAGGTAACCCTAAACTTCATCCAGCAAGATCGTAGTGGTTTACATTTTTGAATTTCAGTCATTTTTTGGGGTTTTAGCTTGATTTGGGAAGGGCCATTGCATCCTCGGCTCGTCGCAGTTGGCCCTTTCGGGAACTGCGACAAGACTGAGTCGTCGCTAGGGTCTCATAGGTGGACTGTGATGATGTCGCTCTATTTGTAAAAATGGGGTGCGACGACGGTGATGTCCATCCCCAAACTCAAGCCAAGCTCAAAATAAAGACTGCCAGTGGTTGAAGCAAGTTCTAACATTGTTTAAACTCTCCTATTGGAAGGTTCCAAGCTTCCAAAATGGTTCTGGAATGGTGAGGATGGGAACATGAGTTGGATGATGAACAAGCTGCAAATGATCCACGATGTGTGGAAGCATTGAGGAACTGTGGGCTCCTCAAGTTCTTCCGCATCCTGGGGATGAGATCCCATATCCCCCTATTGACTCATATGCTCCGATGATGGGATGTGGTCCAGCAGTACTTCGTGATCGGTGAACACGAGCTTACCATAGATGTCGAGGACATCTACTTTCTGAGCGAATTGTCCCAAATAGGGGACAATGTGCTACTTATTGGATCACGTGGGAGTGATCGAACCGTGGATGATATGATCCAACAGCATTGTGTTCCCAACACCCATTCATCTAGTGGGAAGATTCCCATTAAAGATGTACGGGAATGTCCATTATGTGCCATACTATTCACCATTACGAGGATGGCGGGGAGCCAATCTCCTCACTTAGCCACCAGGGCACAGATACTTTATGCGGAGGACTGTATGTCTCCAAAGATCTTCAACTGGTGCGAGGGAGTCCTCGCAAACATGCGAGCTCAGCTGACAAAGTTTCGGCGGGGAGAGCTCAAACAGTTTGGCTATGGATCTATAGTGATCTTATTCTTAGTGGAACGGGTTCCCCTTTTGCGTCCTCGGGTACCACTAGAGGAAAGGGATCCTAAAGATCCTCACATGGCTAGGTGAACTGATGTGATGGCCTGACATGGTGGGGGCCCCATTATTGGATACCCTCCTGAGTTCTTCACTTGGCTGGAGGGGCAGTTGCTGATGGTGGAGCATTTCCCATACAGTGGCATGGATTTTAGAGATGACCTGGACTTGCCGCTGCCAAAGGGAGCAGCATGGGGAGACCTCGGTAAGAACAAATGACCCTTGTACTTTTTAAGTTTTGTGCATTTATAAAATTTTTTTTCGATATAGTGCTGACAGATGAACAACATGTGTGTGCAGATGTGGGACCTGTACGACCTGTGGGGACCTCTCTTCTTGCTAGGAGAGAGAGAGGAGAGGGAACAGTTGTGGGTTCGGCTGTGCACGCTGCCATCGCAGATATGGATAAAGTCTATGCCAACCTGAGTGGGTTGACACTAGACGTTCCTGAGCCGTCGGTAGATGCGGTGCTACGACCCATGCAGGTACACACGGTTGGAGCTCCTGCACAATTCAACGCGCTGCTTCGCAGGGTTGCGAGAGCAGTCGACTGTTTCCAGACTCAACAGGCTAGGGCTGCTATACCTCCTAGGGTTGTGCGGGCCAGGCGATAGGCCATATGTTGTTACTGTGTGTGTACTGAGAGCTTAGAGGCCTCAGATTTTTGTACCACTGAAAGCTGCGAGGCTTCAGATTTTGTAGAGACTCACTGAAAGCCGTTGTGCTTCAGATTTTTGTATCAGCACTACCTTTTGAGATTATATATATATATACAGACATTCCGGCGATTTATACATTATTTGTTTCAAAAATGATGAATGATGTGATCTTGTTTATATGCTTTGCTTTTATACAGTGCATGTTGTGAATGCTTTTACATATTATGAGTATTATGTGTGTGCGATGTACCAATCTAGAATGAAGGTGGCCATTGAGTTAGCAACTGCGTTTAACTCTCGTGGAATGTGCCAATATTGAATGGATTCAATTGACCTTTCCAGGAGACGAACTCGTCTAAAGAGATGGAGTAGGGTAGGATCACGGATAGCGTAGACCCGGTTAAGATGGGAAACCACTAATTGAGAATCCATGTGGATGACAATGTGGTTCATACCCAAGGAAATAGCATCGGTTAGGGTTCCAATTACCGCTTGATACTCTGCGGCATTGTTGGTTGCAAATCCAAGGCAACTTCCTCCTGAGCTGATGAGCTCGCATATTGGGGAATACAGTACCCAGGCCGCCAAGGCAAGCTTACGGGTATGATGGCTGGCGCCGTCCGCGAATCCGTATCATGTTTCCATCTGCACACGTAGATAGAACATGGTATAAGAAGTGGAAACAAGATCTAAAGACACTAAAAAACTAGGGCATCACACCACACAAAAACACACAAACACACCATGTACAGTATATACAAGAAAATCTATGCATGACAGGTTCAGGCATAGTACCTCTTCAGGTAAATCCCATTACGGGGTTCACCCAAAGATATTCCGTCATAATCTTCAGGCTCGTAATCTCTTTTTTCCAAAACATGTTTGACAATGTAAGGTCCGTGCCACATGGACTCCAACTTTCCTACGCCTAGTTTGTCATGTTTCTGGTCGTATGTGAGGACTAGGTCACCCTCGTTGAAGATATGAGATTCAACTGACTTGTCATATTGAGATCTGATGCGTTTCTTGTGTGCTTCGTTAGCAATAGTAGCATCTCGGTGGGACTCGTCAAGTTTTGCTAAGCACAGGAAATGTTCTTCCTCAACAGTAGTGTTAGGAAGAAGTTCGACAATGAGTCGTAGAGACGGAATTTTGCACTCTATAGGTAGGACAGCCTCCAATCCATACACCAATTGGAAAGGAGTGAAACCTGTGGCGGTTTTAATGGAAGTTCTGTAGGCCCATAATGTTGAAAAGAGCATATTATGCCAGTTGGACTTATGCGTACCTACCATCCGTTGGACCATAGTTTTCAAGACCTTGTTAATGGCCTTGACCTGTCCATTGCACTGTGGGTAGTAAGGTGTTGAGTTTTCATGGCGAAAACCCAATCTATCGCTCAGTTCATCAACCATGTGGTTTTGAAAGTGAGAACCATGATCAGTGACTATCGCCTGAGGAACTCCAAACCGTGCTATTACATGATTGAACATGAAGAGTGCGGCGGTTTTGCCGTCATTTTGGTATGTAGGCATTTCCTTGGCCCACTTTGTGAAGTAATCCACAGCTACAATGATGTAACTATGCCCCCCGGCCGAGGTAGGCATACAATGCACAAAATCGATGCCCCATTTTGCGAAGGGGCCCACAGCAATAACTGTGTGTAATGGGGCGGGATGGGTGCGCTTCTTCGTATGGAAGTGTTGACATGGAGGACATTTTTTCACGGCCTCAATACAATCTTTGAAGATAGTAGGCCAATAATATCCTACACGCAAAATATTCTGGTTCGTAGCCATCCCAGAGAGGTGACCGCCACATGCCCTAGCGTGACAGTCATTTAGAACGCGTTCAGCCTCATCGTGAGTCAGACAACATTGTAGAATTGAATCGACGCCATGGAGGTACAAAGTACCACTGATGATCAGATAATACTTCGCATGGTGACGTATTCTACGATGGTCGTCGCGAGATATTTGAGAGTTGAAGTGTTGGGTTTGAAGATATAACGAAATATCTCCATACCATGGATTAGTCGTACTGATGAGAAACAACGATTCATCTGGAAAAGAGTCATTGTGATTGACTTCTACATCAGAACGGGGAAGGTCACAAATAAGCCCAGCAAACACCAAGGACTTTTTAGACTTGGCTTTCTCGAAAAGAAGGTCGAATTCTTGCAGTATCACAATCCAGCATGAGTACTTTCTCCCAAGCACTTGACGTGTCAGTACGTGGTACATGGGGTTCGAGTCTACAATGATGGTGGTGGTGCGGAGCAATATATAGTGCCGAAACTTTTGGACGGTGATGATTACCGTGAGAGCAAGCTTCTCGACATGTGAATATCTAGTTTCAGCGTCAATGAGACCCTTACTCACATAGTATATTACATGTTCTTGGGCATTTTGATCCTCCTGTACCAAGACCATGGCAATAGTGGTAGTATAAGCAATGAGATATAAGATGTAATCTCGGAAATAGTTTGGCGATTGGATTACGGGGGCATGCGTGATGGCATGTTTAATGCTGTCGAAGGATTTTTGAGCTTGATCATCCCAAATGAATAGGACGTCCTTCTTAAGCAATTTCATATACCCCTTAGTCTTATCCGCGAAGTTACAAACAAAACGCCTTAAATAAGTCGCCTTCCCTTGGAGACTTTGAAGTTCCATCACATCAGTTGGAGGTGGTAGGTTGACAATAGCTTCTACCTTTAAGGGATCGATGCGGATCCCATCCTTCGAGACAATGAACCCTAAGAGGCGTCCAGACTCAATGCAAAAGATACATTTATGAGGATTCAGACGGATATTGTACCATTTGCATCTGAGGAAAATGGTCGTCATATGATCCATGTGGAACTCACGTTACTTTGAATGAGCAGGGAGATCGTCCAGGTAAGGTTCCACAAAGTCCTTAATGTCATGGAAGGCATATGACATGGCCCGCTGAAATTTGGCGCCAGCATTTTTAAGGCCAAATGGGAGTTTTCGGTATGCAAGCGTCCCCAAAGGACAGATGGAAGGCATCTTATGTTGGTTAGCTGGGTTGATCTCAATCTGTTTGTAACCAGAAAAGCCATCCATGAATGAAAAGATGACGCTTCCGGCACAATTGTCGATAATCTGGTCAATGAACGGGGTCGGGTAGTTGTATTTTGGACAAGCCTTATTAAGGTCCCAATAGTCGACACAGACGCGAATGGTACCCTGCTTTTTTTTCACAGGGACGACGTTTGAGACCCAATCCGTCAACGGGACAAGATAGATGAAGCCAGCCTTTAAGAGCTTTTCAATATTTGCCTTGATCGCTGCAGTCTTTCAGGGGTGTACCGATCACAACTTTTGACGTACATGTTTGATGTCGAGATAGGTTTTTATTTCATGAGAAACAATCGTGGGGTCTATCCCAGTCATCTCCTCATAGGACCAAGCGAATATGTCTTGAAATCGCTTGAATAAGGCCGTACCAATAGCTATTTCTTCAGGGGAACACTTCTGGCCTATGCGAACGTGTTCCACTACACCAGGTTTCACCGAAATTTCTATCGGAGTGGTAGGCTCAATGTTGGCCAAGTTACCCTCAGTGTCTGAAAGACATGTAAGTATGGGGGAATGAGGGAACGGGTAGATATCCGGTGAAAAGATGGTGCTAATGTTGTCCTCTATGTACTCCAAAGGAGGAAGAAAAGACGACCTATGGTGGAGGTCATCCCACGGACCATCATCAATAGTCATAACTTCCATGATGGACTCGTATGAATGAAAAGTCCGAAGTAAGAGATCATGTAGAGATGATGTCCGTCGTAGAGAACAGGATGCGGAGGCCATAGTTAAGTGGTCCTCCGGTGCTGATTCAATAGCCTCGTAAATGCGTTTAATGGGTGAAAGAGGCATTGCGTTTCCAATCAGGTGTGTCGTGGCTTCGTCTGGTACAAGCCAAGTACCAGTGGAGTAAGATGAAATCTCTATGGAGATCATATTCACCGAGGCAACATGATTAGGGGGGTCCGAAGTCGGAAAAACGCCCATAAGAGATGAATCTTTCAAAAGGCCAACCCCTATACTCCCATACTGTTTTGACGTTTGTCCAATGGAAGGAACATGGTCACCATGATGAGTAGTAGTGTTCGGTGTGCAAAAATCTAATTGGTCAATAGTAACAATTCGTCCTTGATGGGGGAATTGTATTACGCGGAATACTGAAGAGGCTACCGCCTGCATGGCGTAAAACCAATTGCAACCAAGCAAGAGATTATAATCTATCGAGGCCGAGACCACTTCCACATTAATGGTTACAGTCTTTCCGCCCAACTCATCTGCGAGAGCTTGTAGGATCCCATGAGGTTGAAATCCACGCCCGTCGAATGCTTTCAACGTGGTAGGAGAACAATTCAATTCGGGAGAGCCGGTGGCTCTCCAACAGGCGATCGACATGGTAGAAGTAGAGGCGCCTTCATCCAAAAGGGTACGGTGGATGATTTTCCCAGCAATGTTTGCAGCTACTTGGAATGCGAGCTGATGGGAAAGCCTCGGCTTGAAGTAGTCAAGTCGGAACATGATGGTATTTGAAGAATCAAGGTCAACTGCACCGATTATTGCAAGGAGAGTTTTGCATTGATTAGGACAATTCTGCAAAACTTCCAGCGTGGACATGGCGCAAGGAGCTTGTGCCAAGTCCTCAATGATATTGTAATTATGTGCTGCTCGAGCATTAGGATTGAAAATAGATTTTCGAATCGTGCTCTTGGGCGGTCGCAATATCGAATCTAAGGACGGCTTCTGAATGGTGAGAGAAACTGATGGTACAGTGACATCAGGTAAAGAGTTGGAATCTTTTTCAGTATTACTTCCAGTGGGTTCTTTCGATGGGACCGAGTCATATGATCGTGAGAGAGTGTTCAAATTGATCGTTTCATTACGCACCATGAGAACATGTGCGGTATTGGATGGTTCCCCCTAGGCTGGGGGAGGTTGACCAATCATCTGCTGGTTTTGAGTGGGAAACAGATTGTTGAGGACTACAGGAGTTGGTTTACCCCTAAGAAACTTTTGGGCTTCATCTCTATGGGGACATTCTTTGGAGAAGTGATCATCTCCGCACAGTAAACAAGGATACTTTAGTTTCCGTTTCTGCTTGGTATCATCAAGAGTGCTCTTTTGTTCCTGTTGGGTGGAATACTTCTTGGGTTTCCCCTTGTTCTTCTTCTTGCTGCCAGACTTTTGAGATGAAGCTGATTGGACATAATTCACCTCTTCAGTTACAGCAAGAGCGGTTGATTTGGTGGTGTTGTGGCCAACCTTAGTTGGTAATGGGGAGGAACCATGAAGGTTCGACGATCCAAAAGTGTTAGAAGTAGGATGGGTGTTAAGGGATCCAATGATGCCATCAGTTTGGGGTCCCTTAGGAGGTTTTGTGGGGTCATAAGTGTCGCGGGGTGTGTCGAGAAGAATCTCAAACAATGTGCCCGATTGAGCATAGACCAAGTCTAGGTAATGGGCACGAACGATAGCTTGTTCTTCAGAGACAACACCGCCCATGGAAACATCTCGAGCTATGTGAGGGATGAGAGACTTTGTGAACCAATTTGCTAGGAGTTGGTCTATAATGGGAGCCTTAATCAAGCGTCTTCTCCTCCGCCACTCATGTATATGAGTAGAGATATGAGTAGCAGTATTCTGGCGGAGAGAGGTGAGAAGGTCCGTACCAATCTCATACTTTATAGGCAGTTGGAAGTGGGTCAAAAATTTCATAGCAAGAGACCCGAAATCATGAAAAGAATGAGGTGGTAATTCAATGTACCACTTGGCAGCCGAACTAGTGAGAGTCCATTGGAATAATCTCAGACAGATCGAGTCGTCCATCAGAGAGTTGGATGAACACCATAAATGATATGTCATCACATGGTGCTTAGGATCCTCGTTCGGCTTACCATCAAAATTAGGGATATACGACGGAAGTTTCACCGAGATCGGGGGCCAGTTAGTTCCATGGTAAATGGGGTCGTTCGTCAATCGAGATAGATCAGGTAGGTCCAAAGTAGCCAAAAAGGGTAGCTGTTGATTAAGCTGCAGGTACTAGTAGTACTAATAAGGCATGTAAGGACCGGTGGGGCCTCGTATTGACTAATTAAAAGGTGACCACGGAGGAAACTGACCGTAGGGGGGTGTGCCGTCTAGACCATAAGGGGGTCCGCCACCATAAGGTGGACCATTCCAATAAGGTGGGGTTCCACCTCCACCACTGGGAGGAGGCGGAGGTCCGCCGCCACTACCGGGGGGAGGTGGGGGTCCATAACCATAATAAGGTGGCCCGCCATCACCTTTTCTCGGAGGGGGTGGTGGACCACCTCCGCCACCAGAAGGATGGGGGCCCCCACCACCTCCGCCTCCAGAAGGATGAGGGTCTCCACCACCACCACCACCACCATAATAATTAGATCCGCCACCACTTCCGCCTAGAGGGGGTGGTGGATCACCTCCACTGCTCGAAGGGAAATGTCCTCCCCCACCATAATAGGGTGGTCCTCTATTGCCTTCACCTGGGGGGGGTGGTGGACCATTCCTGCCACTGCCGGAAGGGTGGGGGCCGTTGTTGGTAGAATGAGTTGGACCTTCACTTGAAGGTAGAGGTCCACCTCCTCAAAAGTTAGGTGGGGGTCCACCGCCTCCGACGGGAGGTGGGGGTGGACCGATCGGGGGTGGTGTTGCTTGAGGGATAGTTGGTTGGGGTCCATGTTGTAAAACGGGCTATTGCCCCCATAGAGTGTATGGGTTTCTAGGATAGGGTATCCCGTATGGTGCATTTCCGGGATTAGATTGACCCGGCGCAGGGTTAAAGGAACCTGGATATGCTTGACTCCATGAGGGTTGATTTACATTGGATGGTCCCCCAACATGAGATAATCCCATGGTGGATGGTCTAGCGGGTTTGGAAGGTCCAACGGGAGGTCCGTTGGGGATTCCACCGCCTACGTTCTGGTTAGGAAGCGGGGGTTTCCCCCTAGCCATAATAGGCTGACCACTAAACAAAGGTTGAACCGACATAGGTTGTTGACTAGCTACCATATTAGTAACGTTACCAATAAGATAATCCGGGGGAATGGAGTATCCTCCCCTCGAATTTTGAGGTGGGGGAGGAACTGGTAAAATAATTGTGGTAGTGACAGGTGTGTTGGACTGTTGATGTTCAACAGGTTGGGTAGTAGGAAGCACCGAACTGGTCTCCTGTTTAGGATATACATGTGCATGGATGGATGGTTGACCAATTTCAGTAGTGGTCGTGTGTTGTGTGGATGATTCCGGGGACTCGAAAGATAAAGAGTGACTTGGGATCGGTCGGTCATCGAACTTTATTTGAAAGTTTCAACTTTGAAACTCCTCACCCATGGCACGTAAACGAACCAATTGCTTGTGATAAGGTGTCAAGCGGTCGTCAGGACTAGCTTGACTGGGTGGGGGTGCAACGGAAAAATGGGCCACTGGGTCAACGGTAGAAGATGTCCAATAAGCTCCTGAGGGACCAACAGTCGCTGTGGGGTCGTCCTGGGGTTGATTTATCCATTCCAATGATCCAGGCTCTCCCGGCATAACGGGAGGGGAGTCTTATGAAGTGGGAATTTGTGCTTCTTCATCTTGCGGGGGATGAGAGGCAGGTGAATCTGGAGGAGTATGTGGAAACACATGTCCTCCAATATTCAGAGTGGGGTTTTCCACTTCATGTGACCCAACCCTGGCTTGAGGATCCATCCTTGCCCTCGAAATTAACTCCTGGTTAAGGGGATATTCGGGTGGTAAGTTTTGGATTCTACGGGACCTCCAAGGAAAGTCAGCCAGAGTGACTGAAACAAAAATTTTCTCCTAAGGAAAGCTAAAAGAAAAGCAGACCAGACAAAACCCTATGCAAACTAAGGCCACAAGAAAACTTATGTGATAAGAGTGGATTCAAAGTCTGGAACCTCACAGGATTATCAAGGCATTGCAAACCGCTATATACTACAAGGTCCAACAATATGACGCGACAAGGAGGATTGGGACTGTACCCTTGCCTGCATACCCGATTACCTGGACACTATGTGCGTGCTAATCTCCCCAAGTGTTGTTCTCGGTGTATTGCTTTGCCAAGACGACCAAATGTTTAACTCAGTTGGTTTCAGGAATCCTAGTGGTGTCTCCCGATATATGCAAGGTACGTGGGAGCTCAAATCCGTAGTGGTGCTGTCTAATGCATAACCGTTCGGCAAGAGACCTTCCGATATAATACCGAGTACGTGATACACCCTTCTATATATGCCAAGTACGTATTATGGTACTTGGTGGGTACGTGAAGGAGCTTGATATACCGATAAGTACGTGGAAGACTACAATACCCCCGGGATACAGTGCTGGAAAATAACGACAGCTGCCACGCTTAACGATGTCGAAACACGTCTCTAACTTACACACAAGTTGCTAAAATTTTTATCTAGTTCTACCGTTAATTTTATCTGGACGGTTAGGTGAATGCATGAGGTGAGTACATAATCGGAAGCATAATGCAAGTCCTAGCTACATGCACGAAATATTATTTTCTTTCGATGAATGCTACCTATGGGAGGGAGAAATATTTTTCTTTCCAACAATTTCACCAAAGCAAATGCAATAATTCCCAGTTCAAACAAGTTTGACTATAAAAGCATTTTTTTCATTTTTGTGCGAAACGCAAAAATCACAACACTACTAATCCAAATCACAACATTTTTCCTTTTCAAAATGAAAATGATGCTAGGTAATGAAAAGAGAGAATTCTAAGATGGAGTATGCAAGCTTTTCAATTTCATTTTCAATGGCCTAAAAGCAATGAAAATAAAAAATGCATCTATCTTTCCTTAGCATGGAACTAATTTTACAAAAACTGAAGTATACTTTGGATTTTTTGAGAAAATGAGAAACTCATAATTCAAGAAAAACACAAGCAATCACACATTCATTCAATTTTCCCAAAAGATGCATAACCAAAACATTCCAATGCACAAACAATTTCCTTCAATAATGCTCGAGAAATGATGGGAAAGAAGCACTTTTAACTTTCCAACGGATGCATCAAAAGATTAACTTGATAACAACTACACTTTCAGATCTAAACGACTAAAAAGAAAAGACTACTTGCAACACTCAGTACGCTTAGAAAACTCAAGAAAAGACAAGCACTCAATCAAGCTGAAAGGCACACAAGACTCAAAATCAGACAGTAGCAAGCAAAGCTCATAAAATAATGCAAATAAGGTCTGGGAGCTGATCTAATGTAATAACCAGATCAGTTAAGGAGAGGAGGAAATGCAAGGGTGAGCAGATGAAGGTGGAGGAGACAAGAGTATCCACCACTACCGATTCTCAGACTTGTCCAAGAAGAAACCCAAAATCAATCCGAACAAAACCAAACACTCAACACACAAATCAAAGATGGGATCTCTGGATGGATCTTGCAGCACAGAGGGAGTTCATATAGCAAACCAAAGCTCAGATTAAAAAATGGAGAGGAGATGCCTGCATGCCAAATTCGACAAATTGGCGCACTCTATGCTTGTACACAGTGTGACGTCGCATTTCACCAATGCGGGGAGTGCGACGGTGTCACTATATACCAATGAAAGGACTGCAACGAGTGGATAACAGGCAAAGAACAGAGACTAGAAATGACACTGTGTCACTCTGTTTTAACTAACCAGGTGCGACAGGCGTGGTCTAAGTTAAAAAATGGATCAAATATCCAAGCAACAAACTATGAAATGGTTTGAAAATGAGTAGTACAAACTCAGAGGAAGCAAATCAGAGTCTTCAAGATGACGATCTAATAGTGAAATCAACTCAAGAAGAAAATGACAAATAAAAGGCTTGTGTCAAGCAATCAACTAAAAATGACTCTCAAATTGACAACTATAGAACAAGATGTCTCTCCCCAGTATGGTCACCAAATTTGTTTTGTAGACAATCTACCAAGAGCGGACTCAAGGCCTAATCTCCCTAGCTTAACGTAAGTATAGAACAAATAAGACAGAACATAAAATACTTTCCTAGACCGTATAGAAATACAAATGTAAGAGTAGATCGTTTACCTTAGATTTGTAGATCCATTTCTCCTTCGTTGATCCAATGCTCCAGCGCTGCTAGATTGCAAGTAGCTAAACCCTGTTGAACATGTAACAGACCAAGAGAAGTGAAAGCATATATCTCATATGATAGATATAAGCTAGCAGTTAAGGAGGAAAGCTCTAAACATCATCAAGCAGACAACGTTTATGGAAAGCAATTATATTAACTGTATTGAAGAGTGAGGAGTACAATAGAAAAGAGGATTACAACCATAGCCTTAACGCTGCAAGATCCTTCCGACAAGCCATGCCAAAGCTCCTAGAGAGAAGTAGATGTTCCCCAAGCTAGAGTGTTAGATCTATTGGGCTTGATTTCACCAGCATAAGAGTACCATAGACTTCCTCCTTTGGGATGGGAGTGAGCTTCATTTAAATAGGACTAAGTGGATAGGGTATGGATAGGATAGGTTGAGATATGATAGGAGAGACTTAAGGGATCCTTCCCAGGTGTTAGGAATCGAGTGCCAGCTCTCCCAAGAGGTCAGGGATAGGGTCCCAAGTCAGTAGGCTTCGAGAAGAAGCTCGAAGAAGTTATTTTTTCCCATTAACCGACTTTGTCGCACCTTGTAATGGAGCAAGGTGCGACGTCGCATGTTGCATGAGTGCAACCTACGATGACCTCTCAAAACCTAGTACAAATGGGTACAAATCCTTCCAAGTCAAACACTCAGTCAAGGTAACTCCAGGGGTGTATACACTGAATCTCATGATGGGAATATTTTAGGTGTAACATCCGTTCATTCAACATATGAAAGTTGAAAATTTCGATAAACTTGACTTACTTCAAAAACTTGAGCTTACATATTAAAACCATGTGAAATTGAATTGACGTGGCCGACAAAAACCTTACGATGACTACGAAAACCTCCGCATTAAAATCATGTTAATTGGATTCACATGTCATGGAACGATAAGAGCCTTCCAGCCCAGATGTCATGGTAGATTAACTTAAGTCGTGGTTTGTGGGTTAGCTTTATGAGGGGAGGGGTGTAGGGGCATTCTATTTATTCTAAGTTTTGGTGTTGGTAGGAATTTTGTAAATACGTTCCGAAAATGTAGAATATTTAGAATACACTCAAGGAAACATAATTGGATCTAGTTAAGGCGAGTTTGTTGCGTATCAAAGAATACAACATACTCTTTAAAGTTTTCTTTTTAATACTATACAACAGCTGAATCCATACCCTTCTGTCATATAATTCAAAACTTAAATTATTTCTACAACTTTTAAAGTATTAAATGTTCTTCAGCCAAGTACTTGATAGATTCACTGAGGAGAGCCATCTCGCATCCAATGTCACTCTCCTCACTCCTTCAAGGTTAGTTTGCATAAGATTCTAAGAATACAACACTAAGCTACAAAGCTTTTAATGCTTCTTAATACTCTATAGCTGTACAACATTAAATGTTTTACAATTCAACTCAGTCTTTATCCTCCTGTCATATAAATCAAAGAAGCCGTCTCAAAGTGGGATGATTTGGCCCGTCCGGTCAAAACTTGGTTGGAATCCGGTGATTTGAAATCTAAAAATCGGGCCATTTGTGTTGATTAAATTGTTTTTTTGAACATCTAGATGCTGTAGCCGTTCTAGACTACTCTTAAACCAAATATTAAACTATTTCTACAACTTTTAGAGTATTAAATGCTTTGCAGCCAAGTAGCATCATTGAATGTCAAGGCGAATTTGTTGGATACATAAGAAGAAAACACTAAATTACAAAGCATTTAATGTTTTTTAATACTCTACAACTGTAAAACAATAAACGCTCTGCAATTGAATTTGTACTCTTCTGTCATAATTCAAAACTTAAACTATTTTGTACAACTTTTACTCTACAGCAAAGTACTTTAATACCACCAATTTGAAGCACATTGTGTACATGCACCCTACTTGCTTTCATAGAATTCAAAACTTAAACCATTTGTATTCTCATAAAATTCAAAACTAAAAACAATTTGTACAATTGTATTCCATAACAAATGATACAATTTTACTGGATAACAGGTAATTTTTTTTTGTCATTTCTGTAAGAGTTTAATGAATGTCCCTCCCTCCATGGTACAACTGATAAGGATTTGAAATCTCCCTCTATAACCAACGTGTATTTCCAGAGTCTTCTTCTTACCCAAACACATTTTATTCTACTGATTCTTACCCGAACGCGTGTTAATCTACTGACTGAAGTAATAAATAGCAGGCGAGGCCACGCCTTTGGTGTCTGTGTTTTATCTTATTTCGTTTTCTATATATATTGTCTGTGTTCACCCAAATATTCTACTACCTTAGCCCTGTTTTGTTTCGCTTTCTCACTATGACGCGATCTTTAATATCATCATTCATTGCAGTTGCTCTGATCCTCTTCATCGCCGGGGTTCGAACTCAGGAAGTTGGTAATTCGTCTCGTACCCTTTTTATTTATAACCCTGTTTTTTATATATTCATATAGAAATTTGCGGAGGTTGATCTGCAACTTGGTTTTGTTTGTGTGAACGGACAGATGACGAGAGTGAGTTCAATTACAACGATGGTCCGAGGGGACCCGCGCATTGGGGGGAGCTCAAGGACGAATGGAAAGCCTACGGGAACGGGACGTGACAATCTCCCATCGATTTGGTGCAGAAAGAGGCCAAAATTTGCCCAGACCCAGGAATTCTCAGCATTATCTATCACCCTACACATGCAACCCTCATCAACAGGGGACACAACATCATGGTCAGAAATGGAACCCTTTTATTAAATTTTTTTCCATCTAAAGGGTCCCAGGTTCGATTCTCTCTTACACCTATTTGTCTATGATGCACCAGGTGAGCTAGTTGGAAGATGCCGGTAGTATAAAGATAAAGGGAAAAAATTCAATCTCCTTCAATGCCATTGGCACAACCCGGCCGAGCACACTCTAGACGGACGACCATACAATCTCTCGACCCTATTTCGATTTTTGCTATAGTAAACTATCTTTTGCGATTTAGGTATAATTGCTGAAGGGTTTGCATTGAAATAGGCCGCATCCCTTAGAACTCCATCTGGTGCACAAGGCGGATGATGGCGAAATTGTCGTCATTGGAATCATTTACAAGTATGGCCAGCCTGACCATTTCCTGAAAAAAAGGTATATTTGTGTAGAGGTTTATATATATGTGTGTGTGTGTGTGTGGAGATTCTGATGTGATGATATTTTGCTGACCATTTTTTTGGTATAACGAACAGTTAATGGAGGAACCTTTGGGCATGGTGAATTTAGATGACATAGAATTTGATATCAGTAAATATTACCGGTACGATGGATCTCTCACCACTCCTCCTTGCACAGAGGGAGTCATTTGGACGGTGATTTACAAGGTATTTTCATCTCCCGTCTAGTTATTGCCTTAATCTGCTTCCATGGGTATCAACCCTGTGACCTGATACTTTTCATTAAATCCGTGTGTAGGTAAAGACAATGTGGAAAGAACAAGTGATGGCTCTCAAAAGCTGCGTGCAGCTTAGTCCCTGCCTTCTAGGTTAAAAGATAAAGAAAATAAGAAGAACAAATTATTGAATAACAATTTATTGTTGAAGGGAAAATTCTTTGACAAAGAAATTTTATTCAAAGGAATTTTTAAATAAAACATTATCTACGAGGAATATTTAATGGGTATGGATGCAAAGAAAATTCTAACATTGATTGAAATAGTTGTAGAAAGCCTTGACAACCACCTATGAGAATGTGCCCAAAGCCATAGAAGTGGGACCTAATCCAAAATCTCCAAGCCACTAGTCCACTATTATCAAAACGAGATTGTAGATGTTGCATAAATAGAATGTTTACAAATTTGTGTGTGTTTTGACGTCTTGAATTCTAGATGTAACAAGACTATTGTATCATTCTTTGGTTGAATGTGTCTTTATATAGAACATGTTAGGATATTTTTGACTTCTTGTCTTTGTTTCATTTCGATTTGTTCCTTTTTTTCTGGAGCGGGAAACTAAAAGAGAGCGGGAAACCGTCGAGTTTTTTTTGTCTTGTTTTTCTTTTTTGGTGTGTGAAGTTGTTTTGCAAGCTGAAACAGGGGTCTGCAGGGTAAGCACGCACTACAAGGCAAGAAGAGTAAAAAAAAAAAAAAAAAACCCTCCTCCTTCACAATATTTTAACTATAGCTCACTTGGTTTAAAGTTACTTATTAAATAGGTCTTAAGTTCAAATCCTGTTATTATTTGTTGCATTAATTTCATATACTAAGAAAAGGAAGTTACTTAAAAGCTCATTTCTTTCCTTTTAAGGTGTTTTTTTTTTCCTTTTCTTTTCTAAAAGCAACTTTATAAAAATAAAATAAAAAAAATCATTTTATTTTTAAGTTGTTTCTTTTCCTCTTTTTTAAGCAACTTTATGTAAAAGTGACCTTCACTTATTTATAGAAATAAGGCACATATATATTTTTTTAAAGTGAGCTTAGGATTTAAGTTAGGACTAAGGGGGGGGGGGGGTTTATTGGTGTGCACTTATATCCACACACCATGTGGTTCCTTAGTTACTCTTTCAATTTGTTTTCAAAAAGGCACAAATTTTTCATCCGGAAGCTGATTGCAGTGCC
Source organism: Larix kaempferi (assembly GCA_027924585.1). Lineage (NCBI taxonomy): Eukaryota > Viridiplantae > Streptophyta > Pinopsida > Pinales > Pinaceae > Larix > Larix kaempferi. Next base: position 3,185,880 of record BSBM01000159.1, on the reverse strand, counting down.
GTTTTTTTTTTAAACCACTTATTTTTTCGAGCTCTATTATTTTTTCCAGCTATTTTTTTATCTTTGAATTCATATTTATTTCAGAATGAAAATTTTAAATGATATGCTTCCTACCAGTACTAACTATTTTGTATGGAAGTCTCGTATGGAAGATATTCTTAGAAGCAAAGGGTTATATAGACTTACCCTTGGCATGGAAACTCCTCCCTATGATACTGATAAACTAGCAAAATGGGACAATAGAAATAATTCATCTCATGGTTTAATTGGTTTGTCAGTTTCTCCTGATCTGTAGTTTCATCTTCAAGGCATTCATGCACTGAATGATGCTTGGCAAAAGCTTAATACGATTTTTGGTATTAAAAATGAGATTAGAGCTCATCAACTCGAGAATGAGTTGCTTACATTAGATCCTAATAATTTCTCTTTCATGGAAGATTTTATAACAAAATCTAAGACTCTTAGAGTCTTGTTGGCTGCATGTAAAGTCATAAAGGCATATGATGGCCTTATTTATGCCATTCTTGCCAAGTTGGGGCCTGCATATTCTGTTTTTGTCTTGACCTTTCATTCCACTAGAGAAGCTCTTCTTTCTTCAGGAGCTCAATACAAAGCTCCCTCTTTTGATGTTTTTTGTGATTCTTAAATAATAGAACAAGAAAAACTCTTACATCTTGGACTAATTAATACTTCCAGTACTTCAAAAAAAGCTTTAGTAGCTCAGCAGCCGCATGGTCCAAAGAATTTCAAGAATACGAAGCATCCAAAGAAGAAATATCCATAGAAGCACAATCAAAATAACAAGGGTCCTAAATCTTCTCAGCCTCAAAATTATCCTCAACAAGATAAAGCAACCAAATTTCAAGGAAAGAAGACACAAAGACATTGCAACTTTTGTAATCGTGATGGGCATGCAGAGTCACAGTGTTTTAAGAGGATGGAAGCTCCGGAAGCAACAATGAAGAAGCATAACATTTAGCTTGATTCTTCTTCAACTTCATCTTCAGGACAAGCACTTTCAACCTCTGGTTTTGTACTTACAACATCTTCTTATTCTTCTTCACATGAATGGCTTATAGATTTTGGAGCATCTTATCATATGGCTAAGGATAAAACCATATTTTCTGATTTAAATAATTGTAACACCAAACAAATATTTGTTCGTGATGATAGATCACTTAGTGTTGAAGGCTCTGGTACTGTTCATCTAAACAATGGACAGTTTAATGATGTATTATGTGCTCCTACTCTTTCATGTAATCTTTTATCAGTATACCAGATCACTCATTCTGGTGAAGGTAAAATCGTAGAGTTTTCACCTCACCAAGTTGTAATCAGAAATTTAAAGGATCCACGACATGTATTAGCTACGGGAACAATTGATGATATTACCAGGTTGTACAAGTTTGACAACTTTGAGTCATCTTCAATTCCATCAGTTTTTGTTGCTCATAGTGATGAACTGAGCAAGCTTTGGCATGAGCGATTTGGTCACTTAAATTATCGCTCATTGCAACAACTATGTAAAGAAAATATGGTGACAGGTCTTCCTATGGTCTCTTGCAAGGATGGTGTTTTGTTCCGGTTGTGTACTCGAAAAACATCATCGGGACAGTTTTGACAAACGTGCCTCTTGGCACGCCTCAACTCCTTTGCAGCTTGTGCACAGTGACTTGTGTGGTCCTCTACCTTCTGCTTCCTTCTCTAGTTTCAAATACTTCTTGACTTTCATTGATGATTACTCCAGACACACTTGGGTTTACTTCTTAAAACTTAAGAGTGAAGTTTTTTGCATGTTCTTGGCCTACAAGGCCCTTGTTAAGAAACAATCTGGTCATCAAATTCTTAAGTTAAGATTTGATAATGGAGGAGAATTTGTTAAGAATAAGTTCACAACTTTCTGCACTGAACAAGGAATCCAACAACAACATACTATTCCATATACACTACAGCAAAATGGTGTAACTGAAAGGAAAAACCACACTCTAAAAGAAATGGCTAATTGTATGCTCCAAGCTAAACGACTAAGTCTTCCATATTGCGCTGAAGCTGTAAATTGTGCAAATTACATAATTAATTGCACCCCCACTAAAGCTTTACAAGGAATTACATTGGAAGAAGCGTGGGGTAAAAATAAACCAGATGTCGGTCATTTCTGTGTGTTTGGTAGTGAAGCATGGGCTCATATTCCGGATGAAAAACGGAAAGCATTACAGCCTAAAAGTGAAAAGTGTATATTTGTTGGTTATTCCGAAGATGTCAAAGGCTATAGGCTTTTTCTGCCACATTCTCATGATATAATTATAAGAAGATACGTCAAATTTGATGAACGTATATTGGCCTGCGAGCCTAATCCGACACTTGTGCCATCATCTTCTTCTTCTTCTTCACCTCTTGATATTTATCCTACTCTGGTTACTTCTTCAGATGATGATGACAACGAGGATGAAAATCCTCCTCTGCCTTCTCAACCTCCTCCATCACCAGCTTCACAACTTCCTAAATGGGTTCGTTCTACTAGAGAAGCTGCAGGTGATCTTGCTGGTAATCCTACAGATCGACATCGTACTCGCTCTCAGTTTCAGCGAGCCTCATTACTTCTGGCTCAAGTTCCAGAAAACTGTGATCCAGATACATTTAAAGAAGCTTCTGGCCATCCAGATTGGGATGCAACAATGGATTAAGAATACAACTCCTTAATGACAAATAATACTTGGGATCTTGTTCCTCTTCCCAAAGGAAGAAAACTTGTCATATGTAAGTGGGTTTACATAACCAAATATGGACCAGATGGCAGTATTTACAAACATAAGGTAAGACTATTTGCTAAAGGATGAAATCTCAAGTTGAAGGCATAGACTACACCGAAACCTTTGCACTGGTAGCCAAAATGAATTCCATCCTTCTTCTTCTTTCCCTTGCCGCATCTTTTCATTAGGAAGTTCATCAGATGGATGTTAAATCCACCTTCTTGCATGGGAATTTGCAAGAAGAAATATACATGGAACAACCTCCTGGTTACATTCAGTCTGACTCAACTCTTGTTTTCCATCTCAAGAAATCTCTCTATGGCCTTAAGCAAGCCCCTCGGTCCTGGTATGCTAAAATGGACACGTTTCTTCTAGATATTGGTTTTCCTAGATGCCATTCTGATTCAAATGTCTATACCAAGAAATTCAATGACCATCTCATAATCCTAGTCCTTTATGTTGATGACCTAATCCTTACTGGTAGTGACCCCAAACTTATCCACCATGTGAAGTTAAGTCTTAAACAGCAGTTTGAAATGATAGACATTGGAAACTTGCACAGTTTGAAAGGAATCCTTCGGTATGTTCGAGGTACAGTTCAGTTCGAGATACATTACAGTTCGGGGGGGACTCCTTCTTTAGTTGGTTACACTGATTTCGATTGGGTTGGTGACCCTGATGATCGAAAGTCCACTGCAGGATATGTATTCACTCTGGGTTTAAGACCTATTTCTTGGGATTCTAAGAAACAAAGTGCACTTGCTCTTTCTTCAACCTAAGCCGAGTACCGTGCAGCTGTTCGTGCTAGTCAGGAAGCCATGTGGCTTCGATAGATCCTTTCAGAGTTTGGGTTCCAGCATCAGCATCCAACTACACTATGGTTTCACAATTAGAGTGCCATTCAGTTATCCAAAGATTCAGTCCAACATCAACGCAACAAACACATTGAACTTCACATGCACTTCATTAGAAAGCTCCTCCAGGATCATGTTCTTGAAGTGCGATATTGTAAAACAAATGATCAAGTTGCAGACATTTTCACCAAGTCTCTTACAGAAGTGAAGTTTTCCAAACTTCAAACTATGCTAGGAGTACAGGAAGTTGTCATTAAGGGGGGATAGGATTTAATGCCTCCTTCCTTCTCCTAATTTTGTGTCACCTTTGTAAATCCTTCAATCCTATCCCAAGTTGTTATTAAGGGGGGATGTTAGGATATTTTTGACACTTAGGAGTTAGTTAAGTTCAACTTGGTCTAATATATCCGTTACGTATGCATTTTAGTTAAGTTCAACTTGGTCTAATATATCCGTTACATATGCATTTGTATATATGTAATCCAACGATCACGATATAAAGTGATCTGATGGTTCAACTTCTCTCGATCTTAACGGCACTTGATCCGTGGCTTAACACCTGATTGGTCCATGATCTCTATTTAAAGAGCATGGAGGGTCACTTGCCAAATGATCCATTGTTGAGAGAAGCTCATGTAACTTTTTTCTCTTCTGCATAATAAATTGATCCATAGAAGCTATTTGGCCGGGGCCGTGGATTGTTTCCCTCTAGAGGGTTTTAACCATGTCAAAACACTGTGTACTTATCTATGATCTTTGTGTGTGAGTGGTGTCCGTGGTGTTCGGTCTCTGTGGATGTACCTGTTATTCAAACATAACAAGAAGTCCACAATCATTATTATGAAGTCATTTTTGTATCTATGGATATGTGTGTTATTAACATCTTATTACTATCACATATTTCTACTTGAACGTAGCATACTGATTAACGATTCCCTTAGCCATTGGGGAACACATGCAAATTCAATCCTTGATTGTTGAATGAGATTTACCAACAATGAATTTATTCCTACCATTCATACATCAAATTAAACATAACTCTTATGAATGAGAAATTATTTATGAGAAAACTAGCACGGATGATTATGAGATTTATAACAATCCCCATTCCATAAAATAGTTCACTGAAAACAATTGAAGTCACGGATCCAATATGGCTATAAAGGAGTTGACCAATTTTAGATTTTTTTAGATTCCATGCTCAAGTCAAATGAATGATCATGTTGTTGGCTTCACGGCACGTGTGATTCAATTGAATCAATGTTTATAATATTGACTACAAGTCTGTTCACTAGGCTTGGACACATGTTTAGAATGTAAATGTTGCAATGCATCAACAAGTGGCCACCAAAGGTGATTAGCACTTGTGAAAGTAACAAAGAGTGAAGGCTAGGGAACCTACTTTTATAATTAAGTAATTCTTAATGGAAAACTAAAGTAGCTTACTTTAAATTGTGGTTCTCTTTTGTTTATGTAACAATGTGTCTAATGTTCAAAGTATGATCATTTTGTCTCTAAGCCAATCTTTCCATATTTTTTAAACTTATAATTTTCTTTTATATAAATACTTATATAGTCACATATATAAAAAGTACATATAATATAAGAAATAATTTTCTTTTATAGAAGTATTTATAATCAAATATTTAGATACTGGGTGATACTTTTATTACTGTGAATCCAACTATTTCCATCTACTTTGATAGTCTTTCATTTAAGTCATTTGCTACACATTTTATCTAGATTTTTTTCATATATATATATATAATAAAATGATAAATATTTTACTTAAATAAAAAAAAATATTGAAAAATAGATAACTAAAGAAAACACATTGTAGTTGTGGCTATTTGCAAGCTATGCATATATGCATATGAATACCCGAAAGTTCATATATAATAGTAAAATAATAATCTTTTACATAACTATGATATATGTAACTTTTGATCATGTTTAATTGATTTTTTTTTCGTGCACAACAAATGTCCTTTTTTCTAAATTGGACAAAATGATTCAATTATTTATTTGCATCTATGAAAAACTTCACCAAGTATGAGAAGACATAAGAACTATTTAAAATTTGTAGATGGTTCAAAATGCCATATTAAAGCTCTCAAAATTCCAATATCAAAAGAAGGGCTTCAATTTTTCATTCTTTTTTTGGTGCCTCAAATTCACTAAAAGAGAGCACAATACCCTCTAAATGCTAAAATTCATATAGATCTAACTCACATCCAGTATGCAACCAAGTATGCTAGCTCAAGACAAAGAAGTTGCATTAAAGAAAAGCATGACCTTCACTAAGAAGGACCTAGGCAAAATTTGGATGGAAATTAGGTTTGTGAAAGGTAGGGATGGGGAACTTGAGCTCTATTTTGGGAATCTTTATGTCGATGACACACCAACAAAAAAAATAAATCAGAAAAATAAATCAGAAATATGAATGATGATTCAAGTAGCAACATCCTCCATAAACTTTGGCCTCAAAGACTTTTCTTAATTTTCTTCCCTTTTTGCAGGAAAGCTTTTGTCTTTTTTATACGAAAATTAAGTGAAATTGTAGCTTCTCTACAAGCCTTGATTCTCCAATATTTTCATTCACCATTTAGTTTTTTTTTAATTTCCTTTAAAAAAAATGAATTTTTCTTATATGCATCACCCCCTAGCCCCTTAGCAGAGATATAATTTGATGTTTCATAAAAACAAACAAAAATTCAACCTCAAGTGAGGAGAGTTTCCTTTTATAAATAGAGAAAACTTTTTTCTTCCCATATGCAAAGAAGATACCCATGTAATATACAATGAAGTTCCTTGTATATGGACCAGTTGTCCATATAACCAAATTCACCCTTTATAAAGGAAGCATGATTGATGACGCGTCCAGCAAGTTGGCCCACAAATTCAAATCTATGGCGTGAATATTCCTCCAAAGGTGGACGACCCCATTAAGAGTGCACTTCATGATGGCCGATTCGAGCATGAAAGTAACAAACAAAAGAGGAAAGACTTTCTTAAGTGGAAACGGAAAAAAAAGGTTGCAAGGTGGCTTCATTAGTAGACCCAGAGCCAAGATGGAATCGAGGAAACGAGAACAAAATACCACACATATTATCTATAAGCCATCCACATGGACTACTGCTTTTATTTCCGTTTATATGATAAAGGAAGGAATTAGAAATAGTATGAAATCAATTTTATGGCAGACTTTTCCATTAGAGTATCATCCCTAGAGTAGGTTGTATAATTTGGAGACATGCCACTTCCATATCCTCCTTCATGAACCTGAATGCCAAAATTGTTGAATTCAAGGAACTATGAGACACTCCTTTCAATGAATGTATGTATAGTAGTAAATATTTTCATATATAGTTGATGTACTATTAATCTCAGTTCTCTTGCTCTATTCTCAATTATTAATCTCGGTTCTCTTGCTCTATTCTTATAGTTCTTTTGGTTCTGTTGTCATAATTAAATCGTTAAGATGGTCTCTCATTTGTTATCAAGCGATTAAGGAGATAGGTTCTTCGTTTGCAACTTACTTGCCAACCAATCAGTCAAAGCTTGAAAAACAAGAGAGTGATTTACCAATCAAGGAGTAGTTAGAAGGCTTACCTCACAAAGAAGTGAGAAGATTTACCAATAAGAGAATCTCTAGATCAAGTTATAATGGGAATGTAGACTAATTTTTTAGGTTATTCATGTACTAAATCCGGTGCACGAATAGGGGATGAAATATTTGGAAGCAAAGAAAGAGAAAATGATGAGGCTGCCTTCAAATCATTTAAATTTTCTTCTGCAATGGTAATTTGCCTCAACAACTTCGATCTCTTGCTCATAGACATATAAAGTTGACCACATGCAACTTCGACCTCTTGCAATGGTAATTTTCACAACCAAACCACACACCAATGTTATGACTATGTTATGACACCAATGTTATGACTATTTATGACCTTGATTACCACATTGGATTCTGACAAATTTTACTTTCTTGTATATACTGATATTATCTGGAACAATGTTCTTGAGAAAACATTGAATATCATACCTCAGTGAGGCGAAGCAGTCCTCACGGACCAAACGAAAGTGCTTGATCAAGTATTCCTCGATATTGTTATAAGTCTGGCATACTCTGTTCATAGGCAATGGTTTCCCGACGCTCGGAAGATATTTCATCTTCGGTTGGTAAAATTGGAAAACTCCCCACTTCTTTCGATCCCTGTGCCAATGGCCATAACCAACCAGTGATGAAAATTTAACTCATAATTAGCTTCTAATACTATTTTCGGTTTTTTGTTTTAAATGGTTTTTTGTTTTTGTTTTTGTTTTGAAATGGTTTTTTGTTTTTGTGTTGAAATGGTTTTTGGTTTTCAAATGGTTTTTTGTTATTGTTTTGAAATGGTTTTTTGTTTTGGGTTTTTTTTCAAATAGTTTTTGGTTTCAATGGTTTTTCTACACAAAAAATGGTCATTGGTTGCAATGGCTACATTTATTTGGAAAAAAAAATTGCAACATTCACACAAATTTATAAAATAAAAATAAAAATAAATTGTATTAAAAAAAATGGAAGGTTGGAACACCACTTACTTGGTGGAGTGGAAGACATGGTTGGGAGCTAGCGTGGGGCGTGGCATGGCGTGGCGTGGGGTCATTGTTCCGTCCTGTAGACGCTCAGTTGATGGGTCGTTGTTCAGTCCTGTAGACGCTCAGTCGAGGGGTCGTTTTCAAACAGGGTCGGTCGGTCGGCCGGGGCCCTGTTTTTATATTTTTTGTTTGTCTTAACAGCTCGATTGAGGGTTATCCAAGCCCTCGATCGACCAATGGCTTGATTGAGGGCTTAACTAAGCCCTAGATCGAGGTATTTTCAAGCCCTCGATCAAGATATTTTAAAACCCTCGATCGAGGTTTTTAAACCTCGATCGAGGGTTTGAAAAACAAATTTTCTGGGTTCCGCTTGCCAAAAATCGTGAACCACCTTTGTGGATTCACCCTTATTTTTATGAATGGTTTGATTTTTTTTTTGTAAGTTAGATGAGAAACCTTCTATTAATCAGAGGACCAAATACATAATGATACAAAGAGAGGCTGATGGATTTCCCCAAAGAGAACCGGGGCCTACAAAAATTGTCCTATCCGTCACTAAATATTCAATAAACCACATGAACATACCAAAATACCCTTGAACAACGAGTCAATCATTGTGTTGATCAGCGTGGATCCTTTTTCTTCCTACTAACATCTATCAAACCTGCAGAATTATCATGAGTCGATGAGTTCGAGATTACAATTAGCTGATGTGAAGGTATTTTTGTTTCTTTCTCCAGGTTCAACAAATCTGCTTCCTTCTCACTGTCTGAATGGGGGCGTTTATGGAATCCTGAGAGTGGAACCGAAACCATAACCATATCATTCACTTTTGCAAGAACAAGGGCCTTTTCTGGGATGATGGGGGAGAGATCGTAGATGAAGAAGGTTGTGGTTGCAAAGAAGCAAGGGGGAACTGGATTATCTGGGAAGCTACCACCCGGTTGAGGGATAGAGTTACTCTTTTTCTTATTCTCGTCTTTCCATCCTTTTGGACACCTTTTTCTTGGAGAGATAGGGGCTGTAGGGCAGACCGCTTGAAGGTGGCTAGGTTGTTGATAGGATCTACATCTAAATTATGTGTGTTCATAATCAATGAGTTTCAAGTGGGGATTGGAACCACCTCAGTCAATGGAGATCTTATCAGGAAACCCCTTGCTAATATCTAGCTCAATGCAAATCCATGCAAAAGTGGCTAAAGCCAACACAGATCCATCTTAAACTAGGATCTGTAAAGCACTATAGAGATCCAATTTCCAGGGTGTAATTTTTTTATCTTAATTTTTTACACATCAAGCAAATTTTTTATTAGATCTCTCTATGCTTTATAGATATGAGTTTAAGATGAATCAATGTTGGTGTACTACTTCAATCTTCTTGTATGTATTTTCTTTGTTGCTCTAAAATCAAGCATTGGATGCAAACATGAGTTTTGGTTGGGATTATTGGGCCTCTTTCCCTTAGATTTGCCTATTTCTCTTGAAGGATTGGTTTCGATTGAAGTGAAAAATTAATTGAATGACCTCGGTGGATTTCTCACTTGCTGGAACCCCAAAAAAACTATTCTCCTTGTGAATGGTCGAGCATTAAATGTGACCAAAGCTCAAAATTTTTGGTGGGGATTGATATGAACAATGGAGGGTTGTTTTCCAATGTCGTTTTCCATCTTCCAGAGCTAAAAAAAATCTTCTGTTGAACAATCCACCATGGGGAGACTAGAGGAAATGTTATCTAAAGTGTAGTTTCACCCATAGTGACTGAAAAATGTGTTGATGGACAGATGAGAGAGCAGAAACAACCAAACCCTGGTGCTTTGTTCATAAATCCATTTGATAGAATGGAGGAGACTTTGGTGGCTTCTTAGGATGACAAAACATCCAAATAAAACTATATTAGTTCTCTCTACTTGAAACCTATTGTTGTTTTCTGTCTTTGTCTTATCAACACAAGGAGTATATTGTTCAAAAAAACTCATATGACTGACTTTTGGGGCTCATTCCAACAATAGAGTTACAGAGACCTATGGAGTCTAGGTAGGAATAAGGGGACAATGGTTTGATGTAGTATACATGAGTTTTCTCACACAAAGTCTCCACTGCATGGCCTTATACCCCTCAAAAACCATTGGCTATAGCCTCTAGCCCAATCTTCTTCTCTGATTATTTAAATCAACGTGCAACCACTCTGGAAATTACATGATGTAGGCTTAGTTTTAACCACTTGGGAATATCTTCAAGCGACAATCATTCATACCTAGAATGTGCATTACAGATCTTTCCCATTGTTTCGCTACAAAACAATAGGAAAGACAAATCAAAGAAAAAATCATTACACCATTCAGAAAAAAAGGGAAAATTATCCATAGATTAGGGCATGAAGATAGAGTATGGTATTGTTGGATCAACCCAAGTTTGTTAAATATTGACGTTGGAATCAGTGGATTCCAAATATTTTCAATAACAATCTCATTGATTCATTTACTAATTCTTCCAATGATTATTAGTAAGAAGTTGAAAGAAATTTAGTAGAGAATTCTATGTTAGGGACATATATGATTTAGCAATATTTCCTTTGGGATCCCATGGATTGGATTTCAATTTTCATTGTGTATGCATGTTAATAATATTGTACAAATAATGTCAAGTGTCGCAGCTTCACTTGGGATTTTGTGGCAGGAGGGTTCTCATAATGTCGATCCCAAAGGACGCCCAAATTTGGTTATGAATAAGAATTGCACAATTGTTCAAATTTGGTTGTGAAGAAGAACAATGCACAATCATTATAATCATAGGACCAAAGAAGCTTTTGACGTGTTTTATTTGAAGTAGGCCAGAGCATTCAAGCCCCGAATCTTGATAATGTTTTCCCATGGAGCCTCCCCATGTCCATTTCAATTGTGTATGGTGCTTCCTCATTAGAACTAGAGCCTAATGATCTTGTCAAAGAAACTAGAGAATTTGTCTTGATAATAGTGATGATCCCATGAGGATTTTTTGCCATAATGGACATGCATGATCAAATCACAAGAGCATTGTCCTGGCTCTCGAGTATGCTTTGTTCTTATTTTTTTCTATGAATTAAATATTGTAATAATAATAATAATAATAATCTATTTTTAAGTTCACAACCAAACCACACACCAATGTTATGACTATTTATGACTAGTTTCTGTTAAGGAAGAAAATTACCATGGTAAGAGGTCGAAGTTGCTAGTGTTCTTCTTTCCGGTTCCTTCCAATGTCATTCTTTCCGTGTCATTCTTGATGAACTTTCCTAGGGAATTGTCAATGGTATTTAAAGAATATGAAGACTAGATATGCAAGGGGAGGTTCAGAATCATTACCCATACCAGTGTAATCATTGTTGTGGCAGACAGAGGGTCGAAATTTGGGAACCATCTCTGCATAGATAAACCCGAGCTTCCCCAAAACCAAGGTCCATGTTCAAAGACTTAATCATGATCCTCTTCCTTGGAGAAACGTGCAATGAAGTACCCCTTAGAGCATAGATAAATCTCATTATCCATCGACCAGGCTTGCTTGATCCACTCTCTTAAGCTTGCAGTAGAGGGCCAAAGCCCATTAAATATGCAAATGAGGGCAGCTCTGCTAAATTTGAAGCCATTGATACTAGTGTCGGGGTCATCTAGTTTTGTTGTGGGCGTCTCCTCCAAATTCTCTACAATGTATGTTGAGCCTGAAAGCATCCTTTGTATCAAACCAACAGATCCATATCCATTGGGCTTCATAGCAGCTTTGAAAGACCATTGTTTAGAGGATGGCATAGAAGATAACCCCCTCTCCATGGCGCAAGCTTGAAACGAGGGAGATGGTCATGTCCTAGGAAATACCAAGTTTCCTAATAGGGAATCCACCTGAAGGTGCTTCCCTTGGAACAATAGGTGGAGAGTATCTACAGATATCTCGGTCCATCTATGGATCCATTTTCACGTCCACTCAATCCACCTGGCCCAATGATGAATTCATGTCCATTGGTCCATATTGTTAGAGTTGTCGGCTTAGATTTTGTTATTTGACTTAAATACACTTAGTCAAAGTTAATTTGGTAACCTCTGGAAACATAAATATTTCTAATATTTATAGGGTTTGCATAATGTAGAGGCTCACAGGTAACCGAACGAGGTTCAAATCATGTGCACTTTTGCATCATTGCAAACGCCGAGGATTTCGACATTGCTTCGCAACAACATGATGACCTAGACCAAGCCAAGGTGATGAAAAATCATCAGCATTTTAATTTACCTGTTTAAACCGTGTTATGCGTAGTTGACTAATCTTCTCTAATGGAGAACATGAAAATTATTTTTATCAAGCTGTTGCAGACGAGTATGCGACGGGAAAAGGATTAGGTAATGACAATATCCCTACCACAATATGCTAGTGTTTTAGTATATGAGAATTTCCTTCATTTCACTCATGTCGACAATCGCTATGTGATCACGGAGCTCTTAAAAGTTAAAACCTTTCTTACTAAAAGGAATATAGTTATTACATCTTATATATATGAGAATTTTGTTGGACATTTGAACTGCATGGGATTTTACTAGAAATGTGACGCTATCGATACTCTCATGTAATTTACTGGATTTAAATCAACATTGCTTTGGCCTGTATGACGCTCCCAGTCATTTCCTATATAGTAACTTTTCCTCAACATTGCTTTGGCCTTTATGTTGCTCCCAATTTTATTGTATAGTACCTTTTCCTCTTGAGTAAAGTTGATAATAGGTCATTTAGAGGTTCATTTGGAGATTTCAGCAATTCTGTCTACTTACCTTTTTTTTTCCATAGAAAAAACCCAATAACTTTATTTCAAATGAAAACTAAAGTGCACAAACTATTCCTTGATAAGCTACAAAATCATGGTGACCCTACCCAAGCAAAGAGACAACTGCCAAAACACCATCAAAAAATAAAACCAATACAATGTTCAACCTAACATTTCTCAGAGAACAAGAGAGACAATGAAGAAAAAATGAACCAACAACCTTTCTAGAAAGGCACAACTACATCGCCCCCTGATTCAAATACCATTCTAAAACTGCTTTGAGATCAAAGGAGACAACGGAAATAAACTAGAACCTCGAACCATAATGTAGAGGATCAGTTGCACCACCCCCCATACCCACAGTCTGCCAATCTAGATAGGCTCAACTGCATCGATCCACTTAGACACAGCCCCACTGGTTGTCATTGAAAACTAAAATCCAACAAAGAATGGTAAATCACACTACCCACAATCCCATAGAAAAATAGCCATGCCCATACAACATGTCCTGGACCTCAATAGAGGATGAAGGAGCTACAAGTCAAAAGATCCTGAAGAATTCATAGGCTGATTTAGAGCCGTCATGAATAAGAAGGAGATGAACCACTCCAGCCTCAGCATTGAGACCCTTTTTGGACATGTCATCGGCCTAAAGATTGAAACATCGAAATACATGAGCAAAGCTGATGGACTGAAAATCTTGGATGGATTTTTTGACAGTAGACAACCAGGAATCTAGAGAGATATTATTGATAGAATATTTCCCAGCTTCCCACTCTATGATTACCTTGGAGTCACCGAAAACTTGCAAATGAAGGAGGCCCAAACCTCTAGCCACTAACAACATGCTATAGAGACCTAATAACTCGCTTTTGTTGTTAGATCCTCTTCCACATCCCATCTAACCAATGAAGGCTTGGTGGTGGTTGATCTTGATTGAAAATCCTGCTCCTGACTTCTCCCCACTTAGCTGCGAAGCTCCATCAAAAACTCCCACTACATAAGAGCTCTCGATCACCGGTGGGATTCAGGAAATGTTCACTGGCTTGTGAATTGGCTTGAAGTGAGAATTTAACGTTGCTTCCATAACTATACTCACTCTATTATTATCATGCTTCTCTTCTTCGAAAAGGACTAAGTTGCTTTGTTTCCAAACCCACCAAGAAAGGAAGATACGAACCTCTAACCAATCGTTGCTTGCCTCAGTCCAATATTTTAGAGCCTCTTCATAGAAACCTTATTTCCAATGAAGATGACACCCCAACAAACTATTTACCTCCTCCCTAATAGCCTTAGTGAACAGACAGGACACAACAAGGTGCTCCACACACTCAGAAGCCCCCTTACACAAAACAGAGATACTTGGCTTGCATCCACCATGCTTAATAAAATTGTCCCAAGTCAAAATTTTGTTTTCTAATAATAACCACATGAAGCATTTGAATTTAGTAGGAACATTCCATTTCCACATCTGCCTGAACCACCATTTTTTATGAGGATAATTTGAGGACTGAACCAGAGCTTCATAAGCCAACCTCGAGTTGACCTAACCATATACTTTGTTAAAGAACCAAATTAACAAACATGGTGAGTTGCTAAGAACACGACCAACATGATGAAGACCCTGTGCGAAGGTATCACAGTCCTCTAAGTTTTACGGAAAAATACCCAGATCAATCGATGAAGAACACATGTCCCCATATTCATCTTGAATTCTTTTGTAAACCTGACGTAGGAGAATAATCCCTTTATTCTTTATCTCCTATTGGAGTGTAGGTGTAAAGGATCTATCGCTTCCCACAAAGAGGTATTCACCTAAGGTGATGTGCATTCCATTCCCTTGTTTCCACCGAGTCCATTTTTTTACTATGGGAGCAAATTCTAAGGGATTTCTCCATATAATTGAAGCTTTAGTTGGACATATAACCTATCCCCTTAACTGACATTCAATAGAGAGGTGTTGCAAATACTTGTGTTTCATAAGGGAGCTCCAAAGACCATTTGAAAATAAGCAACACCACATCCTCAACGCTGCCAAAGCCTCCCCAAACAGGAAAGGGTTCTCGATGCCTCAACCTCCTCCTTCCATTGGTATTGCTAATATTTTCCATCTAACAAGATGATAGGATTTTTTTTCTCTTTGAGCCGAGACCATAGGAACGAGAAACATCTATGTCGGATTCTGTTTAAAACTGAGCGCGGAATCTTTGAGAGTGAAAGACAGTAAACCAGGATACTTTGGAGTACATATTGTAGCAGGACGAGATGACCACCCAAGGACAGATAGCGGTAGCACCAATTCTCTATTCTTTTTTCTACCTTGTGAATGAGCCACATCTAGTCTGCTACTTGATAATTGTCAGGCTTAAGAAAGAAACGTAAATATTTGAATCCTTCATCCAATAACTGAAATTTGAAAGGAAATATCTCTGTAAGTTGATCAATGAATGCTTGAGAAGTGCATACTACCAAAAAAACCGATTTCTGGGAGTTAATTTTCATACCTATATCCTGATAGAACAAATGAAGGATCTCCTTCATCGACTTCCAATCATGAAGTCTATCTTTCCCAAACAACAAAATGTCATCTACGAAGAGAAGAAGGGATATCTTATGTCCTTCGACGATATTAATCCCTTGAACATTACCTTCCAGAATGGCTTCTCGGATCATCCTGCTTAAACGTCTGCTATCAAGAGAAAGAGCAGGGGGGAGAGAAGGAGACCTTGCCTCAATCCCCTTGTGCCAGAGAAGAATCTGGTTGGACTTCAATTAATAAGCACCGCATATGAATCCGATCTTAGGCAGGCCATAACCCAATCAGACAACTGAGGGCCACAACCAATTTGAAGCATTAACAGCCTTAACTACCCCCAATCTACTCGATCTTATCCTTTCTCCAAGTCAATTTTAAGAAGTATTTCTTTCATTTTCTTAACTTTGATCGAGTGCATCACTTCCTGAGCTAATCCCACTACATCTAGAATTTGTTTGTCACTCAGAAAATCGAATTGTTCTTGGGCTATACACCTTGATAGAACGGGATTTATCTGGTTCTCTATAATCTTGGAGACTAACTTGTAAACCACATTGCAACATGAAATTGGATGAAAGTCTAAAAAAGAGGTGGGGCATGATACCTTTGGGATTAATTTCAGAAAAGTGGAGTTTAAGGCCCCTGACAAAATGCCATTCGATCTTATGTCTTCGACTACCGAAAGTAAGTCCGATCCCATCTCCTCAAATAAATCCTAGAACATCTCGACTGACCATCCATCTGGTCAGGGGCTCTTGTCCTTCGCAAAGCTATCCAAAAATTCTTTAATTTCATCCATCGTGACCTCCTCCACCGCTTCTTGAGCTTCCTCAACCGAGAAGAACCGAGGGAAGGTTCCTATAAGATTCAATTGAGACCTGATTTGGTTAATTTATGGGTCCTTATATAACTGCCTAAAATGGGTCCAAGCTCCCCCTTCCAGCTCCACCCGGTTCTTCAAAGGAACACCTTCCATATCTTTTAGGTCCCATATTCTAGAATTTTTCTGCCTATTATCCAAATTTGTGGAAGAAATAAGTGCTCTATCACCTTCTGTTATCCAGACGGCCTAACTTTTTAGCCTCCATGATTTTTCCTCCAGCTTAAGAATGTGCATTTTACGCCTTTGAGCTGTAGCGAACTGAGACTGATCCTGATCTGAATGCAAGATCCCATGCTCATTCTTGAGGATACAAGCTAAGAAGGATTCGATGCCTTTAACCTCCTCCTTTAGATATTTTATTTTCTTCCTTTCCCAATCTATAACCTTCACCTTTAACACGTCGTGGAGCTTGAAGACTAAAGTTTCTGCTGCTAAATACATCCAAACATCATACTGAGAATGCCAGTATTCCTTCACCAACTGACTGAGTCCCTCCTCTACTAGCCATGAGTGATTAAATTTGAATGGGAACGTTGGTTTCGGCATTCCACTCTCCAATTGAAGGAAAATTAGATAATGGTATGAGATCGGGGTCATAACTGTCCAAGAGAAATAGTTATGGATACTAGTATGGAGAGATTCCGCAACAAGAAACCTATCCAAGCATTTCGCTATACCATCTTCTCCACTGCTATTATTTTTCCATGAAGGACCCAAAGTCATAGGATGCACATCGATTAACCCCTGTTCTTGAATCGGGTTCTGAAAAAACATGGAAAGTGAGTCTTGATGAGCTCTTGTTCCCCACACTTCCCTCGGTGAGAGATTAAAGCTCAGGTCCCCTACTAGAACAAGATTTAGCTCCTTTAGTAACCTTGACTCCTGGATTATCCTCCAATATGCCTCCCTATTAGAATAATGGGCATACATATTGAGAACTTTGAAAGCCTCTCCAAAATCTGTTGAATTTACCTCCAGGAGTATCCTTCCTTCTCTTACGAAAGGGTTGAACAAGAATTTCAAAGGGTTCCATGCTGATAGGAGCACCTCAATCTTCCATCGGCCTCCATAGATACCATTGACCATGTTGGTCTCAACTTAGAGAATAATTCCTGCACTTTAACACCTGGAAACATTGTTTCCTGAAAACACACCATGTCTGTATTTAGGTCCTCTAACAATCTTCGAAGGGCTAACGATTTGGGGCGCCCTCCCAACCCCCTGACATTCAAGGATAAAATGATCATCTGGTAACCCTTGCTAGGGATTTCTGTGCTCTAAGCACCCTGAAACCACCATTGAAGCTTCCCTCTAGGAACAAGGAAGACGAGCCAATACCGCTTCTATCAGTGAGAAACGACTGTCCCCCTTTGGTATCTGCTGACTACCCTTTTTTACATTTCCTTCCACTAGAACCTATGCCACTTTGGACTGACTCCACATTTAGATTAGCAAGAGGTGTTGCACTAGGAAAAGAATCAGGGTTGTTGAGTGGCATACCCCCAGAGTACACAGTAATGGGTTTCTTGAAAGGAGACTTTCGAGAAGAGGTCCATGCGCCTATCTTCTTAGGCTTGCTCAAAGACTCCTAAAGAGTGGGAAAGGAATCTAAATCATGAAGGATAGCTCCCTCCAAGTCATACCCTGAGTTTACAAAGGAATGTAAGGGGAGAGATTCATTGGAAGAGGGATGAAAAAATGTAGAAGGGGGTAAGCCAAAGGAAGGGGAAGGGACTGTAGGAACAACCTTTGAGAAGATGGGAGAGGACTCTTCCTGGAAAGAACTAGGAACTTCCAAGGGAATAAAGGGGACAATAACCTTGCAAAGGTTTGGAGAGAATGACACTGGATTAGCTGGAACTTGAGAGGAAGCGGGAGGAACATCACGATACGAGGAGGGTCTAGGAGAAAAACCATCCTGGGTAGCATCCTTGACTCCAAAGGATTTTCCCAATTTTTGTCACCGCGAGAATGGGCATGTCGCTTTAAGGTGACCCGTTTTCGTAAAAATCAAGCAACAAAAGGGAAAATGCAGATAGTCTAGATTTTGCTGAAAACACATTCCACACCATTCAATATCGTACTCTTCAAGCAAACCTTGTCTTGTGTGCAACTCGACCAGAACCTTCCCCATTCGCCTATCATTACCATTCAAAGAGTCCTCGTCAACTTCCAAGAAACTCCCTAATGCGTTGCCAATCTTTGTCAAGCCTTTGAAATTCCATAAATGTCGAGGTAGGTTTGGAAGCAGAACCCATAGGTGTTTAAGTGGAACAACCTCCTTGTCTAAGTTGAAATTGATATGCCACCTTTTAAGCATCAAGCTTCCCTTTCCACATAGCCAGGTTAACTCCAAAATATTAGAAAGATGGATATCCTCCTGGAAAAGAAATCCCATCCAGCCTTTTGAAAGCATGAGGACCTATGGAACATATCCTATCAATGGATCCCATGAATTCTTTAACCACGAGTTGATCTCTCCATCCATCAGTGTGCTATAAGTGAATTTCCCAACCAGCACTCTGACGGATAGCCCCATTCCCTCTGAAATCAGGACATCCTTTCCCATGACTAACTTATGACTTTGATACCGAATTTGGTGTGCTTTGAACTCCTTCTTTCTAAAAATATCTATGTCCAACTAAGAGCTTGGAATAATTCTTTTAGAGAATGTCCTATTAAGAGGTGACGTGTCACTGCGGCCATAACCGTCACCATAAATACTGGTCTGGGATTCCTTACTGTTTCAACTATTTTCTTGAGCTCTCAAATTAAGGAGTTTTCTATCCCATGTGCCCATCCGAGAGGGCTATGTCGAGACTTTTGGGATGCCTCATCATTAAGGAAAATGCCCCTTTCAGCAGTCTTGAGAGGAGAGCTAACGACAAGAGGGACCTTATCTTGGACTGACGGACTATATTCCCTCATGTGGATCTCCTGGAAAAATGGGACCTGATTTAAGCAAATGTCAGAGCCTCCTGGCAACATTAGAGACTCATGTTCTCCTTTTTCCAGATGGACCCTTCTGAGGTCTCTCTTGAACTCCAAGTCAATTTTGAACGAGCATTAGGCCTACATCCGACTATTAGACCTAGAAACCAGTTAAGTACCTTGGGCCTACATGCCTTAATGGCAAGTTAACTCGCTTCGAGCAATAGGCTTACATCATTGGCCTCTGATTGAAATATTCCACAAAATGTTCGACCTCAACTCATTGACTCACAGTCAAGGTAATGTACTAGGGTACCTTGGGAATCATCGACATCAATGGTGATTTCCCTCTCATTTGTTAACGGTATACCTCAATGACCGGTAATCAAATGATTTCTACCATGTTCAACACAAAGACATTTATTCACATGGATAGAATTATACCTTTTTCGGGTTCGGGATGAATACCCTAGGATACCTTTGTTACATATCTTACCCAGGTTGCGATGGAGATTTTCTTAGTAGGTTCCCACATGGAGATCATGTTGGTTACCCTATTTGAAGTATTGTCACACAAATCCATTCTTGTATTGGTCGTGGCTGTGTCATTATTTCATCATGTATCTACGCTTGTATTCTAGTATCCATGATTTTATTCATTCATTCAGTACCAACATGGATCTACAAAGTATTGGTCGGAAGCGATGTTATGAGTCATTTGGGACATATATCTCAGAGTCTATTGTGCAACAAAGTCCTTATTCAGCATTTCAACCAATGCTCTTTTGCCTCAACTTCCATATATCAAAGTGTTTCACCTATCCTATCCCTCTAGCTTCATACTTTGAGGAGCAATCTGTTACACCAAAATTTCGTCATCATCCTGATAATGAGATATATGTCCTTGAATTTTCCCTAATCCCTAAAGCATTAGTGCTAAATTTCTTGGGAAGAGGTTCTACCTTTCCATTTTCTAGTTTTGAAGCAGCGACGCATCATGCATGTTTACAATAGGCATCATATCCTTGCTAAAGCACTCTGCACACTGACAAGGTGCGTCACTGACCCTTGTTTCCTTAATTTAGCATGCGTCACCCTCTAGTAAAGCATGTTTCTCTTTGACAGAGTGCGGCACTGCTCATTCCAAGGTAACAAAAGAAGATTCAAGAGTCCTCTAGAAAGAAGCTCTCGTGGAGGCTTATCCCAACAAATCAGCATAGGTGGCAATTGAACCCTAAATTCTTGGTATGATCCCTTAACCTTCTCCATTGAATCCTCAACTCCCTCTATCCTATTTGTTCTATATATATACAAGCTCACCCTGCATGGTTGGGGGAGGAAAGATAGAGCACCCAAATGCTGTTGAAATACTCTTAGAGCTGAGTTTCCCTTCTCCATTAGAAACAAGGTTCGATCTTTGAGGGAAAGGCTAATTGAAAGAAGTTGCAATGTCAAGGAAATGGTTGTAATCTCTCCCTTTGTATTTATGTTAATACAGTAATATATATACTCTTTCCATAAAGATGAATTGTGTTAGATATTTAGAACTTGTTTCCTTGACCACTTGTTTAGATTGATCAATATTACATATTACTTTTACTCGTGTTTCCACTTGTCTATGCCATGTTAGATCGAAGACTACATCAAAAAAGGAAAACCTATGATGGTTGCAAGGTGAGTAATTCCTTGTGCCCTTTGTAATTTGATTAATTTAGGAAAGTATATGTATTATGTGGAATTTTGTTCTAGATCTAAATCATTTAGGCTAAAGAGCTTTGTCCTTGTCCGCATGGACGAAGTGTCTTCAAACATAAATATATGGTTTATCATATTATTGAGGTATTAGATCGTAGTTTTATAATCTTTGTTAGAATACAAACTTCCTTAACTTTCTAACTAATCATAACTACGGTGACTTAGGAATGCTTCTTTCTAAGATTTTTGAGCATAGAAATAAAATTTTGTAGCACATAAACCCATTAAGAAATTAACACAAGATTTCACATGATGAACCTCTCTTTGTTCTTTTGCATTTACGTTATCCCTACAAAAGTAGATATGTTATAAATTGAGTGTGTGAAATTTTTTAAAGTAAAATATATATAGAATTTTATACTATTTAATATATATATATATATATATAATAAAACAAATAATAAAGTTTAGTATATACAATAAAATAAATTTTTATTATTTTTATTTTAAATTTATGTTATCTATAATATTTATGTTTTTGTTTTGAGTGAAACATGTTTAGTGGAGAATATTTCTTTTGACTTAAATGGTCAAATATTAAACAAATGAGACCGCTTCAAATGTATTCAGTCTAAAATAAGATTCAAAAGATCAACTTTAAACTTTGAGAAAAACTCTATTAAAACCAAATCACTTGTTACCTGCCTCAATATTATAGTAATTGAAAAATTATTTTATTACTCAATTCATAAGCTATCAATCAATGCGACAAGAAACATGCTCACTAGAATTTCAATCTAAAATATCCTTCTGTTCCAAATTGTTGATCAACCTCTACATTAAAAAAAACATGCTCACTAAAATTTCAATCTAAAATATCTGTGTGTTCAATATTCCAAATTGACAATCAACCTATGCGATAAAAAGCATGCTCACTAAAATTTCAATCTAAATATCCTTGAACTCATTTTCCAAATTGTCACTTAACCACAACTATACAAATCTGTATATTATTTATGAAAAGTAGATACATTACCAATCTAATTACCTTTCACATTAAAAAAGAGTAAAAAAAATTTATAGCTAAAAACTTTAGCCACTATCTATGAGACAATTTAGCCACGAGGTAATTTTGCCATTGGGTTAGTATGTAATTTTGTCATAGGGTTAGTGTATAGTTCTCTCATCGAAGCGTCGTTTGGTTTTAACTATGTCGATAAACGTGCATGAATCATATTTTATGGTTTTAACTATGTCGATAAACGTGCATGAATCATATTTTATGTAATGTCCATCAATTTTAAATTTAAGATTAGTTGTGCAAATAAGACAGTTATGACTTTAACATGTACTCATTACAAACCATTTTTTAACTATTAAAGTGAAGACATATTTTTAATCATAAGGATTATTGAATTATTTGAGAACTGAAATTTAAAATTAGTTGTGGAAATAAGACAATTATGACTTTAACATGTAGTGCATTACTGACCATTTTTTAACTATTAAAGTGAAGGCAATTTTATGACTACAGACCAATTTTTAACTATTAAAGTGAAGACAACTTTTAATCATAAGGATTATTGAATTATTTGATAATTGAAGAAGCACTTTGTTCAATGAGAATTAAATAATTATTCCGAAGACAAATTTGAGGTGTTAGGGATACATATTCAGTTTTTATGCACAAAGTTATTGGTGAATAGAAGAATGCATTTCATTAAAATAGAGGAGGAATTATAAGGTTGAAGACAAATTTGAGGTGTTAAGGATACATATTCAGTTCTTATGCACAAAGTTATTGGTGAATAGAAGAATGCATTTCATTAAAATAGAGGAGGAATTATAAGGTTAATAAGGTTAAGGATAATTATTTAGTTATTTTGGGACATAGTGCTGGGTGAATAAAAGAAGGTGGCATTTCATTAAAATATTTAACGGATTACAATGTTGCCACCTAGAAGAACAAACAACTAGGACTTCTAGTTTGGGTTGATGTCAAGTAGATGGATTAGATGACTTCTAGTTTAGGTTGTTTCTATCTAGATGAGCAGTGAGGACTTTTAGTTTGGGTAGATGGATAGTGGAGATTTCTAGTTGGGTAGATGTTACTTAGATGGACACTGAGGATTTATAGTTTGGGTTCTAAGGTTCAGATGATAATATATTTTAATATTTGAGATATTTACAAAGAGAGAGTAATATATTGCAATGAATTTTTAGTAAATGCACAGTTTTGAACAGGAATGGATCTGCAGTGAGCTATTGAATGATGCTTGGATTTAAAAGTCTAATAAAGACTCTTTAGAAGTCATATGTATGTAATTTAAAGGATAATGTTTTTCTTGGGTTCCTTCTTAGGAAGGATACTGCAGGGGTACCTCTCTTGTCAAAAAAAGTCAAGGACCTTTTTTTATGATGACTTGTAAAAGTCAGAGACATGAAATACATGACACTCATGCATTATGCATAATGTAATTTTGTTTATGTAATAAAATTACGCTTTTTTCCTCGAAAAATAAAATAAAATATTGCAATGAATTTTTAATATAAATGGAATATGAGCTAAGCAAGGTAAATGAGATAAGAGTTTGAGTGCTTATTTTAATGCTAATAAGATCCATGTCTCTCTTCCTCTTTGCTTAGCTAATGGGGTAATAAGACAAGGAGCCATGCATGCTATTGATTATAGGGGTATACCAAATTCATACAGAGGTGAGTACACTCTCTAATGAAATTTAAGTGTAATGCCTCTAAAGCCTTTCGTTGTGAAGTTGGAGAAATGATAAACATTCATGCCCTCAATTTTATTTCTAATTTATTTCAAACTTAGCTAAGGGTTGTACCATGGATGAAGGTGTGGTGGACTCTAGACACCTTGCTTCATCTACATTGGGTGGAGACACTAATTTTATTTCAGGATTAGACAATTCATAATTCCTTTTGACTGCTAACAAGATCCATGTCTCTCTTCCTATTTTCCTAAATAATGGGATAATAAGACAAGAACCCATGGATGGTATCGATTCTATGGGTATAACAACTTCATCTACTTAAAGTGAGTACACTCTCTAATGAAATTTAAGTGCAATGCCTCTAAAGTGTTTCATTGCAAGGTTCTAGAAATGATAGACATTCATGCCCCCATTTTTCAGGCTAATTTCATTCCAACTTAGCTTAGGGTTCTATTATTGATGAAGGTGTGGTGGACTCTAGACACCTTACTTCATCTACATGGGGTGGAGACACTAATTGCCTTTCGAGATAAGACAATTCACAATGCCTTTTCATCCCATCAGATGGTTTTCAATCGTCACTAACTGCATAGAATGGGAAGGGATTGAGGCCATATCCACCTCAAAACCCTTTGAGGGAGGATTGGGATCCTTAGCCAATGTCGGTGATCTTGATCATTCAACATGTTATTTGGGAGTTTCCTTTGGAGGTGTCTTCTCTAATGATATCTAACCTTTGGGTTTATTGTTTTTAATGCTTTTTCCCAAAAGGTTTGTGGCTATCAAATGATAAGCCTACAAATGATTTGTGTATTCACAAGCACTACATTGAAAAGTTGTGTTCTCACAATGTTGAGACCTAGGAATGAAGACAATTTCCACATTTTAGCATGATATGCTTTAGTAGGCCTTCTCTCATATTGACCTTTACACATATTTTGGGGGACTTGATGATGGTCCTCTTTCCAAACTAACTACAATAATTTTATGGGGTACATAAAAGTTTCTTTTGACTACTAAGAAAATATAATTTACAAATATTTTAGACAAAAAAGGGTGTGTCAAGCATGAAGCTGAGCACCAACAAAACTAAGCAAAACTTTAAAAACAAGCTTTAAAATTGTCTATCTACAATCACAACCTAGATTGGGTGAAGCAATGACCACTATAGAGATAAAACCTTCCCTTTACAAAATATAGGCACTCGTGCAAGGGAATATTAGGTGTCTAAACTAGAAAAACAACCATCATGAGTTGTTGATGGGTTGTGGGGGAAGAACACACCCCAAGGCTATAGAGAATAGAGAATTGAAGCAAATACCCTCTTTTGATGTGGAGCAACATAATGATGATCCATCGACTAATGTAAAAGATTAATAAGGAATAGGGTTCCCAAAAGATAATCGAAGAAACACATAAATATCATTGCCCATATGAAAACAACAACTATAATTCAATACAAGCTACAAGTCCCATGTCGGTGAAAACAAGTCACGTGCTATCAAAAACACGTTTCCATAAGAAAACACTACAACCAAAAGAAAATTGGGCACCTCTTACACAACTCTCTTATGTGGATCCACTACCAAAATTTTGGATCCACTACCAAAAGAAAATTGAGCACCTCTTACACAACTCTCATCCTGCCACAACCTCTTCTTCACATAACGTGGCCATCAATTTGTGAATGCACTTTATTGGCGAAACACTAAAGGATGGAGAAACCTTAAGCACTAGATAAACTCTCCATAAATGTAGGTTAAACCTTCATATTTCGCAAGGTTCCAAACATTACCTTAAGGTTCTAGAGTAGGCATTTATGTTTTCCAAAAGGATATGAGGTAGGTGGCATTGGTGTGAGAAGGAGGTGGTTGATGTCTCATGTCTTTTTGTTGCTCCTCAAAGCCTTAGGGATCAACTAGGTCACTTTTGAGAAGTTTATTGAGAAGATTTGTGATCATTGAGATAACACTCGTATGCCATAAGTAGAAAAGGAGAATCTACAATCTCACCGAAAATGAGATTATAGAGAAAGAAATGTTGGGCACATTAAACTTCATGATGCGGAGTGAGGAATATACCAACACTACCCCATGGCCTTGTCTAAGTGTTAACTAAAATGCCCCATCCTTGTTGGAATTTGGAAAATAACAAATCTACATCTTTGAAGGAACAATTGTTGGATTTGCATTTTTTATGATTTGGGTGATCTCAAAGACCCCCCAAAACCCTTATATTGTGTTTATGAAGTGGTGAAATTATATCTTTCATGTGGTGAGATTGTAATGTTAGTTTTCTATCCAAATACATGATGGAAGAATCACCGAGAGAGCAAAAAACATAAAAAAGTGGGAAATAGTTTTTTTTGTAAATATATGTCTCATAAGAAGTCTCACAGTAAAAATCATTCCATAAATCTCTTGCAAAAATTTCCTCGTCTCTCTTTTCCTTTCATTAAGGAAAGGAAAACAAATCCGAAACTCATAGAAAAATAAGCATAATCAAATTTGGTGTTAGGTCATTGGCTTTTCTTGAATTCACCGATATTTAAAGGGAGGAAACACACAAATCTCTCTCAATAATCATATATTTTTTGCATTTTGCTTTATAAACAATTTGTAAGAATATAGTCTTGTATTCAAGCTAATGGGAAAGAAGAAATTTAGAAAAAATGTTAACTCTTTTCCTCCCAAACTCTTCTCTTTGTTAAGTGAGGAAAATCTTGAAAGTCCAAATAAAACCTAATTTTATATCATTTTGTTATTTGACTTTACCACAACTATTTTTAATACAGATTTTATTCATTTTCTTAAAAATAAAAAATAAGTTGAGCAGTCGGTTGTCCCTCTGGACCAGCGACCAGTGACCCTTCCGAGGAACGTTCTGCTACAAAGATCCTGCTCCAGCTCACGCCATGGGCCCAGGAGGGGCTCTCGGGGTCCCTTCTCCTCCTCCACCTCAGATAATAGCCTTAAGGAAATTGGTTGCGGCTAGTTCCAAACGGCCAGTGACTGAAGCTCAACATAAATTCATAAAGAAGCCCGCCAACATTCCCACAGTTGCACTTCCAGCTGAAGAATCCTTCCAAGCTGCACTGAATATTGCAAAAAGAGGGCTCACCGGGCAGTTCACTCGCCTTTGGCCCTCCCCCAAAGTTGTGGAATCATGGGTGTAGAGGAACTAGTGTCCTCTTGTCACGGAAGGCATCAAAAGTTATATCGTCGGTAAGGGCTTCTTTGTTTTTGTCTTTGATAATGTAGAAGATCGAAGCCTCATTTTCAGGAATGGTTTGTATTTTATGGGCCCCCAGGGACTATATTTAAACAAATGGACACCTGAATTTGATCTGACACAAGATGTGTCGTCGGCAGTTCCAGTATGGGTATGCCTCCCCCATTTACCTCTGCATTGTTGGAATCCGAAGTCACTAG
Organism: Larix kaempferi; assembly: GCA_027924585.1. NCBI lineage: Eukaryota > Viridiplantae > Streptophyta > Pinopsida > Pinales > Pinaceae > Larix > Larix kaempferi. The sequence continues at coordinate 3,158,693 of BSBM01000159.1, read as the reverse complement.
AGTCCATTGGCAACACTCTCGGGAGATATATCGATCGTGCAGAGAAAAATGACCAGTACTCCTGCGCAAGAATATGTGTTGAGGTGTACTTGGAAGTGGGGTTACCAGAAGCCATCAAGCTTATGGTGGCAAACTAATCTCACATCCAAGAACTGGATTACGAGCAGCTTCCATTTAAATGCAGACATTGCCACAGATACAGACATTTTGCAAGGCATTGCAAAAAAAAGGCTGAAGAAGACGCTGAGAATTCAAAAGGAGAGCAATGGACACAGGTTCAGAAAGCAGCCCCGTCAAAACGTGTAGCTCTAATCCTGCCTTACAAAAACCTAGCGAAAGGCTATGCACAGTTCCTTTCAGTTGATCGAAGTGCAACGTACCTTCCCTCATCCCAATATCCAATTCTTCAGCCTTAGTTGCTACTATTTTTGCTGATTAAAAATCACAATCATTATCAAACATTTAATTATGGTATCCTAAGAACACTTCTTTCCCATTTTCTCGGCAATTGTGATGTGTAGGATAAAGTTTAAAAAAAAATTGAACTTCTCGGCAATTCTATTGTGTAGGATAAAGTTTTAAAAAAATGAACTTAAGTTATTTGCAAATCGATCTGTAACCTGCACAATGAATTACTTTTACCAGATTTCTGCGAAAGTGGCAGGTGAAATTGCGTTTTGAATAACTCATTTCAAATACCCAGCTATAACGCACAAAAAGGAAGTTATAGCGTGCAGATCATGAACGACATTAAAAGCTGCATGATCTCTAAAAAGAGAGAGGAAATTCTTTGATATGATTCTTTTTCTAGAATATTTATTGACCAGATTAGACTTAAAAAAAGAATGCTCAATATGACTCTTTTCAATTACTACCAAGTTATGTTATTAACTTATTTCCATGGCATTACCCCATGGTCATTCAATACAAGCTTTGCTCTAGCAAGGGAGAAGTAAACTTCAACAATCTCTCATATTAAAAAATATTGTGTCATATTTTAATAAAGCAAGGTAGAGATTTGACATATTTTTATGGAAATTTGAGATTTGTTATATGAGTTGGAAAAGGTATGAAAGCAATGTTAGATATTGACCAAAATCCTGTTTAATGCCTGGTCATTACAGGACATATTTGGGGCCGAGAGTGACACAACAACAACGACAATAGAATGGGCGATGGCAGAACTAATCCACAACTCGGAGAAGTTGAAACGAGCCCAGGCCGAATTGGAAGCGGTTGTTGGGCGTAAGCGAATGGTGGAAAGCACTGTGTTAGGCCATTTTTGAAAATTTTAGAGTCAACTTGCATTTTACTGTTGCTCTCGATCTACATCGTGTTGTTCAATTCGTTACCAAGAGCTGTCCCAGCTTCGCAGATCTCCACAACAAAAAAATTAGCTGTCATGAAGAGCCTTAACTTCACTCTCACATGTCAACCACATCAATGTACTTACTGCGCAGGCTGTATGGTTCGTTGGAATTTCTTGCAGACATAGCTTACAAGAACTCGAACCTGTCGGCCCAAAGTGCAAATTTTCTAAATTAAAGCTCTGTACGAGGAAATTGACAAGGGCCGCGGCAACAATTGACAGGGGGCGAGCTGCGATCTGAGCACTACTCATTGTCGGGTCGAGAAGGAGGACGTTGGATCGAGTATGGAAATGGTGAGTAAGATGAAGATGAACATACTGCTTGCTATTTTTTTGGGATTGTTAGTAGCAGCGACTTGTACTTGTCATGTAGACGCAAGTAGAAACTTAAAGCATGGAGTGTATAAACCCGACAAATTCGAAAGCGGAGGAGGGTTAGGAGGAGGAGGCGGCTTGGGCGGAGGGGCCAGAGCTAGCGTGGAAGGAGGCTTGGGAGATCGTGTTGGAGGCGGAGGTGGTTTGGGTGGTGGTGCTGGTGGAGGGTTTGGTGGCGGTGTAGGCAGAGGCAGAGGATTTGGCGACGAAGTTGGTGGTGGTGGGGGAGCGGGGGTAGGCGGAGGTGCAGGAGCTGGTGGCGGGGGAGGAATAGGAGATAGACTTTCTCCTGTTAAAATAATCTAATTGCGGAAGATATTCTATTTATATTATTGTATTCCTCCTCCCGGAAAAGATGGTCATGTAATTAATCATGTAAAGGTCATTGAAAGAATCAATGTAAACCCTAGGACATGTGTCGGCTCAGAAAAGCCCCTAAATGATTATTAGATTATGTAATTGACGAGTCAAGTAGACAAGTCAACCCTGTTGGGGAATTAGTCATCTCAACAGAAGAATATAAATAGAAGTGCTCTTTCTCACTTCTATTCACTCATTCACTCAAGTAAGTTCGCATAGGTGAAGAAGAGAGGTGCACACAAGTGGAGGAGTAGCTATTTTGTCCTTAGGTTATCTTGTACTTTGTGATTTCTATATTGAGGAAGGCTTTGTTGGGTTTTCTACCCCAAGAGGGTTTCCCAGGATAAATTGTGTCTCTTGTCTTTTATGTTGTGCTTGTTTATCTTTCAGTAACTGTTTATATGCTATATGCTGCTCAAGTAAAAACTAACATGGTATCAGAGCTGGCCTGAAAGATTACATTGTGTAGCTACAGAAAATTAGGGCTTTTGACAGAAGGAGAATTTTTGAGTTTTCTCAGTATAGGATTGATCCTGTAAGAAAAATCAAACTTTTGAGCCCTAGATCGAAATTTTTGGTTGGGTAGAAGGCCAGGCTTTATCAAACCCTAGTTCGGGATCATGTCTAGAAGATCCAGAAGTTTCAAAGCAATTTTTGAGGGGTCAAATTTTGCAGATTTCAAATTTGCAGTATACCAGCTTGATCAACTCTGCAAGGCGCATCTTTCTATCCTTTTAGAAATTTAAAATTCAAAGTTTGAATTTTTAGGGTTTCTCTTACAAACCCTAGGTCAAGGAGGAGCAAATCTCAGAAGGGCAATTTTTTTGGTAAGTCTCAAATCTATTTCTATTTCCATTTGAAGTACTCATTATAGCAATATGACAAGCAATACCAAGCTTGATGAGAAGCTTGAAGGAGCTGAGAATTTCAGATCCTGGAAGTATAGAGTCATGCTCATCCTTGAGGAGCATGAGCTAGATGACTATGTGAAGGAAGGACTTACAGAACCAGAGGGAGATGAGGAGAAGGCAAGGCATAAGAAGAATCTTATCAAAGCAAAGAGGATAATTGTTGATTCCATCAAGGATCACTTGATCCCCCATGTGTCTTCCAAGCAGACCCCAAAAGAAATGTTTGATGCCTTGACCAGTCTATTTGAAGGAAAGAACATCAATAGAAAGATGACCTTGAGAAATCAACTCAAGGGTGTGAAGTGCATGAAGTCTGAAACCATGCACTCATATTTCTCCAGGGTATCCCAGATCAAAGAACAATTAGAAGCTATTGGGGATATGATTGAAGATGCAAAAGTTGTGATGACTGCCTTGAATGGTCTCCCCCAAGATTGGGAACCATTTGTTCATGGAATTTGTGCCAGAAAGAAACTAATCAAGTTCAGAAACCTATGGGAAGAATGTGTCCAAGAAGAAGAAAGAATAGTCATAAGAGAGGAGAAGTTAAATAATGATAAAGACCAAGCTTTAGCTACTCATGCTAAAGGTGGAAAGAAGAGGAAGGACAACCCCCGTCCTCGAGAAGACTCTGCAAGTAGACCCCAAAAGAAGAGAAGGACCAGAAAAGATTTCTCTTTAATTGAGTGTTACTCATGCCATAAGACTGGACACATTGCAAGGAATTGTCCAAACAAACATGGACATCACAAGGAGCAGAAGAAGAGGTTTCATGCTCATGTAGCGGAAGATAGTGATGATGATGAAAAAACCAGAAATAATGAAGACTCCAGTGAATAATATGTTATTATCTCAGCACTCACTGGTTTAGTATCTCATGGAAGTGATACTTGGCTAGTTGATAGTGAATCTTCAAAGTACATGATAGGATACAAAGAATCCTTGTCTCATCTTATCCAAAAGGAATCTCCACACAAGGTAAAACTTGGAGATGACTATCAATATCCCATCAAAGGTATGGGAGAATCCTCTTACAAGTTGGACTCTAGGAAGTCCATGAACATGAAGGATGTACTTTATGTACCTGGGTTAAAGAAGAATGTAATGTCCCCCATTTTGACCCTTGTAATATTTTGGGCTATAATGTAAATAATGTATGCATATTATGTATGATTCCTAGCATGGAGCTCAAGGCCAAGGCCCCGCTAGTGAATGCTCAATATAGAAGAGGCAAGTATTTGAAATTATGCTACCCATGTGCTAGTGAACCATGGGAATTGTAAATATGCATTTTAATATAAAATCCCACAACTAGCTATGCAATGCAACAGGAGATGGGGGCATGATGTTACAAGGAAATTGGGAGGGAAATATTCAAACCCTTGAGCCAATCAAGTCAAGCCAAGTGTCAATGAGAGAACCCATCAAACCCTCAACTGCCCATGCTAACTTTTGTACCCAATCATTTACTCTCCCAAGAGTTGGTTGAGGTAGTTAATGCCTTGGGGAATGGAGAGGTATGGATGTCCAAATTCGAGTATGGGCAAGCCACCCTTCCTAGATTTTCGTGTTGGGCTTCTTGGGCAAGAAAGGAGCCACAAAATTGCCCCCAAGCCATTATTCAACCATCACTCTTGCTCCCTCACGAGTTTAGAGCTACCTGGGCATTTTCCTCACTGGTTTTACTGTGTTTACCTTCAGTTTTCCTAGCTGGGAAGGGCTTTTTCGCTGTGGCTAACAGTGGGGAAGAAGGGAAAATGATTTAGGGGTTTTATTGAGGCTGTTTGGCCCACTGTTCTGTGGGAGAAATCAGTTTTATTCCCTGGGATTGATTCCCTCTTCCCACAAATCCGTTTTTGGTGTGCCTACGTTTTTGGGAAAACCCATGTCCATCTAGCTTCTATGTCCCATTGCTGAAAGTGTGTTTCCAAGCCCATATATGAGTTTTGTGTTCAAGAGAATTCTGGGGTTGAGTTGGGTATCCATTGCTTTGGGCTGTGCTGTGCTTGAGGGTTCCCTTTTCCTTGTAGATATCATGCCCAGCTCGGGGGTGGTCTCTGAGTGCTGAAAGAATACAGGCTGAGCAGAGACCTATGGCTGGGAGGAACGTTGCAGTGACATAGCTAGTTGTTCAGGACAGCATTGCATCAAGATGAGTATTTTATTGGGTATTTACTTCTGCAAATGTGTTAATTTGTTGACTGTGTTAAATTGAATAACATTCATGTAATATGTGTGTGGATGAGGTTTTCATTCCGCTGTGCATGTTTAATTGATTTACATCTGCACATATGTATTTCTTTGCTTTAAAATCTAATGAATTGGATGAGTTTTTATGAAAACTCCCATAGAATAGCACTAGGTTCCCTCCCTTGCATTGGGTCCAAGGGTGGGGACATTACATTTTGGTATCAGAGCTGTTGGTTGCAGCATTGGGCCTTCATGGGCTACCTATCACAGCTTGTTGGGGTAAGTATGCTTCCTGCTCATTATAGACCATTAAGAAAAATTTCAAACTTTCAAAATTTTTGAAAATTTTTCTAAGTGTTTTTGAAAATTTTTCTAAGTCTGTATCGGAAAGAACTTACGAGTTTTCGTCCGCAACGGCGGCGAGACTTGGCGAGTTCGTCCGCAACGGCGACGTAACTCAGCGAGTTTGTCCGCAACGGTGGCAAAACCTGGTGAGTTGCTCCGCAACGAATTGGCATAACATCGATAAGTTCGTCGGAAAAAGAAAGAAAATTTCGGCGAAAAGTTATGAGTTTTCGCCGAAACAGCGAAAGAACTCGGCAAGTTTGTCCACAATGGCGGAAGAACTCAACGAGTTGGTCCGCAACGACAGAAGGACTCGGCGAGTTGGTCCGAATTTTTTTTTCTAAGTGTCTTTCGGTGGAAGAACTCGGCAAGTTGGTCCACAACGGTGGAAGAACTTAGCGAGTTGCTCCGCAACAGGTCGGAAGAACTGGACGAGTTGCTCCGAAACAAGGAATTTCAGTCGTTTTCCAAGGAAATTTTTCAGGTGCAGAAAGTTGAAAAATCACTTTGAACTCATGCGCCAGACCACAAGGGGGCAAGCCCCCTTGACCCCCGTCGTTCCCCGGAGACAGTCGTTGAAAGTGTGAAATGCATTCTTGGGATAAGAAGCAGGAATTGCATGGAAGGTTTGTGGAAGCCTTATTAAAAGTAATTGGCTATGATATGCATTGCGAAAGATTCTATGGGAGCTAAGTAAAACAATGTTGATAAAGAGGGAAATTCCTCACCCTAAACTATTTATGTTTATAGCATAAAAATTGCATGTTTGGAAAATAGAAAGAATGAATGTTATACATGTCTATGTATATTGAATTGCGAATTCATGAGAAGATCATAGCTAATGATTGCTTGTATGCTTGGTAGGGATCAACTATGATGTGGAGGAGGAACTCCATGTCACGAGGGAAATGGGAAAGGGAGAATTCCTTAACTCCTCTCTTGCTATTGTATTTATATTTCCTAAGTTTCATAAGTTGAAAATTATGGCATAGGGATGTTGGAAATGCAAGAGAGTAATGCATATGAATTAATGGGCATGATTAAGGAGTCATTGCATAGTGCATGTGAATCGCTTATGCATAAAGCATGATGTTGCATATGGGTAAAGGTAGTGAAAGTTACACATGCAAAATCCCATTTATGGTATTGCTTATGGTTGATCACCAGTAATGTTGTTGATAATGGTTGTATGAATCAGACCATAGAAGCCTGATTGAAAATGTAAGAGATTAGATAGCTGAAATGAATATGCACTAGATGGCATATTGATAAACATTGCACAGTGCATGTAAAAATACTTGTGTATATATATGATATTGCATATTGGTAGAATAGTGAGGTTTTTCATATGCAATGAGCCACTTAGAGATGATTATGGTGGTTGTTAAATAACTAGTCGTGTTTGCAATGGTTATAGGACCAAAGACAACCGAACCATGACTAAAGATGTGAATGGTGATTGTTGCATATGACCAACAACCTTGTGAAGAAAGGATGGTGCAACAAATCTACGAGCATGAGGTTGGAAAAAGAACTGTGAAGCCTTGGTAAGAGGCCAACTGATCAGGTAACATCAAGCGATGTTAATGAAAGCCATGCAAGTAATGGTTGTTTATGCTTAACTGCATGAATGTGGAATGAGTATTTGGTAAGATCCCTTCAACTATGCTTAAATTATGTTGATTGGTTGGCATGTGGTACTGAGTGCCTGAATGTGAATGTTAATCTATGGAACATGATGAGGTGTGGGTAAGTGAGGGAAAGGATCCTTACACCCTATAATTGCTTAGAAACCTCAATGCATTCATATGGAATTATAACATGCCATTGTGTATGCTGGATTATGAGTTTAAATAACCAAAGAAAGTAAAGACCTATAGTCATGTTGTGGTAGTATATGCCATATGAAATAGGCATGGTTAGGCCCTAATATGCTAGAATGCATAGTATCCACGGGTTGATGCAAAATTGTATCGAGAGATTATGCATTAAGTGAATGCACATTAAAATATTATGTGAATGTTGTGAATGAGCATGCATATGTGTAAGTGCACATGTTGAGATGCATTGTGATAAAACACGGTTGTGATATGTATAGGTTTCAATGCATTTAGATAATAGATGGAATGGTGAACCATTGTTAATACTGAGAGCATTTCATGAGCTGCTATGAATGCAGGAGAAAGATTGCATGAAGAAGGTAGACATGATGATGGGATACCTGAGTGCTCTGTGGAAGGACGGAGATTGCATGGAATGTGAAGTAATGACTATTTACAGTTTATTTAAATTGCATGGATAGTGTACCCATGTCTTGCAATTTTATTTATGATAACAATGCATATATATATATATATATTTCATTGCATCTCAAATGTTAACAACTGAAAGTGTTTGAATTATTGAGTGTTATAATTCCGAGATCACTTCAGTGACTGTTGTAGCAATGAAAGGATTAAATGCATAGATACGCACAACGTGTTTGGCTGATTGAAGTTTCAGATTTCAGGTAGATTGTTTTGGGCATGGAAAATACGGGTAAGTCCATGATGAAGATTGGAATCTACCATGAGAAAGAGCCAAACGATATGAGAACAGACTCATGGCTAAGCAAATCGATTCTGTAGAGGACAGAATTGCAAATTCATACTTGAATTTAATTATTAATGCCATTGAATGATTATTGATAAATGCTGCTGACTATTGGCTATTTGATAAATGTGCCAGGAAGACACATTGCAGGAAGACCATGTGTGATGACCTGCAGAAGCCAAATTTCATGGGAAGGACCCCATGCTTTAGAAATGGGTTTCGGGTAAAACACCATTGCATAATTCAAGGATGACATCTCAGCTGAGTTGTATGTTGGAAGACCATGAGAGTGAGATGGTAAAAGCTATGCTAAGAAGGCATGTGTGGATTATGGAACATGGAAAGATTGGGGTGGAAATCTGAAGAACTGTTGACTCAAAGAAGGGATCCCCATTCTTCGCAAATGAAGAAAAGATACACCTGCAAAAATGAATGAGTATTTTGTGACCCTAGATAAGAACATGCATGTCTAAATTATTAGGGTTAATATGCAAAGCATGCTCTATTTCATTTATATCATTTCAGACTGCTTGAGTATGATTAGGGCCTACATGGCTCACATCGGAAAGGGGGTGCACACCTTTTCTGGTGGCAGGTCATGATAGGGTTGTCAATATTGACTACACCCTAAGGGAATGGACGCATTCCTGGTGTTTCAATACTTGATAGTGAATGTTATGGAATGTGGTTGCGATTTTGAGAAGCAATACTGATAAGCCTGCTTATCCTTCTTGTGTTGTCAGCCTACACAGATGCCAATTGGTACTACACGTTAAGAGGCAAAGTGACGAAGGGTACGCAGAAGGACTGTATAGGAATTGGCAACTTTTCTATGCTCACACTAAATAATACTGGAAGGGATGGACAAACCCAGGAAGTTGTGTAGTAAAAAGGGGTATCATCCTTAAGTGAGTGGGGCCATGTTAACCTGCAATCAAGAAAGTCACCTATAAAGTTCCAAAAATGAACCACCGATTTGCACAATAGAAGGAGTGGCATCCTTCAATGAATGAAGAGTTGATGTGTGTGTGAAAGGTTATGGTGCAAGAAGGTGTGGTGACATTGGTGAAGGCATAAAATCTCTATTGGGTCAGCAGTAGGAGGGCAAGCACCAAAGACTGACTGAAAACCCTAAGATGCCTATGGCTCCATAGTAGAGCCTTGACCTAAAATGGTCAGGTGGTGCAGTTTCTTTTCATTGGTCGATGACCCAGACGAATGTGCTGGCTCGGTACTGGAGAGGGCCAACCAGGTATGGGACTGGTTGGGCACCACCAAATGCTTGGTAAATCCAGCCGATGGGGAGGTGTACTGGTTAAGCATTAACTATATCCAAGTCCATAGGCGATTCCAAGGCTTGCAAAGCAAAGTAGGACCCTATGGACTAGAGGGGAAACGCACAATACAGATAAGTATTTGTTTTCATTTATGTCTTGTTTGGAATAATGAAGAATTCAGGTATAAGTCTTCTAACACCTAAGCTAATACACTATTGTTTCATTGTTGGAAACCTTGGTCATTGTAGGAAGGCAAGACCCTGAAAGACTATAAATTGCTGGTAAATCCAGAGAGTGAATGAGTGGGCGATATAAATTATTGAGAAATACAGGGAGTAGCTGGTTGAACGCTATAAAGTTCTTGATAAGTCCAGAGAGTGACTAGTTGGGCATTAACTACTTGATATGGTAAAGCAGCGTGTACGCTGGCCCAACACCCCTTAAACAATTGATAAACCCAGTCAGTGTACTGGCCTGGCATTGCCTATTTGAATGATTGTGGAGTAGCCTACGTGCTGGCCCAAGATTCATAATTGTGTCCACGGGAAATCCAAGGCTTGCAAAGCAAAGAAGGATCCCGTGGAATAAAGTGAAGACATCCAATACAGATAAGTATTCGGTTACCTTGCAACTTCTTGCTTATGAATATATGTGTGTATATGATTTGGTTATGATCTTCTAAACTCTTGTTTAGAGATAAACCCTATGGAAATAAACTAAACATGTGAATTGATTCAATGTTTGGGTGTAGGTATTGTTGGAAGCAAGGACTATGAAGGAATCATAGGGATGCATATGGACATGTGACCATCCTAAAGAGCTTAGTATGAGCAGTAATGAAAGATGGTGCTAGTGAACATGAGTGGGTCATAGCAGCCAAAGGTTCTGTGGGAAACTATGGAGGAGGGTTCCTGAAGATTTTCTGCCTTTAACTGTCTGCTGGTTTATTTCAATTTTTGGTGGTTTTCATTCCCAGTCGGTTATGCATAGACTGGGAACTACTTATGACAAAATTACTTGAACTATAAACACACAGTAAAAGCTACTAACAGGCTGCAAGCAAATTTAATAACATTCACACATGAAAATGACTCAGAGATTTTTGGCCAAATCGAGCCTTGGAAAAACCCCCACGGGGAAAACCAGTTGAGAGAGAGAGATATTATTTCTTCAGCAAAATATTCATCACAGCATTACAATGAAAAGATAAACTTATCTTCACCACTCAGCAGTAGATTTCTAGAAGAATGTGCACCAAACAGAGCCTCGTTTAGTGTGCCCACAGCCTAGAAAATCGTGCCAGAAATTAACTCAAAACTGTGCAGGGAAAAAACACAGTCCGTACTCTGTACTTTCTCTTGATTTCTATGCAAGATACAAACTGAAATCCTCCTCGATTCCTGTGCTGTTTGTCTTGATTTCTGTGTTGTTTGTCTTATAGAAAACTGTGCTGAGATTCTAGACACCCGTGCCCTGTACCTTCTCCACAGTTCAGCAGAATATAACCTCGAACTACGTGCTGGGTAAGGTATTTACTGTACGGTGAATCTCCTCGAGATGTGTGCTGTAGCTACCTGCTAACTAGCATATCATGCTGATAACACATGCCAACTGCATGCCTATAAATTAGAACCACATCTGGAAACCGTGCCTGTGGAAACTCGTGCCAATGGAGACAATAGCAGTCTCAATCTGCGTGCAGTGCCCTAGCTCGACCTCCTCCTTCTCGTGTTCTCTCTTCTCCTCATTCACATCACAATAATGAATTAGGTTTGGAGCCTCCCTCCTTTTTGTCCAATCCCTAAATGGAATCTTAATCCAACGGTGGAGATGAAATCAAATCGATGGCTAAGATTAGATGTGAGCAAAAGTCACATTAATTAAATCACTTAATTAATCTATTGCTCACCCACTTTAACTTTAGACAAAAAGTGACTTTAAAAACATAAAGTCTCATTAATGTGAAATTAATGTGAGGGTCCCATTTCCCCCTCTTTAGTGACTTAGGCTAGGAGTCACTAGGGGAACACATATCAAGGTACAAAAACTAACACTCCCTCTTACCGAGGAAGGTGTTCCGTACCACTCCCAACTTATCTCTGAAGAAGACAAACTTCCCCCTCCCCAAAGATTTCGTCAGTACATCTGCAACCTGCTGATCAGTGGATATATACTGAAGCTCAACTGCTCCTCTCTGAACGTAGTCCCGAATGAAGTGGTACCTGATCTCAATGTGCTTCGACCTGTCATGAAAAACTGGATTCTCAGAGAGCTGAATGCAACTCTGATTGTCGCAGTAAATCACCGTAGGCCTCAGCTGCTGATCAAATAAATCTACCAATAACTTACGAAGCCACAGTGCTTCGCAAGTCGCCTGACTGGCTGCCATATACTCAGCCTCAGCAAAACTCAATGCAACGGACTTCTGTTTCCTGCTGAACCACGAAACTGTTGTCGAGCCCAAGCTGAAACAGCAACCGGAAGTGCTCTTCCGGTCCCTCACACAACCTACCCAGTCTGAATCTGTGAACCCAATCAAGCTAACTCCACCTGAACCCCTGTAGTCCAGACCATAATCCACCGTCCTTGCAAGGTATCTCAAGATGTGCTTTGCAGCACTCCAGTGTACACTCCTAGGCTGCACCATGAACTGGCTAAGAGTGTTGACTGCAAAGCACAAGTCTAGCCTGGTGTTGACCAGATACATCAACGATCCGATGAGCTGACGATATAATGTGGGATCCACCAACTTACCATCTGAAGCATGAAGTTGCTTCAAGTTGGTGATCATAGGTGTAGACATAGGCCTGCAGTCGTCCATCCAAAAAGTCTTCAGAATCTCTGCAGCATACTTCCCCTGTCCTAGGAAAATATGTCCTGGCTCCTGCCATACCTCCATCCCCAAATAGTAATGCATCAGCCCAATATCTGTCATCTCATACTCAGTAGCAAGATCTCTCTTGCACTGTGCAATAAGACGCTCATCTCCAGTGATAAATAAATCATCAACATATAGTAGAAGAATGAGCGGATCTCCACCAACCACAATGTAGTATAGGTTGGGATCAGCCTCACTCTTCTGGAATCCCATCAAAGTCAAATAAGCATCTATCCTGGAGTACCAAGCTCTGGGAGCTTGCTTCAGACCGTACAAGGCTTTCCTAAGCCTGCAAACATGAGAATCTCTCCCATGTGTCTCGAATCCCTGTGGCTGCTCCAAATACACCTCCTCCTGCAGAAGACCATTGAGAAATGCGGTCTTCACATCCATCTGGTGGATCCTCCAACCCATCTCTGCTGCAATCGATATCACTGCCCTGATAGAGGAATACCGAGCCACTGGAGCAAAAGTCTCATCATAGTCGACTCCCTCAACCTGTGAGAACCCCCTAGCCACAAACCGAGCCTTGAATTTCTCTACACTGCCATCTGCTGCATGCTTGACCTTGTACAGCCACTTGGAAGTCACAACTGACTTCCCCTCAGGTCTCGGTACAATCTCCCAAGCATCATTATTCATGATGGAATGGTACTCTTCCATCATGGCATCTCTCCATAACTGATGCTGAGAAGCCTCCTCATATGTAGAAGGCGCAGAGTCACGAAGACTCGCAACAAGGGCCATCCCATATCTGTCTGGCTCAAAAATCATCCTGATCTGCTCCTAAGGTCTGCCAAATGCCTCCGCTTCCTTCAAGGTGTCCTGAAGCCACTTAGGCTTCTTCTTCCTTGAAGGCTCCTCCAAACCTGGTGAATCCTCATCTGAGGACGTGCCAGAAGCATGAGTTCTAACACCCCTAAGACCTGTAGCTGATAAACTAGTCCCAGAAGACCCTGCAATCTGTGAGCCTGAAACCGGTGATCCTAAACCTGTGCCAATCCCTGTACCTGTCCCTGAAGTACCTAAAATCTGAACCACTGACCCTGTACAACCTGTGCCTGTACCCTGTGATCCAGTCACCCCAGAAACCTGCGGACCTGTGACCTATATCGAAGAAGCTTGACTCAACTGAGGTGTGGGAGCTAGTGGCTCCCCCTGCTCTATCTCTCTCAACTTCCTGAAGGCCCTCTCCTCATCAAACTTTACTTCCTGCCTAACTACAACTCGCCTCTGGCCAGGAATGTAAAGTCGATATGCCTTCGAAGTCTCGTCGTAACCCACAAATATACCTCTCTCTGCAGTGGGCTCGAACTTCGTCCTCCTCTCAGAGGGGACGTGAGAGTAAGTCAGAGAGCCAAATATCCGAAAATGGCTCACCTCATGCTTCTTGCCTGAATACATCTCCTCTGGAGTCATCCTCCCAAGGCACGGTGGGGACTCCTATTCTGCAGATACACTGCAGTGTTGCAAGCCTCAACCCACAGAAAGAACGGTAACCCCTGATCATGAAGCATGGCTCTCGCTGCTCCAATGATCGACCTATTCTTTCTCTCTGCTACTCCATTCTGTTCAGGAGTGTAGGGAACTGTCAACTATCGCTGTATACCCTCCTATCTGCAGAAAGTGCTAAACTCCTTGGAGGTATACTCACCCCCGTTGTCTGATCTCAGCATCCTGATCTTCCTCCCCGTCTGCTTCTCCACAAGGGCTTTGAACCCTTGGAAGACACTCAATACAAGTGGGGACTTCTTGCTCCTCAAGAAGTAGATCCAGGTCTTCCTGGAGTAGTCATCAATGAAGCTGATATAGTACTCATGGCCAGTCAAAGATACTGAGGACATAGGACCACAAATGTCAGTATGAATCAGGTCGAGCACACCTGCTGCTCTTGTGTCACTGCTAGGAAACACGGTCTTGGTGTACTTTCCCAAAGCACACCCTCCGCATACATCACTCTGCTCAGTGTCAAACTCAGGTAAACCTGTGACCATGCTCCTCAACACTCTCAGAGCGGGGTGATGTAAATGGGCCATCCTCCTGTGCCATAACTCACACAGCTCACTGCTGCTGCTGCTGCTGCTGTGTGCTAGAGCATGCTGTGGCTGAAACAATAACTTGTAGAGTCGTCCACATCTAACTCCAATATCCATGGGAGTAGATACACCTGTGGTCTTGGGAAACACCTGCACTCTCCCATCTGAGAAGCACACCCCAAGACCCCTGTCCTCAATCGTGGAAACTGAAACAAGGTTCTTTTTCAGCCCAGGGACGTACAACACATCCCTCAAAGTCATGGGACTCATGGACTCCCTCTCAAATATAACTGTCCCCTGACCCACTGCTCTAACAATGGTGTTGTCACCAAGTACCACCTCCACCTCTCTCTATGTGCGTGATAACTCGGAGAAGAACTCCCGAGTACCTGTCATGTGTCTCGAGGCTCCCCTGTCAATATACCATGTACCAGTGGTGGATGGACCTGTCTGATGCCCTGTCAAGAATGAGTGCTCAATCTCCATATCCATGTCAATGCTGGTGGCTAAGGAGACTCTCTCTCTCTCACTCTGTCCAGCATATAGGGAAAACTCCCTCTGAAACCTGTCACCAAACTCATCAATCTCTGCTGAGGCTGCTGTCTGCTATCCCGGTCCCTTCTTCCTCTTCTTGTTTGGACAGTGAGATGCATAGTGCCCAAATGCCTGACAACAGTAGCACTTGATTTTACTCAAGTCCTTCTTCTGCCCACCCTATGGATGCTGCTGCTACTGCTGCTGTCCCTTGGCCCCATGCTTCTTGGGACCCTTCGTCTTCTTCCCTTTGGCTGTCAGAGCCACGTTCTCCTCATCTGCTACACCACCTGATGAACTACCCTGTACGAGACCCCTCCTGGTCTCCTCCTGCACAAAGTCATCCCACAACCTCTCCCAAGATGGTAGGTTCTCCCTGCCCACAATGGCCTGCACAAATGCACTCCAGGGCCTTAAAGCCCCATTCACTGATGTGCGTACTAGCTCTGTAGGGGATACTACTTCACCAACCGCTGCCAGTTCATCCCGAACTGCAGAAATCCTAGTGAGGTAAGCTATGACTCCCTCTCCTCCATTCATCCTGATACTCTTGAGCTTCTCCTTGAGAACCATCTTCCTGTTCTCGTTAGAGCTCTCATACAAGCTAATCAAGGCACTCCACATCTCATGTGCCTTGGTCTTCCCGGAAATGTGAGGGATGATGTGTTCTTTTACTGCATCTAGTATGATTCTCCTAGCCTTACAGTATTTCTTGTTGAAGGTTGAAAGAGCGGTAGCATCTGAGCCATCTGGAATGGTAATGGGGTTAGTGGTGGTGTTCCTCACCACCTCCACCCATAACTCATTCTCCTCCAAAAGCAACAAAATTCTGGCCTTCCAAGGCACAAAATTTTCTGTCCCATTCAACCTGTCTTCAATCCTCAAACCTGTAGCCATCTGAAAATCAACCCAATAGAACGCTTCCCACTAACAGAAGGTAAGAATACTGAACTTTCTGAGATCTGCAATTTGTATGTGTGTCTGCAAATCAACTTTTTTTCTGCCCCCTTTGCTCTGATACCATGAAGATTTTCTGCCTTCAACTGTCTGCTGGTTTATTTCAATTTTTGGTGGTTTTCATTCCTAGTCGGTTATGCATAGACTGGGAACTACTTATGACAAAATTACTTGAATTATAAACACACAGTAAAAGCTACTAACAGGCTGCAAGTAAATTTAATAACATTCACACATGAAAATGACTCAGAGATTTTTGGCCAAATCGAGCCTTGGAAAAACCCCCACGGGGAAAACCAGTTGAGAGAGAGAGATATTATTTCTTCAGCAAAATATTCATCACAGCATTACAATGAAAAGATAAACTTATCTTCACCACTCAGCAGTAGCTTTCTGGAAGAATGTGCACCAAACAGAGCCTCGTTTAGTGTGCCCACAACCTAGAAAATCGTGCCAGAAATTAACTCAAAACTGTGCAGGGAAAAAACACAGTCCGTACTCTGTACTTTCTCTTGATTTCTGTGCAAGATACAAACTGAAATCCTCCTCGATTCCTGTGCTGTTTGTCTTATCAAAAACTGTGCTGAGATTCTAGACACCTGTGCCCTGTACCTTCTCCACAGTTCAGCAGAATATAACCTCGAACTGCGTGCTAGGTAAGGTATTTACTGTACGGTGAATCTCCTCGAGATGTGTGCTGTAGCTACCTGCTAACTAGCATATCATGCTAATAACACATGCCAACTGCATGCCTAGAAATTAGAACCACATCTGGAAACCGTGCCTATGGAAACTCGTGCCAATGGAGACAATAGCAGTCTCGATCTGCGTGCAGTGCCCTAGCTCGACCTCCTCCTTCTCGTGTTCTCTCTTCTCCTCATTCACATCACAATAATGAATTAGGTTTGGAGCCTCCCTCCTTTTTGTCCAATCCCTAAATGGAATCTTAATCCAACGGTGGAGATGAAATAAAATCGATGGCTAAGATTAGATGTGAGCAAAAGTCACATTAATTAAATCACTTAATTAATCTATTGCTCACCCACTTTAACTTTAGACAAAAAGTGACTTTAAAAACATAAAGTCTCATTAATGTGAAATTAATGTGAGGGTCCCATTTCCCCCTCTTTAGTGACTTAGGCTAGGAGTCACTAGGGGAACACATATCAAAGTACAAAAACTAACAGTTCCTAGTTGAAAATCCTTAGACAGACCTTAGACACTAAGTGTCATAGCCAAGAAAGGAAAGTCAAAGCATTCACGTTGAATTGAAAGAGACTAAGGAGCATGAAACCACAACGATGGTGTAGCTCTATAATAGAATAAGACTAAGAGGGATAAACTCCTACTCTTCTCTTTCCTTTCGATTGATGCATTTATAAAACAAAAGATTGTTGAGTGCATGTCATGGCTGGAAATAGATTTGTTTAATTGCTTGAGATGAATTGTGAATGCTGAAATAGTAAATTTCCTGTGAAAGAATGAACATGAATGAGTTCATGTGTATGTTGGAAAGCACAAAAGTGTGGAAGTCCCATGAATAAAGCATGGACATTCCATGTCATTTGGGAAAATAATTGACTAATCTAAAATGTTTATGTTATGCTTGTCCTAACAAAGAATTTCCATGATGAATTTCACAAGTAAGAAATTGAAACAATTGGTTGCAGCTGGCACAAGCAAGTGTTGCTAGTAAGCAAAGTGTGGTCAGTTGTTCCCATTGACCATGGCAGCAGACCGAGGGCTATTAGAGTTGGCTGAAAGTCTTCTTCAAACAATTGCCAGGACCCAAGAAAATCTTGAAGATCAAGCTACAGAGGCAACAGAATGAGATGAACCACAAGGTTTTGCAGGACTCTATTCGTCTGCAAAAAGAGATAAAAAGCATTCTAGGAGCAATTAGTAAAGGAAAGGAAAGTGTATCCATGAAGAAGCATTCATCCAATCAGCCGATTAAGAAATGTTCCAGGTGGGAAGACTCAAGGGAATTTGAGCAGGAAAAGGTAAAGCAGCCAATGAAATGTTGGGGATGTGGAGGAAATCATTGCCTCCGTAACTGCTCAACAATGAAACATCAAGAGGGTAGCCGCCATAAAGTTTCTAGACTTGTAGATCAGCGGGAGGGTAAAGAAAGGGAAGGGATTATTTTGGAACAATGCCCTCATGCAGAGCTAGAAGGCCCCAGCCAGCAGGAGCCGTTTGTCAAGACCAAAGGACTTGGTCTTGAAAACCCAATTAAAAGGTGAAATGCAGAACAGACCTGCTATATTTTGAGAATTTTGGACATGTATATAGTGTGTATGTATTCCTAGGTATTCGAACACCGAGGACGGTGTTATTCCAAGGGGAGGGGAATGTAATGTCTCCCATTTTGACCCTTGTAATATTTTGGGCTATAATGTAAATAATGTATGCATATTATGTATGATTCCTAGCGTGGAGCTCAAGGCCAAGGCCCTGCTAGTGAACGCTCGATCTAGAAGAGGCAAGTATTTGAAATTATGCTACCCATGTGCTAGTGAACCATGGGAATTGTAAATATGCATTTTAATATAAAAGCCCACAACTAGCTATCCAATGCAACAGGAGATGGGGGCATGATGTTACAAGAAAATTGGGAGGGAAATATTCAAACCCTTGAACCAATCAAGTCAAGCCAAGTGTCAATGAGAGAACCCATCAAACCCTCAATTGCCCATGCTGACTTTTGTACCCAATCATTTACTCTCCCAAGAGTTGGTTGAGGTAGTTAATGCCTTGGGGAATGGAGAGGTATGGCTGTCCAAATTCGAGTATGGGCAAGCCACCCTTCCTAGATTTTCGTGTTGGGATTCTTGGGCAAGAAAGGAGCCACGAAATTTCCCCCAAGCCATTATTCAACCATTAGTCTTGCTCCCTCAAGAGTTTAGAGCTACCTGGGCATTTTCCTCACTGGTTTTACAGTGTTTACCTTCATTTTTCCTAGCTGGGAAGGGCACTTTTGTTGTGGCTAACAGTGGGGAAGAAGGGAAAATGATTTAGGGGTTTTATTGAGGCCGTTTGGCCCACTATTCTGTGGGAGAAATCGGTTTTCTTCCCTGGGATTGATTCCCTCTTCCCAAAAATCCATTTTTGGTGTGCCTACGTTTTTGGGAAAACCCATGTCCATCTAGCTTCTATGTCCCATTGCTGAAAGTGTGTTTCCAAGCCCATATATGAGTTTTGTGTTCAAGAGAATTCTGGGGTTGAGTTGGGTATCCATTGCTTTGGGATGTGCTGTGCTTGAGGGTTCCCTTTTCCTTGTAGATATCATGCCCAGCTCGGGGGTGGTCTCTGAGTGCTGAAAGAATACAGGCTGAGCAGAGACCTATGGCTGGGAGGAACATTGCAGCGACATAGCTAGTTGTTCGGGACAACATTGCATCAAGATGAGTATTTTAATGGGTATTTACTGTTGATGTATATGTAACTTCGGAATGTATTTCATACATGTATGTTGTGTGTACTCCTATAGAGATGGTATTATTCCTCTATACGGAAGTGTCGTCATTTATATTGTAAGTGTCGTAACTTATACTTGATGGGTTATTAGACCACCTTGTTGGGGTCAGCCCTGTATAAGTCATGTGGGTCAAAGGGTTATTAGACCACCCTATTGGGGGTCGGCCATGTGGATCGAAGGGTTATTAGACCACCCTATTGGGGGTCGGCCCAGTCAGCATTATGTTATGTGGTTAAGTTCGAGCCTACATGATTTATGTAAAAGGCAAATCAAGTCAAGTATAAATAGAGTGCGGGAGGCACTCTATTTGATCACTCACTTCTCACTCATGCACTCAAGGAGGAGTGGCACACTTATGGAGGAGGAGGATCTGCTGCTAGGATATGTCTATCTCTCATGTTTGGGTTGTATCATTGCTCTATCTATCTTTGAGGAAGTTATTGGGGTTTTTCACCTTTATGGTTTTCCCCAAGTAAATCTTTGTGTCTCTTGTGTGCTTGCATTATTGTCTTCATGATTGATATGCTATAGATATGATGTACATGTTATCCTCTCAGTTAAGATCCTAGATCAGATTGAAGTAAATTCTGAAAATTTAACATGGTATCAGAGCTAGCCTGAAAGAAGGCATGATATGGCATGTATGACACTTGTTGCACTTATGATGCTAGGGCTTGATATAGCAAAAACCAGTCATCGTAGCACTTTCACTATAAATCCGTTTTGGTGAAGTTTTCGGATCTGAAATTTTTACAGGTCGAAGATCAGATCCCCATGTACCTTGTGTCCAAAGGAAAACCTCTAATTCGTTGTACTTTGTGATTTATGATCTGTACAATATAGGGTTTCTACCTCTTCCAGATCTAAGTCAAAATCAGGTGACCTTGGGAAAAAGGTCATAACTTGGGCTAGGAAGCTCAAAATGAAATTTCGTAAAAAGTGACAGGTAGTACACAAACTGTACGATCTTAGGAAAAATTTTCAGAGGCCGAAGTTGAACCAGTGACACGTGGCACGCCGTACAAGTTCGCTCTCCTGTATTATCCCATAAACAGGTCATGTTGCGACACTTGTCATAACTCTCTCTCAGAGAGTCCAATTGAGGTCAGACCTGTCAGGATGGAAAGACAACAGGGCAAGCTATCTCAGGAAAAATTTTCAAAGGCCGAAGTTGAAACAGTGACACGTGGCACTCTGTACAAGTTCGCTCTCCTGTATTATCTCATAAACAGGTCACGTTGCGACACTTGGCATAACTCTCTCTCAGAGAATCCAATTGAGGTCAGACTTGTCGGGATGGAAATATAACAGGTCGGGCTATCTCAAGAAACTTTTTTAGACCATATGGATCGAAAAGTTCAGAGTTACACCATAAACAATCAGGTACATATTTCTATCAAAACAGAATTATTTTTGAGTATCTTCATTCATGGCTTCCGAAATTTAGGGCTTCGGAGAAAGTTGGAATTTTTGTAAACGGAGACCACGACTGGATGCTACTCATCAAAATCGAAATTTAGAGACCAAAATCAGAATTTTTGGTTGGGCAGAAGGCCGGGCTTGATCAGAACCTAGTTCGGGACCTTGATCAGAAAAGTGGAAAATTAGGGCTTCTATAAAAATGGGAATTTTTGAAATCTGTGACCACGGATGGAAGCTCCTCAGAAAAATAGAAACTTAGAGCTTTGGATCAAACCTTTTGATTGAGCAGAAGAGTGGGCTTCATCAAACCCTAGTTCAGGGTCACGTCTAGTGAATCCGGAAGTTTCAAAGGCAAAATTGAGGAGTGAAACTTTGTAGTTTTCAAATTCTGAATATACCAGCTTGATCAGCTCATCAAGGCGCATATTTCTATCCTTTCGGAAGTTTGAAATTCAAAGTTTGAATTTTTGGGGTTTCTCTAACAAACCCTAATCCAGCTCCAGATCCAGTTCTTGCAAATCAAGTGGATTGGGTTAATCCTAGAAGAAGATGGATTGGTCACCTGCATAAGTGAAAAAGTTCATGTTTCAGAGGGAGATGAAGCTAAGGCCTTACATAAGAAGATTACAAGTGATCTCGACAGGTATGACTCATCGAGGTATGTTTTGAGATTTGTTCATGATTAAGTTTATGGTATGTTTGTCTTCATGTTATTACGGTTAGTACAATCTTGATTTTAGACTTGTCATATCACCTTAATAAAATTATGAATGCACGATAGAAAATATTCATTGATTAGGGTGTTGACACTTATGATTATACTAATGCATTATGGTGTTGTATGAGGTTTATGTTGTCTACTAACATGAAAGGTACACCAAGAAAGACAAATCATGTTCCAGTTCAAGAACATATGATCATGATGACATGAGGACAAAGATTCATCCATTGTCATGGATCTCATAGAAGATCCATTTATGAGGTATGTATAACTTGGTTTTATAATGGTTAACCTATGAGATATATAGGTTACTAGCACAAGTCATTGAAGAAGAACAAGAAGACATTATGCGGGTATGTTAGACATAACTAGCTAGCATGCTAATCCAGGTATGTTTTTCCTATATCAAGCTAAAATCCTACCTTGTGTTAGGATCTTATATTGTTGTGTTGTTGATAATGATTATTCATGAAGTCATAGGTTTGAATAATCACGGGTTTTATGCATATTATATCTCTTATCTTGATTGATGATTTAACTAACCAAAAGAGTCCTATGATCAAATAAGAATATGCATGAGTAAAAGAAGACTTCCCTGAAACCTTGAATACTAATGTTTATTATCTATGTTTGAAATGATCCTGACTATACATGCTTGAGATTATTGTGTTTTGATAATATTAAGATTATACTAATGAATGTTTGATTGCGTATGAGACCTAGAGGATAACACAATGATGATACTAACAAGCATGCATAGGGATCGAGAATGAATATAAGTTCAAAGTCAACTAATCCAGGAAGCAAAGATCAAGAGGGAGTACACTCCAGTGGTTTCTGCAAGGATGCAGATATTCAAAGGGAGTTGACCATCTCTCTACATTCCACAACAGAAAGGTGTAGAAGAAGCTACTTCATATTAGGACTCCAGTAGCTCCTGCAAGGAAGCGAAGACTCAGAGGGAGTCCACCTAATGAACAAACAAAGATAAGTATTTGAATTGTCATTTCTTAAATAATACTGTTCAATGATGTATATGCTCATATTCCTAGACTTAGGATATGTATTGTGCATATTAGAATGATTGCATTAATGAACAGTATACTACTAATATGCATGTGATGGGTAAGTGGCCTATGGCACTGTACAACATTCCATTGCTACTTATCTAGAATGAAACCTCTTTGATGACATGTTGGGAGTTGTGCACACTCTTAACAATATTCTGGTAGAGATTGGAAGGCATCTAGAAAGTTACAGGATATGGATAAATGTTGTATTGAAGCATTGGCTAAGATAATTGCATGACTGTATGACATACTTCTTTATGTGTAAGAATTTGTTCTGAAAACTATGAGATGTTTTCTAATCATGCAATTTAATTTGTTGTGTAGGAAAGATCGTATACCATCACCTACAAAAGAAGGACTACAACATTTGTTCAGCAACAAAGTTATCTATTGAAAATATTGAAGATATTGAAGTTCCCAGGATACAGAAAGAATGCCATGATCCGTCGATCATGAAGAACGATGTTTGGGATGCGGTCCCAAGAGCTGAAGGGAAGTCTGTTGTGACTTCCAAATGGAACTATCAGATCAAGCATGCTGCAGATGGCAGCATAGAGAAATATAAAAGTGATGAAATAGAAGATACACCAAATGGATTCAAGACAGCTTTCTTGAATGGTGTAGTTGAAGAAGAAGTGTATGTGGAGCAGCCACTTGGTTCTGAGACACATGACAGGAAATCATATATGTGCAGAACTTGGTATGGTAGGATAGACAGCTTTCTATCCATTTTAGGCTTTACCAAGAGTAAAGCGGATTCCAACCTTTACTACAAGGTTGAGGAAGGCAATCCAGTGATACTACTTTTGTATGTGGATAAGTTGTTTGTTATAGGTGAAGATAGATTGATTGCCGACACACAGCGGAAGCTTGCTGCCGAGTTCGAGATGAAGAACTTGGAGATGATGCACTATTTTTTTTTGGCATGGAGGTGTGGCAGAGTGCAGATGGAATCTTCCTTGGACAAGGGAAGTATGCAGTAGAGATCCTGAAGAGGTTTGGGATGATGGATTTCAAGGCCATGGCCACACCTATGGTATCGAATCTGAAGCTTCTTTGTGATGCTTCATCTGAGCCGGTTGATGTCTCTATGTATCGTCAGATGATTGGGTCCTTGATGTACCTGACGAACACGAGACTGGATATTTGCTTTGTTGTGAACACATTGAGCCAGTTCCTAACGGATCCGAGGAGTGTTCACCTGGTTGCTGTAAAGCATGTTCTGAGATTGGGCTGGCAGTGCTGCAGATAGGAAGAGCACATCTGGATGCTGCTTCAGTATGGGATCAGGTGTGATATCTTGGTTTAGCAGGAAGCAGTCCTGTGTAGCACTGAGTACAGCTGAGGCAGAGTATGTTGCAGCCTGTTCAGCTAGTTGTGAGGCAGTATGGCTATGGAAGCTACTATCTAAGTTATTTGATCTCCTGTTGGATGCTACTGGTATATTCTGTGATAACTAGAGTTGTGTGAAGCTTTCCGAGAATCCAGTGTTTCATGACAGGTCGAAACTCATAGAGATCAAATATCACTATATCAGGGATATGGTGCATAGAGGAGCTGTGAAGCTCCTGTATGTTGCGACGGACGAGCAGATTGCAGATGTGCTGACGAAGCCACTAGCCAGGGTGAAGTTCGAGTACTGCAGAGAGAGGCTTGGCGTTCTTCAGATCGAGGACACTTCGAGGAAGAAGTGATGGACACATTTGCTGAAGCCATTCCAAGCATGTTGGAAGGAGGATCCTTCACATGGCTGTGGATGTAAGCGCTGGATGGCGAGCATCAGGATGATGTTCTGGTTTCTGCTTGGATATGATCAGTTGGATCATTTTATATGTATGTATGCATCATGTTGGATGCTGGATATGATCAGTTGGATCATTTTATATGTATGTATGCATCATGTTGGATGTTGGATATGATTAGTTGGATCATTTATATGTATATGTACGCATCATGTTGGATGCTGGATATGATCGGTTGGATCATTTGTATGTATATGCATCATGTTGGATGCTTGGACCATGTATCTGTATATGTATCAGGTGGATACATTGTATGATCAGGTAGATCATGTATGTTGATGGATACATTGTGAGGATCATGTATCTATGTATCAGGTGGATACACTATGTATATTGATATGTATCAGGTATGATCAGGTAGATCATGTATGCTGATGGATACATTGTGTGGATCATGTATCTATGTATCAGGTGGATACACTATGTATGATGATATGTATCAGGTAGATACTTGGTGTGCATCAGATGAATGCATTGTATGATCAAGGTGATCGTGGATGACGAGCTTCTCCAGATGACATGCAGCAGGATGTTGCAGTGATGATGATCAGGATGATCATGTGTACATCAGGATGATGTATGGTGAGTATCAGATGATACTCTATGGCCATGGATCAGGTTGTGCAGATGAGCATGTAATTCGTTGCCCTGGGAGATTTGCAGACAGTCTTTCAAGGTTTTGCCTATGGCATGTAATTCGGTGCCCTGGGATATCTGGAAAATGCTCTTTTGAGGTTTTGCTCTAGGAGGACATATAATTCGTTGCCCTGGGAGATCTACAGATAGTCTTACGAGGTTTTTCCTATCGCATGTCATTCGTTGCCCTGGGATATCTGGCAGATGCTCTTTAGAGGTTTTGTCCTATGGCATGTAATTTGCTCCTGGGAGATCTGGACAGGATGAAAAAGGCCTCAGATGCTTCAGCCAGGTTTTGCCATGACCACATGTAATTTGCTCCTGGGAGATCTGGACAGGATGAAAAAGGCCTCAGATGCTTCAGCTAGGTTTTGTGGTGGACCACATGTAATGTGCTCCTGGGAGATCCGACATGTAGAGTTGTGTGCTCGTAACAGCCTGGGATGCTTCAGCCAGGTTTTGTGGTGAGATCACATGTAATGTGCTCCTGGGAGATCCGACAGGTAGAGCTGTGTGCTCGTAACAGCCTAGGATGCTTCAGCCAAGTTTTTGTGATGGGTCACATGTAATGTGCTCCTGGGAGATCCTATAGGTAGAGTTGTGTGCTCGTAATAGCCTGGGATGCTGTAGCCAGGTTTTGTGACGCACGTAATAAGTCCTGAGGATTCCACAGTATGGCCATTGATGACAAAGACCTGCAGGTGGTGGGCCTACATCCAGTATGAAAAAGGATTGGCTCTGTAGATTCCTATGATGAGTAGATTCAGAGATTGATTGAGATATCAGCAGTAGTGATGATGATGATGACTCGATGACGATTATCCAGTGACGATGATCCAGAGAAGAATACTTGTGCTAGAAGACCTGTGCTGAGAAATACCTTCCTAGTTAAGAGGGAGTGTTGATGTATATGTAACTTCGGAATGTATTTCATACATGTATGTTGTGTGTACTCCTATAGAGATGGTATTATTCCTCTATACGGAAGTGTTGTCATTTATATTGTAAGTGTCGTAACTTATACTTGATGGGTTATTAGACCACCTTGTTGGGGTCGGCCCTGTATAAGTCATGTGGGTCAAAGGGTTATTATACCACCCTATTGGGGGTCAGCCATGTGGGTTGAAGGGTTATTAGACCACCCTATTGGGGGTTGGCCCAGTCAGCATTATGTTATGTGGTTAAGTTCGAGCCTACATGATTTATGTAAAAGGCAAGTCAAGTCAAGTATAAATAGAGTGCGAGAGGCACTCTATTTGATCACTCACTTCTCACTCATGCACTCAAGGAGGAGTGGCGCACTTATGGAGGAGGAGGATCTGCTGCTGGGATATGTCTATCTCTCATGTTTGGGTTGTATCATTGCTCTATCTATCTCTGAGGAAGTTATTGGGGTTTTTCACCTTTATGGTTTTCCCCAAGTAAATCTTTGTGTCTCTTGTGTACTTGCATTATTGTCTCCATGATTGATATGCTATAGATATGCTGTACATGTTATTCTCTCAGTTAAGATCCTAGATCAGATTGAAGTAAATTCTGAAAATTTAACATTTACTTCTGCAAATGTGTTAATTTGTTGACTGTGTTAAATTGAATAACATTCATGTAATATGTGTGTGGATGAGGTTTTCATTCCGCTGTGCATGTTTAATTGATTTACATCTGCACATATGTATTTCTTTACTTTAAAATCTAATGAATTGGCTGAGTTTTTATGAAAAATCCCATAGAATAGCACCAGGTTCCCTCCCTTGCATTGGGTCCAAGGGTGGGGACATTACAAAGAACCTTCTATCTATCTCATCATTAGATAAGAAAGGTCTTCGAGTTGCATTTGTAGATGGTGAAGTTCTCATGTGGCCTAAAGGGAAGACTATTGATGATGCAGTAGTCATTGGAGTAGAAGAAGGAGGAATTTACAAACTAAAGGGTCATGCAGATGCAGCAATGATGGCTAGTACCATGAGCCCCTATGAGCTATGGAATAGGAGACTAGCTCATGTACACTACAAAGCTTTACCAATTGTGAGTAAGGTAGTAACTGGGTTACCAGAGATCCAAGTGGATCATGAAGAAGTATGCAAAGGGTGTGCTCAAGGGAAGAGCACTAAGAACCCATTTCCAAGTAGCGACAGCAAGGCGAAAGGTATTCTGGATATTATTCATTCAGACATTTGTGGACCAATGTCCACCACCTCTCTCAGCAGGTATGAATATTATGCATCTTTTATTGATGATTATTCTTGCAAAACCTGGATTTACTTTCTAAAGAACAAGAATGAAGTATTTGAAAAGTTTAAAGAGTTCAAGGCACTCATAGAGAAACTCTTTGAAAAGAAGATTAAGATCCTGAGGTCAGATAATGGAGGGGAATATACCTCAGGGTATTTCAAAGATTTCTGTAAGCAAGCAGAGATTAAGAGGGAGCACACTGTTCCCTATAATCCACAACAGAATGGTGTGGCTAAAAGAAAGAACAGAACGATCATAGAAGCAATAAAGGCTATGATCCACGATCAATATTTACCCATGCATCTATGGGCAAAAGCTGCTAGAACCACAGTCTATGTACAGAACAAGATCTCCCATAGTGCTCTTGGAAACAAGACCCCTGAAGAGATGTTCACCGGGAAGAAGCCTGAAGTCAGTCATCTGAAGATATTTGGATGTCCGGTGTTCATCCCCATTCCAAAGGAGAAGAGATCGAAACTAGAGCCTTCATGGAAGAAGGGAATATTTGTGGGTTATAGTGAGCAATCCAAGGCTTACCGCATATACATCCCAGGATTTCGTCAGATCGAGATTAGTCGGGATGTCACATTTGATGAAGATTCAGCTTTCAACAAGTCCAGGAAGACTCATGAGGATGAAGAGGAGAAATAAGTTCCCAGAGTTGCAGAATCAACCAAAGAACTAATTCCAAATGTTGAAGGTGATCCTATCCCAGAGGATCATGACATGGCAGAACCTCAGCGACCTGAGGAGATACCTCATGTGGAGGTCTCTTGAAAGAGAAGACCAGCCTGGGCATGTGAATTAATCCAAGATGCAGGAAAGTATGGTACTCCAGAAGGTTCCAGTAGAGAGATCAAGAGACCAAGGCCATATTCCAGCTATGTAGCCTTGATGTGCAATCTTGTTGAAGAAGAACCAGCTTCTTTTGAAGAAGCAGTAAAGAAGAAGGAATGGCTGGATGCCATGAATGAAGACTATCAGTCCATTATCAAGAATGATGTTTGGGATGTGGTACCAAGACCGAAGGACAAATCGGTTGTTTCTTCAAAATGGATCTTCAAAACAAAACATTCAGCAGACGGAAGCATTGAAAACTACAAGGCAAGATTTGTAGCCCGGGGATTCTCGCAAAAGGAAGGAATTGATTATGAGGATACTTTTGCCCCAGTATCCAGATATGCTTCGATTAGAACCATTCTTGCCTTGGCAGCCAAGATGAAATGGAAGCTACATCAGATGGATGTGAAGATTGTTTTCCTTAATGGAAACATAGAAGAGGAAGTATATATCGAGCAACCAAAAGGATTTGAAGTAGAAGATAATAAGTCACATGTATGCAGGTTGAAGAAAACACTGTATGGGTTGAAGCAAGCTCCCAGAGCATGGTATGGAAGAATTGATAGCTTCCTGATGAGCTTGGGATTTACCAAGAGTAAAGTGGATTCTAATCTTTACTACAAGATTGTGAATGATGAACCCATGATACTATTATTGTATGTGAATGACTTATTTCTGACTGGAGAAGACAAGCCTATTATTGAATGTAAGAAGAGGCTTGCAGCGGAATTTGAGATGAAAGACCTTGGAAAGATGCACTATTTTCTAGGTCTTGAGGTATGGCAGTTTCCAAACGAGATTTTTTCGAGTCAAGGAAAATACACAGTAGAGATCCTAAAGAGATTTGGGATGTTGGATTGCAAAACCATGACCACTCCGATGGTGACAAATTTGAAGCTTCTAAGTGATGCTTCTTTAGAGAAAGTGGATGTCACCATGTATAGACAGATTATTGGGTCATTGATGTATTTGACCAATACTCGTCCAAATATATGTTTTGCAGTAAACACATTGAGTTAGTATATGGTGGAACCCAAGAATGTTCACCTAATTGCTACAAAACATGTGATGAGATATCTGAAGGGTACATTGGATTATGGACTCAGATATGCCTCATATAGCGAGTTCAAACTGTATGGGTACACAGACTTAGATTGGGTTGGAAGTGCTGAAGACAGAAAGAGCACTTTAGGATGTTGCTTTAGTTTGGGATCAAGTGTGATCTCATGGCTCAGTAGAAAGCAACCCTGTGTTGCACTCAGTACAGCGGAAGTTGAATATGTTGCAACTTGTTCATCTTGTGGTGAAGCAATGTGGCTTCGTAAGATGTTGACAAGATTGTTCGATGCAAAGATTGATGCTATGGAGATACTCTGTGATAACCAGAGTTGCATCAAGTTGACAAAAAATCCTGTGTTTCATGATAGATCGAATCACATCGAGATAAAGTTCCACTATATCCAGGATATGGTGCAGAGGGGAGCTGTGAAGCTCAAGTATGTTCCTACAGAGGAACAAGTTGCTGATGTGTTGACTAAGCCTCTGGCTCGTGTGAAGTTTGAGTACTTTCAAGACAAGCTTGGTGTGGTCCAGAGGGACCTCTCTAGGAAGAGAGATTGATGATTCCTATCTGAAAGGATAGATGCATGTCCATAGGGATGGATGCCTCTCCAAGGGTGAGGGAAGATTAGTACCTGCTGACTGATATAGTTCCTATCTGAAAGGATAGATGCCTATCCGGAGGGATGGATGCCTCTCCAAGGGTGAGGGAAGATCAATACTGGCTGACTGATGGTTCAAGCTCTCACAAGCTGATGCCTGTCCGGAGGGATGGATGCCTCTCCATGGGTGAGGGAAGATCAGTACTGGCTGACTAATGGTTCCATCTCTAACGAGATGATGCATGTCCGGAGGGATGGATGCCTCTCCAAGGGTGAGGGAAGATTGGTACTGGCTGACTGATGGTTCCATCTCTCACGAGCTGATGCTTGTCTGGAGGGATGGATGCCTCTCCAAGGGTGAGGGAAGTTAGGTACTTGCTGAATGATGGTTCCAGCTCTCACGAGCTGATGCCTGTCCGTAGGGATGGATGCCTCTCCAAGGGTGAGGGAAGATCAGTACTGGCTGACTGATGGTTCCAGCTCTCAAGAGTTGATGCCTCTCCAAGGGTGAGGGAATATCAGTACTGGCTTACTGATAGTATCAGTACTTAGTTACTGATTGTCATTGCAGGTGTTCCAGCTGATGGTGCTACTGATGAGGATGTTCCAACAGATGGTGTTCTAGCTGACGATGATGTTGTTCCAACTGACGATGATGTTATTCCAACTGACGATGATGTTATTCCAACTGATGGTGTTGCTGATGAGGATGCTCCAGCAGATGGTGTTCCATTTGACAAGGTTGCTGACAGCAAAGGATGTTCCAACTGATGATGTTGTTGATGAGGATGTTCCAGTAGAAGTAGTTCCATTTGACGAGGATGTTGTTCCAGTAGATGATGTTCCAGCAAGAGCATGATTCCTGATGATTCCGCTGATGATGATCATACTTCAGGAGATGATGATGTTGCTACTCCACAGATGATGCCCCAAGACAGATGATGATCCAAAGCCTTCCTACTACATATAGAAGTTCACAAGTCAATTGTGCAGATGTTGTTACTCGCAGAATACCTTCCTAGTTAAGAGGGAGTGTTAAAATAATGTAACTGCGGAAGATATTCTATTTATATTATTGTATTCCTCCTCCGGGAGATGATGGTCATGTAATTAATAATGTAAAGGTCATTGAAAGAATCAATGTAAACCCTAGGACATGTGTTGGCTCAGAAAATCCCCTAAATGATTATTATATTATGTAATTGACCAGTCAAGTAGACAAGTTGGCCGTGTTGGGGAATTAGTCATCTCAATAGAAGAATATAAATAGAAGTGCTCTCTCTCACTTCTATTCACTCATTCACTCAAGCAAGTTCGCATAGGTGAAGAAGAGAGGTGCGCACAAGTGGAGGAGTAGTTGTTTTGTCTTGGGGTTATCATGTACTTTGTGATTTCTATATTGAGGAAGGCTTTGCTGGGTTTTCTACCCCAAGAGGGTTTCCCATGATAAATTGTGTCTCTCGTCTTTTATGTTGTGCTTGTTTATCTTTAAGTAATTGTTTAT